>JAESUZ010003824.1:0-350597 GCA_017311185.1 Proteles cristata cristata
AGAGAGAGGATGAGCAGGGGAGGGGCAGAGGGAGAGAGAGAGAGACAGAGGGAAAGAGAGAGCGAATCCCAAGCAAGCTCCATGCCCAGCATGGAGCCTGATGCAGGGCGATTGCACACCATGAGATCATGACCTGAGCCAAAATCAAGAGTCGGGCACTTAACTGCGCCACCCTGATGCCCTAATTCTCCCTATTTTTAAGGTGGGCTCTTAGGGAAAGGAGTGAAGACCCAGGAGAGCAGTCTTTTTTCCCCCAGCCTACCCATTCCCTCTACTGATTTAACACTGGTCAAATGTAGGCATTTGGAGCAATGAAAGAAAGAGATGGGAGGTAGACTGTGTTTGGGCTCCAGAGCTCTAAGATGCTACTTAGAATACTAACATCTATGGCAAGAGTAGCCATCACTCACATTTTAGGTTCTCAGTTGCTACCATAACAGTAATGAATTGCTGCAGAGCAAGCCAGAAACTACACATCATTTTTCCCCCTAAAGAACGTGAAATCTAGCTCTAAGCCTTCATTATCAGGGTTTTCAGGAATTTGAATATCAGTAATCACAGGCCCTACCCTTTTTAGGAAAATCTATCCAAAACTTGTAAATAAGCCAGCAAGATTACTACATGCCTTTTCATTGTCATACTAGAACGTTGTCCAATAAGCCCTTCCAAAGATCACGCTGTTTTCTAGGCCCTACACCTGTTCACTGCGGTAGCTCCCCGTGGCTGCCAACCACCTGAAATGTGGCTGGCACAACTAAAGAATTGTGCTAGAAAAGTAAAAAACACACTAGATCTTGATGACTTACAATAGAAAGTAAATCTCAGTCATTTTTATATCGCTATATGCTGAAATAACATAGATACACTGGTTAAAATAATCTTATTAAAATTAAAAATTAATTTCACCGTTTGAATGGTCTTTTTTTTTTTTAATTTATTTATAGCAGAGAGAGAGAGAGACAGCGTGAACAGGGGAGGGTTATAGAGAGAGGGAGACACAGACTCTGAAATAGGCTCCAGGCTCTGAGCTGGCAGTCAGCAGAGAGCCCGATGCGGGGCTCGAACCCACGAACCCCGAGGTCATGACCCAAGCGAAAGTCGGACGCTCAACCTACTAAGCCACCCAGGCGCCCCTTGAATGGTCTTTTTTTACTTTATAAAATGTGATGACTAGAAAATTTAAAGATATCTATGTGTCTTATATTCCTGTTGGACTTTGCTGCCCTAGAATTTACAAGAATGCAACTGACTATTGACTCCTAATCACAGCCTAGACTATGAAGTTTGATATTAGCCTGTCAGGATAATACTGCAGATGATTTCTGTTAATAACAAAAAGATAAACCTCCAAATTTTTATTTTATGATGCTATATGGCATAAAATACCTTTGTATCTAACTTGGTAAACTTCATCCATGTTTTATTTTCCTCAACAGTTTGACTAGACTTATCTCAGATGGTTGTACCAAATAGAGTTATTGTTATAAGTCAGAAGTTACTTTTGTCTCTGAAAATTCTCTAGCTATTCTTGTCAAAAAGACTTAGTCATATTAATCAAATGATATAATGGATATAAATTTAAAAGTGTTACTCTGTGAACTATTTATTTTATATGTATATTTGGAATTATGCTTCCCTGAATTGTCTTGCTTTGTATCCCTAAAAGGTTGATGAAAAGGAAGCGAAAATAATGAATAACACTGATGTTGAATTACAGGTGTTTTCTTTTACTTGATTTGCTGCTGTGTTTGTATAAATAAAGGCAGAGTAACTGCAATGTGTTTCAAGATTGCAGATCTCCTCCCCAAAGAAAACTTTCCAAAGGTCCTTAATCCTGGCTTTGGACGCACAGAAATATCTTAACCTACACCTGGGACATGTGCTCTTGTCCCACTGCTGTCCTTAAGGATGAGGCATTTTCTATAAACCCCTTGTAAAAATATAGCAGACCTATTTTGGCAGTACACAAATCCCCTGTCTGTGGCCTTCTTGAACACTTGCTTTGCTAACTCTTCTAAAATAGCGTTTGAGATGGGCTACCTAATAGGAGTCTATTATACATTCTGTTGGCTATTTTTTATTTGTTTGCTCACTGTTGAGACTCTAAGGAGACAAGATAGTAATAAAGGGGAACGTAGAAGATTGGAGGCTTAAGCTTTAGCTACCAAAATAATTAAGTACTACAGTGCTGTAGTCTAGGCAAAAGAGAATGTCCAGATAGAGTAAAGTTAAAGTCCCCTTTTCTTCACCCTTCCTCCTTTTTCTTTTGCATCTACAAATTTGGAAAATTGCTTTAACAATGAATTATTAGGCGTGATGTTTTATTTTATTAGGTTGGAATGAAATACAGAAACCTAATCCTGAAACCTGGGGGATCTCTGGACGGCATGGACATGCTCCAGAATTTCTTGAAACGTGAGCCAAACCAAAAAGCGTTCCTAATGAGTAGAGGCCTACCTGCTCCGTAAACTGGGAATCTTTGGTAGCGGTACATGTCTGCAGGACAAGTTGACATCACCATGTGTTACTGGAAACTGAAGGGAGTTTTGCAAATGAAAGTTTAGATGTCTATTGACTGTCTTTTGTTTTTCACTTTGAAAAATTACACAGATGTAAATGGAATTATAAATACCATGACCTAAGAAAAGACCCATCAGAAAATAATTGTACTATAAAGTTTCATAAAAATGGATTTGATTTCTTTTTATAAAAGTTTCCTATGAATGTAATTTGATTTTTTACTACTGTAATCTATATAATATAATGTAAGAGGGCTAAGAATTTTTAAATTGAATCATATACATTATATAGTTTGATCTTTCTTTATATCTTGAAGTTTTGTACTTGGAATTTCTGAACTGATAAATGAAGCATCACATTCCTCTGGTAAATATTTTCTTGGAGGCCTGCGTCACCTTTGACCCTCTGTCTCACGGTAACACATGACCTCTTTGCCCACATACCTAAGGGCCAGGGGAATATGCCTCAAAAATGCATTTATCTTTGGATTTCAGGCCTCATGATTTCCACCTTTTTGCCACACTTAAATTATGTTCCACCATTGGGATTTGTCTTTTCTAAAGTCCTGTCAGAGAGTACCAAAAAAAGTAAGAGTTTTAACTGAACTGGCCTGATGTATATTGCTTTTGTGTCTTGCGTTAGAGTATTTTGGATCTTGTATCAGAAGTTCATTTCCACCACAACGTACAAGATTGTAAGTCCTTCAGCGTATTTGCCAATTGGAACACTAAAGCAAGCCCAAGGATATGTTTCTCTTCTCTTGTTTATGATAAGTGGTACAGACTTTGCCTCCTTTATTGCCATCTCACCCGAAGTGGCGGATACACATATCACCAATGGCAGTTCAGGGAAGAGAGCTGAAGGTGGTGTAGTGCGGAAGAAGTTCAGAAACTCTGAAGAGGAGTGGGTTCTGGAAAGAAGTGTTTGAGGACAGCCGCTCCGAAGTGTTACATGTGTTTAACCTCAACCACAGGGAGGAGGATTTCATAACCTATCTTGTGTGGTGTTTTTTATTTTAAGTGAACCTTTGGATTTCTCTTTAACTTGCATTACTGAGTCTAAACTATACTTCTACAGCAGACCAGTAAACTCACAGGACTTACTTTTCCCTAGGAGTCTATTCAGTAAGGAAACCAAAGCCGGATAATAAAAATATTTTAATTAAAAAATCCCAACTTTAAATGTACTCTAATACGTCTTCCAGTTGGTTCCCACTGTGTATCTGAAGTCTGACTTTGCTGGCGAGGGACAAAATTAGACACATGGACTTTGTGCTAAATAAAAACATGCATATGTTATGCTGCATAATAAAATTATAGACAGTGGGAAAAATTAAGAGCTCTAACAACACAGAAGAAAATTCCAGGATTATTATTGCCAAGCAAATTATGTTAAAAATGCACATGAAATGCTACCCTCCCTTCTGAAATAATCGCCTGGCCCTTCTCTCTCCCCGAAAGTAGTTTTTTTGTTCTTAGGAACCTGTGGTACTCTTCCCATATCTTTTTTTTTTTTTTCCTTCCAGAGTGTTTTGTTTTCCAGTTTCAGACAAAAACTCTCTTCAGTTTTTCTCTTGCCTTTCTGTGTTTCCTTAACAATAACTTTATCATTTTAAATCTTAACTTACTTCACATGGAAAAACTAATACTTGGTGTGAAACAGGTTGCACACAATAAAGTTGCGTTATTATCGATGAGAATGAACTCACATTTCTTTCATAATTTAATGTTAAAACTGAAATGCCTAAGAAAACAAAAGTGCTCTGATGTTCTTTTTATTTAGAGTCCATATCTGACATTTTTTTAAAAAATTTTTAATGTTTTATTTACTTCTAGGAGAGAGAGAGAGACAGCATGAGCAGGGGAGGGTCAGAGAGAGAGGGAGTCACAGACTGAAACAGGCTCCAGGCTCTGAGCTGGCAGTCAGCACAGAGCCCGACGCGGGGCTCGAACCCACGAACCGCGAGATCATGACCTAAGCGAAAGTCGGACGCTTAACCGACTAAGCCACCCAGGCGCCCCCATATCTGACATTTAAAATCTACCAAAGCATGGCAACAAATTGAAGTATTTATTCTTTAGAATAATTCAAAACTACAGATTAATTTTTTTTTACTTTCTATAATTTATTTTTTATAATTTTCATCCAAGTTAGTTAGCACTTGGTGCAACAATGATTTCAGGAGTAGATTCCTTAAGCCCCTTACCCATTAGCCCCTCCCCCCTCCCTCAACCCCTCCATCAACCCTCAGTTTCTTCTCTCTATTTAAGAGTCTCTTATGTTTTGTCCCCCTCCTTGTTTTTATATTATTTTTGCTTCCCTTCCCTTATGTTCATCTGTTTTGTATCTTAAAATCCTCATATGAGTGAAGTCTTATGATTTTGTCTTTCTCTGACTAATTTTGCTTAGTATAATACCCTCTAGTTCCATCCACATAGTTGCAACCTCTAAAGACTAATTTTTGAAAGCCTTTTTGAATTATCAACCTTTTCTTTTTTCTTCCCTTTTTTTTTCTGATCAGAGCATAGAGTGTTGGTAAGGTTCTGAATGGTGGATAAAAACAAAAAATTGTAATTAGCCAACCTACACTTCAGGTTTGTGAGCTGAGCAACACATAATAAGGTCTGTCTTGATTATTGATCCAGGATATTTAGGTCGGTTTTGAGTTACTACAGCCAAGAGAAAAAAAGCCATGATGTTTTGCCACCTAATGTAGATTTTTTTCCCTTTAGTACAAATGCTACACATTACCTAAAATGAATAACTAAAAATACCTGAGCTATTTACATGAGAATCTTGCTTTCCTAAATCTAATAAGATGAAAGGTGGATATCTATAGCTCTGTAGACTTTACAAACTGCATTGTGTAAAAGACCAAAATAGAGAAAATATTTTTTTAATTTTTAAATGATAAGCGTTTATACTTGTACTTTCCTTAAGTAATAGGAAACAACTTGTTTCCCATTTTGCCTTTAGCCTTTGTATATGAATTAATGTTTATAACAATCCTGCTTGCTCAATGGATCATCTGGTTTGTTTATGGCGATTATTCATTTTTTCCTCTGCTTTCATGTACAGGAAGAATTTTTCATGCTCTGAGGGAATTGAATTAAAACACTAATCCCCCAAATTAGGTTTAGACATGGTTAACTGAGCTCCTAAAAGTGTAAGAAGAGAAACCCTATATCATCTGAATAGATGAAGTGACCAAGGCTTCCTTCTTCTCTCACTACAACATTATTACAGTTACAGATCTCACATCTGAAATTGGATAGCTCCTCAAAATTGATTATGCCTTCCCTTATGAATGTTTGATGAGAATAAAAAGGAAAAAATACATGCTTTTATTTTTCTTTGAAAAGGAGTCAATGTGCAGAGTTCATTTGTCTTTAATGGAGAAACTTGTACCAGAAACAGAGCCTCCTAAGTGATTAATCTAGTCCCAACTGTATCAAGGCAAAAGGTAAAGCTTAGAAAATCTAAATGCTAGATCAGTGTAGCCTTTTCTAACACACCCACAATAGTGCTATACATGGAGACTTGGAAAAAAATCTTGAAAAACTGGGGCAGTGAACAGAACCTCACACATCTCTCTCTTCAGTGAGTGATTCTTGAGCTTTTATTTGATTGAATTTACCTCATAGTTGCCTTTCCTAGTAAAATATAGATCCAGTCCATCTGGGCCATCAAGTATGTACAAGAAAAGGTAAATGGTGAATATGACGCAGGCTCTCTTGTTTCTGCTCCTATGACCTGGCATGCATTCTAGCTGCTTATTTCATAGAGCTTGGAGGCTCACCTAAAATTTTACTTCAGTGACAAAATGTCCCTAGCATCTGTTGTTGGAGAAACTATATGGCTTACACTGGTTTAAAGATACCATATTCACTGAATCTGACAAGAAACCTGTCATCTCTCTTGAAATCTTTGTGGTTCAGATGGCTAATCATTAGGGAGGTGGATTCCTAGCAATTGAAACAACCTAAAAGAGCTGAGTAATGATTCACATTAAACCAAAGAAAATTTCCAATCCTTTGGATGAAGGCACAAGAAATTCTACAGAAGGTATTATCATACTTATAGATAACAGAACTGCAGTGGTTAAATATGTTATCATTAAGGTTTAAAATTATTTCCATGCTGAAGCAAATTTAAGACAAAATTAGACACATTCCATTGCTAAGGTAAACCGAGGGGAAACTTAACTTGATGGTACTCAGGAAAAAAAGACATGACAGTTTTATTTGACCAAATTCCAGTATAAGTGCACGATACAGCATACCTGGGAGAGGAACAGAGGTAAAAATAAAAGCCTGTAAGAGTGTTTTGATGGAAGGTTGTGTCCAGATCAAAAGAATTCCTCTGGACTCAGATGTGCTAAGATCATTCACAGCTAGAATATCTTGTTCTGTTCTAGGTGTCACATTTTAAGCAGACTTTGACCAAGTATTACAGTGTTTGAAAGAGTAGGAACAGGAAGGTGATGACTGTGAAAATACTTCTCAAGAGGAATACATTGAAGAAAGGGAATTTCAGCCTGAAGATGAATCCAACAACACAAATGAAAGCTGTGTTCAAATACTTAAGGTATGGCAGAAAGGATAGGGTTATTCTACACCTCCGGAAGCCAAAGCTTAGAAAAATGGTTGGAAAATATAAAGAGGTTTTAGTCCAAGGTGAGGAAGCTGTTTCTAATAATTATTGTTGACTGCAAATATATTCTGCTGCTGTTAATGAAGATTCAAGCAAAGCTTATGTTACAATGTTACAGAGTGCATTCCTCCTTTGAGTAGGCTTTCATACCAAATCAGCTTTGAAGTCTTCCCAAAGTTTAAGATGCAACAAATATATAATCTTCATCAGAAAAACATTACTCAGGTGAAAGAAACGTTTACACGCTGGATCTTAGAAATGGCATGTAGATGATTGCAGCTGCCCATACGGCAGATGTCTAGTTTAAGCATTTATAGTTTGTGTTGCCTTACTCCTTTTCTGTAGTCAGTGCTTATCCAGAGGTTATTATCAGACTCTCTATGGCTAATCTGGTAACAGGATGAGAGGTCAGTTGTATATGACTATAATAAAGCCAAGAATTCTTGCCCTTGCATTTTCTTCCTTTACAGAATTTACAGTTGCTCTCTTCCCATTCCACCCATCATTATTGTCATCAGATATATACAGAGGCCAAAATCGAACTCATGTACCCAGTTTATTATACTTGCACTCCACCATATTGTGATTTCTGAGTCATTGTTTATAACCCCATAGCTCCTGTCCTCTGCAGTCCCTTGACTTATGGTAAATAGTCCCTAAGTATTTGTTATATAAACACACCTTTGAAATTACCTTTTGCTGTAAGGATGGATTTACCTATATAGATATGAATCTACACAGATAGAATCTTTTGATACCTTCCACATGAAGAGTCTCTTATCCTTAGGGACTGAAAGACTTTCTCTATGAATTAGATGAAAGAAACACTCATTTTGTAAAAGAAAAATTGGAGAATAGAAAATATTTCTAAAGATTCCTCCACTTCTCTCTGTAATTGTGGACTCTAAACCTAGGAATTTCTTAATCTACAATCTTTGGTTCCCTAGAAAATCTATGAAAAGAAGAGCAAAAGTAGATGTCCATGATTGTCCAAAAATTGCATTGAAGTTTTTACGTACATGGAGATGGGCATTTTTTCTGGGAAAAGACTCTTTAGTATTAATCAGAAAAAATTAAGAACAATCTTAAAAAATTTTCTTTCAAACTGTTGTTTTTTAATTCATTTTGAAAACTATAAATTGCCCATTATGTATCAGGCATTGAGTTTGGCACTGAGGTTATAAAAAATGACAAAGACTCCTGAGTTCAAATTGCCTAAATGTAGTGAGAAAAGGAAATAAATTGAGATAAATTATAGAAGAAAGGTATGTTTTAAAAACCTTCCTGTTTTTCCTGACAATGATTGATTCCATTGTACAATTTGACTTTTGTGCCACCAAATTTTATGATTACCATGCCACCTGCTACCACAGACATTTCTAATAAAATGGTTGATTTTCTCTTTTTCCAGCTTGTCAGCAGTTGGACTAAATGGTACCCTTCCATCTTTCTTATATCCAGGAGTTTCTCAGGCCCTATGATTAAAGGACTTACAAGTAAGAGATGAAATATTCCCTTTAATCCTGTTTATGCATTGTAGTCAAATGGTTATAAACCTCTAGCCCTTAGAAGACTGACATGGAACTCTCTTAACCTGATAAGTATGATATGCCCAAGAGGCATTGATACATGCTATAAGTCAGAAATTAGGCTGTTAAGATGACCCATCAAGCTATTTAAAGATTGACCAGAAGTAGTCAAGATTGCTTACTTCTTCTCCCATCAGTGTTAGTTTTCCATTGCTACTGATAAGAGCTGAAGAAAAAGCACCCGAGTCTTCAATCCTTTACTGCCCATTATTTACAACTTCCTTAACTAGGGATAGCAATTAATTAAGCATATCAATGAATGACTAAAAAAACTTCAAAGTTCCAAGTTTCTTGAGAAGGACTGGACCTGGACTTTAAACTTATACCCCAGGGGCACCTGGGTGGCTCAGTGGGTTGAGCGTCTGACTTTGGCTCAGGTCATGACCTCACGGTTTGTGGGTTTGAGCCCTGCGTCGGTCTCTGTGCTGACAGCTCTGAGCCTGGAGCCTGTTTCAGATTCTGTGTCTCCCTCTTTCTCTGACCCTCCCCTGTTCATGCTCTCTCTCTCTCTCTCTCTCTCTCTGAAAAAAATAAAAACATTTTAAAAATTTTTTAATAAAAAAATAAACTTATGCCCCATTTCCCTGTGTAAATGTACATAATTTAATCAATTTCCTGTCAATGAGCTTTTAGGTCGTTTTCACTCTTCAGACATCACACACGATGCTGCCAAGATTATCTTTTCAAATATATAGCTTTCCACATCTGTCAGTTTGTCTGTTAAATAAATTCTTAAAGATGTAGCTCCTGTTTCAAAAGGAAGAGGCATTTTTAAGTATTGACAGGCATTATCAAATTAGAGCCATGTGTCTTAATACTGTTTACTACAATTGTTCAACATTGAGGCAGTCACTAAAAATCAGTAAGGAAAAGTGATGATTAGCAAACAAAGCAAAAAGAAAATCTGATTCATACTGCTTTCCCCCCACTGAGTGATGAGAGTAAAGTTCGCTCCTTTGAGAAAGTGGTAGGAATAATTCCAGACAGGAATTTTCTTTCTCTATTAATGATTGGGTAGGTCCTATGAGGAATGTAAGACTTTATTCCAGAACAAAGCAGTCATCAGTCCTTTGTGTTCAGGGCTAAGTGGCGAAAACCAAAAGATCCATTTTGTCATCCCTGTCCCAAATCAGATGCCTTTCTACAGTCTTAAACATTTGTGTGACTGACAAGTGGGACTTGTGTTGTGATTCACAATGCAATCACTGTTCTAAACACGCACATGGCCCACTCTGCCTCAGCTTCAATTATAAAATCTTCAGCCAGAGGCTATTATCCTCTGTTTTGTTCAGTCAGCAGCACAGAGTTAGCCAGTGAATTTCTAACCGGGATCAGGTGGCAAGAGGGAAATTTCTCAGACTTCATCTTTCAATCCCTTTTATACCCCAGTATGTTTCTTTGGTTTGGGGGAAGGGGGCCGGATGAGGGAAATCTTTCTGAAGCCCCAACTTTGGATTTCCTTTTTTAATTCCACCTTAGTAAAGGATAGGGAAATAGGAGCTGAATTGTGACTTCTCTAAATGAAGACAGCACCTCCAAATTCACAGAGCTCAGTCCTTCTGTGTAATGAGTTTCATGTCACTAATTCTTGAGTACATGAGCTACATCCTGTGGTCTAACCAGGCCTATGAAGCATCACCTTCTCTCCTGCCTTCCCTTTCTTTCATCTGTCATTCTCCCAAAAGACTAATTAGATGAATGGAAGATTCTAAGCAAATGTCCCCAAATCCCATTTGGAGCACAACAGAGATTTGAGGCAGAAAACAGCTAGTGAGGCCGTGCAGGCTTGGAGGGCTTTTCTCACAATATCCCATTTTAATGACAGTCGTTATGGTCATAGCTGTATGCTAAAGAAGAGGTTTGGAAGAACTAGAATAGGGGCACGTTATATACAACCACCCCTAAAAGAAAATGCCTTTTTAAAATGTATGCAGAATCCGCAAGAGCTCTCAAAGATTTGGCTTCTTTCCTAACTTGTCAACCAAATTTTAGGTAAGATTAAATACTTGTTCCAGAAAGCCAGACTGCTACCTGGTTGAACTTTATCTACTGAAGTTCAAGGTTAAGATGGAACATCCACTAAGCCCTAGTTAAATGTTTTGAATCCTAATTTAACTTTCCCCTAGTTAATGCCAACTTCTTTTATAAGGGTGGTGTGTAGTTGTCTTCACATCTACAGAGACCCGATTAGTTCCTCTGTCTACCTAATAAAATTCTCGGGACCATAGCCAAATTTAGCCGGGCATGTTAGTACAGCAACACACTGTACTAACACAACACAAACTGTTGTTTGTGGTGCCAGTAGACAAAATGTCAGTACGCCTGCTGCATTCCTCTGGGATAATAGAAATGAAGTCATCACATCAGAAAATGGATCATGTGCTCAGGATATACTTGTCTCCCCCTGAACACACTGGCTTTCCCAAGTTAAGGTCACTGATCCAGCAGCTGGAAGGGTTCTCATAGCCAGGAGAGGGTGAGGCAGAAGTGCCACTTAGGAACACAGAAGTTCCTGGTACTGGAGACGGTAATGACAGAGGTTGGTATGGAGGCTGCAGTTTGAAGGTGCCTATCAGAAGGTAACTGCTGGAAGGTCAGTGTCAGAACGCAGGGTCAAGAACCTAACATCAGGAAGTGCTGGCTGTGAACAATTTCAGGAATCGAAAGGGAGGGGAACACCACTAATATTTCAGAGAAGAAAGTGGCATCAAGATATCTCTAATTCAAGATAAGTGGGGGGAGTTTTGCTTTTCAAAAGTAATATAAGAGAATATCTAATTACTTCCAACAAATTTTCAGGTCTTACCCACCTTTAATAATAAAACGGTATGGGGGCACCTGGCATCTGGAGTCAATTAGGCATCTGCCTTCAGCTCATGTCATGATCTTGCAGTCTGTGAGTTTGAGCCCTGTGTTGGGCTCTGTGCTGACATCTCAGAGCCTGGAGCCTGCTTGGGATTCTGTCTGCCTGTCCCTGTCTCTGTCTCTCTCTCTCTCTCTCAAATAAACATTAAAAAATTTTTAATAAAAAGGTATGAAGTTAGAGGAAAATTCCTAGGAGCACCTGGCTGATTTAGTTGGTGGAGCAGGCAACTCTTGATCTCACGGTTGTAAATTCGAGCCCTGCATTGGATATAGATATTACTTAAAAATAAACTTTAAAAAACCTCCTAAAACCTTCCATATTACCTCTTACATATAAAAATTTTTGTAGTCTTATTTTAGTGGAACATTACCTAAGGTGACCTTTACTGTTGATGCCAGAAGAATCTAGCTGTCATCTTGAGACTAGAGGAAGTAATAAAAGGAACTGTTTGGCAAACTTGACAACCGTCTCTAACATTTCTAAACAGCCTAATCAATAAACAAAAGGATAAATGGTGTGGGTGAACTCTCTAGGAACCTATAACCAATGTAACTAACTCTCCCTCATCAGGGGCATGTTGCTCAAGTCATGGAAATTATCCTTTTTATCTTTATTTTTATTTTGAATACTTCTCTGTGCCCCTACAGCTCACCCTGCCCCTCCACAATCTCGTACATGCTCACTTACCCAACATTCTTTGGCTAAAGAAAATACAGTTTCAGGCCATGTGTAGCCACATGGATGGACCTTGAGGGTGTGATGCTGAGCGAAATAAGTCAGGCAGAGAAAGACAAATATCATATGTGTGCACGTATAGGAGGATTAGGAGGAGCTTAACAGAGGACCAAGGGGGAGAAGAAGGGCGGAAATGGTGGGGGAAAGGGGGAGAGGCAAACCATGAGAGACTCTTGAATGCTGACAAAAACTGAGGACTGGTGGATGTGGGGGGAGGAGGGGTGGGCATGGAGGAGGGCACTTGTGGGGATGAGCACTGGGTGTTATGTGGAAACTAATTTGACAATAAACTATTTGTAAAAAAAAAAAAAAATAATAAATAAATAAATAAATAAATAAATAAATAAATATACACACAAAGAAAAAAAAGAAAGAAAGAAAATACAGTTTCAGGGCAGGTATTTCTTTTGATGCTAAGACCGTTAAAAGGTAAGCATGGAAAGCAAGAGAAGTAAATGCTTACTCCTTTCCCATCTGGATTTTGCAAAGCAAACTGCAAGGGAAAACAGCACAATCTCAATCAATGTGTCTTTCATTTCCTCTTATCTCTCTCTCACTGCTGCTTAGGATTAAGTGTTCCCTTGCCCTCAACCAAAATAGAAATATGATCTCATGTTTGTTTATTGGGTTGCCTTTGCATTTCCTAGGACAATAGGGTGTAAATTTTTATTTACTGACGGTTATTTCTTCCCCCAAATCCAGGGAAAGTCTTCAGGGAGCTTACTGTCAGCACATCCATGTGCTGCTGAGTCTCGTAGGTAGACACCGTGTAAAAATAGAGCAGTGCTTTAGGATGCTAATGTGGCATCATTCAGTAGGGCCGTCTCTACAAGCCAGGTGCAAATCCAAGAATTCTGCTAAACAGAGTTGCCAGATACTAATTAAACTAATTGGTTATCAGTACTATTCTTAAATCTTCTGATTTGAGGATTTTTCCAGTGAGAAGAAAGAGGGATATATTTATTCCATTCTCCATACAAAATAACACAAATTCTGATCACATTGTATACTTAGTCAAATGAGCCAGAAATTATCAAAAAAATTACTTGATCTTGACAATTTGGAGAGAAAGTGTCGAGTGTCTGAATGTGTGTGTTTATTTCTTTCCTCTCGTTGTCATTTCATGGTGTTCAGTAAATAATAAAATGTATTTCCAAAGGAAAAAACAGACTGACTGAAAAAGGCATATCAAGATGAAGATAGTCATAATAGGAACTACAATTTTCCATGGTGAAGGAACGAAAACAAATTTCCAATGCAGAAAATAGGATAAATTTAAGAAACTGAAGAGTTTCAAATGCATAGGTAACCAAAGGGAAAATAGACGCTACTATACTTCTGAAACCAACAGTGTAATTCCACATCGCAGCCATCAGATTGGGGGCAATATGACAAGAACTATTAAGGTTGAAGATGAACATGTCCAGTAATTCCAAGATAAGTACCAGATAAGCTCTTCTAAATGAGTAGCATGAGATATCTACCAGAATGCTCACAAGAGCTTTGGTCTGGGGTTCGGAAACAGCGAAAACCATGAAAATATGCACGATAGAAGAGTGGATAATACACTAGGGTAGATTTGAATAATAGGATATAATTCAATTAGAATGAGTGAGCTAAAGCTACATATATCAATATAGGTATCACTTTAAAAAAATATTGAGCAAAAAAAATCCCACTGCAGAAAGATATGTTCAGGTTAGTATTTATATAAAGTTTGTGTGTGTGTGTGTGTGTGTGTGTATTTAAAACAATACTATTTATGTTGGATCTATACATAGTAGTAAAAGTACAAAAATATCCACCTGAAAATGGACACCAAATTCAGAATAGGATTTCCTCTGGTGAGGGAAAAAGAATGAGGTCTGGGAGAGATACTCAAGGTGTTTCAACTATAAGGGCAATCATTTTTTTCTTTAAAAATCCAGTGCATAAAGCTTTCTTTTTTATTCTTTGAAATACTTTTTAGTTAAAAAATAAGTGTAATACTTAGGATACTTGTATATACTTGGATATAATACTGAGGGATTTATCAAAAGGTGGCTTTCAAAGCAAGTTTTTACCAGTCCATCCAACTTAAATCTTGCAAAATCCAGGCATAGATAATTTCTCCGTTCAAATATATTTTTTTAATTTTTTAATGTTTTATTTATTTCTAGGAGAGAGAGAGAGACAGCATGAGCAGGGGAGGGTCAGAGAGAGAGGGAGACACAGACTGAAACAGGCTCCAGGCTCTGAGCTGGCAGTCAGCACAGAGCCCGACGCGGGGCTCAAACCCACGAATCGTGAGATCATGACCTAAGCGAAAGTCGGACCCTTAACCGACTAAGCCACTCAGGTGCCCCTCCATTCAAATATTTTAAAGATACCCCTTGGGTGTCCCCACAAAAGCCAAAAATGAGCATTTTCATCTAATGAAAATCAAGTTGAGGTTGTAATATGAAGAATATGAGAATTAGGGCCTGAGTCCTGCTCTCATGACCTCAATGGTGCCCTTGGCCCCAGGACTTAACCTAAGAGAGTTGCTTTGGATTCTTGACTACTCCTTCCAGACTGTAGTACTCAGCCAGTGCTCGTTACTATTCCCCTTGCTCTTCCTTCCTAACAGAGCCCACATTTTCATCAAGTATCTTGATTCATCTAAGGGTAATCTCATGGCCTTTGCCAATAATTGACTCAGGAATGGGCATATGAATTCCTTTGGGCCAATGATAAGAGATGAAAAACTTGCTAAGGACTTCTGAGGATGGTTTCCTAGTTTTCAAGACAAAGTTACAAGAAAAAAAACATTGTTCTCTTCTGGCATCATTGTGTGTAGCTTTGAAGCCCAGAACTGCATGAGGCTCGAGATGAAACCAATCTTTGGCGAGGGGGAGAATCAAGAGAATTATAAAGAGAGTCAGTGCGGCTAGATTGTGTCAAGTCTGAAGACCCTCTGGGAGTTCAAGTAAGTGAGCCAGTATATTTCTATGTTGTTTAAACCACTGGGAATTGGCTTTTTGTGCCTTGTGGATAAAGACATTCTAAGTGCAGCAAACATATATGATTCAGCTTCCTCAGCTGTAAGCAATGATATTAATGTCTGGCCTGCCCTACCGCTCCACTGAGTGGTTTTGGAGCTCAAGATGAGCCAACATATGTGAATGTGCTTTGTAATCTATAAATTGATATTCAAGGGCAAACTGGTACTATTATTAATAATTTTGCTATGATGTTTGAGATACAAATTTTAGTTCACTATGTAAATTACACACATCTTCGAATGTAGTTATCGGACTCATTTAAGTGATACTTCAGAAACCTTATGAAAATTTATATCATTCCTTTGAATCACATAAAGCAGTTATATATTTATAGTATCAGTTGAGAATATTCTCAGCAATGAGTTTTTACTCGAGTACAAGGTCAAGGCATTTTAAATAGCCATTTATAGGGCGCCTGGGTGGCTTAGTTGGTTAAGCATCTGACTTTGGCTCAGGACATGATCTCATGGTTTGTGGGTTCTATTGGGCTCTAAGCTCAGAGCCTGGAGCCTGCTTCAATTCTCTCTCTCTCTCTCTCTCTCTCTCTCTCTCTCTCTGTTCCCACCCCCTACCCATGCCCTCTCTGTCTCAAAAATAAAATAAACATTAAAAAAGTAATAAATAAATAGCCATTTATGTTAAAGGAGTTAAAGGACATTTGTCTATAAAATATGGTCTCCTTACTTAAAAATCGTGTAATCTTTGGCATAGCTTGTCTGTATCTCAGCATCCACACTATCTATAAGGGTGAAAGTAGAAAATACACGTAAAGTACTTACAGCAGAGCCTAACGGGTGACACAGTAATAAGCAGAATAATAACGGCCATTACTTACTAATACTATGTTCTACACATGTTCCAAGCATTTCACATTTACCAACTCATATACCAGAACTGTATTGTAGAGTTGTTGTAGTTTTCATTTTTAAAACAATTTGTAAACATTTTTAAAACAAACAACAAAAATTAAAACAATACAGGAAAGAATACAAATTAAATGAAGGTCATTTTATTACCTGGACGGTAAATAAGCTGGATAAGCAACAGACACTTCTCTGTTTAATATGGCATGTACATATGCATATACATATATACATACATGCAAGCATATATGAAGTGTGTATGTATGGAGTGTGTGTGTATACCCATACCTAAGTTATACACACATATGCACTTAGCACATATCTACTTTTAGTAGGACAGAAAGAAAAATGGCTTTATTTTTTTTAACTATATAGTTGATTCTACATCCTCAGGAATATAGAAGTAAGACCTTTCATTTTCATATTGTTAGGGATATTGCTGGTCTAGTCAGGCAACAGACACCTAAATACATCTCTACATGAATAAGGTAATGCTTTCTTTTGGTTACTGGTCTTCATTGTTTTAAATTTAAAGTAGCCCTTCAGTCACAGTAAATCACCATTATTGTTTTCATTGTAACTACTTATTCCTCCCTAACATTTCTTTATATATATATTTTAATGTTAATTTTTGACAGGGGGAGAGAGAAACCTGGGGAGGGGTAGAGAGAGAGGAGGACAGAGTTTCTGAAGCAGGCTTCATGCTGACAGCAGACAGCCTGGGTGTGGGGCTCGAACTCATGAGCCACAAAATCATGACTTGAGCAGAAGTCGGACACTCAACCGACTGAGCCACCCAGGTGCCCCTGAATCTTATTTATTTATATTTTTTAAATTTTTAGTGGCTCCTGAGTGGTTCATTTGGTTGAGCATCTGACACTGTTTTCAGCTCAGGTCATGATCTCATAGTTTATAGGATCAATCCCCACATCAGGCTCTGCCTTGACAGCATGGAGCCTACTTGGGATTTTCTCTCTTTCTCTCTGCTTGTGTGTGCGCTCTCTCTCTCTCTCTCTCTCTCTCCCTCCCTCCCTCCCTGTCCCTCTCTCCCTCTCTCCCTTTCTCCTTCTCTCCCCCCCTCTCTCTCCCTCTCTCCTTCCCTCCTTCCCTCTCTCCCTGCCTCCCTCCCTCTCTCAAAATAAACTTTGAAAAAGAATTTTAATTTTAATTGTGGTAAAAACACTTAACATAAAGTTTACCATCTTGACCATTTTCAGGGGTATGGTTCAGTGAAGTATATTCACATTGTTGTGCAAACGATTTCCAGACCTTTTTCATTTTGTGAAAGTGAAACTCTGCACATTAAGCACAACTTTCTATTTTCCTCTCCCCATCCCAGTACCATTCTACTTTCTGTTTCTATGAATTTGCAGTCTTATCTTTTTTTTTAACTCAACACTTATTCCCCAGCACCCAGTATAGTCATGATTCACAAATATTTGTTGTGTAAATTAATGGATTTGTTTTTGCATTGTACAGAAACAAGAAACACAAAAAGAAGTCACAGCCTCATTTTTTGCTAAGAAATTAATAACCTCCAAATAGCTAAAACTTATTGAACATCTACTGTGTACCAGGCCTGTGACATTAATTCTGCACGTGGCCTCTGCAGTCAGTTCCCAACACAGCAGCCAGAGTGATCCTTTTCAATATGTCAAATCCTCTGCTCAAAACCCTGCAACAGCTCACAATTACACTAAGATTAAAAGTCAAAGTTTTCACAGTGGACTATGGGCCTCAACCTACCTGGACCTCTTTACTTCTCTTACTTTTTTCAGCTCCCCATCTCTGTCCCTTTCACTCCAACCACCCTGGACTCTCTGCAGTTTCTCAAACATTTCAGCACCACTCACCAGTGGGCCATTGCACTTGCTGTTCTTGCCACCTAGACCATTCTTTTTATTTATTTATTTATTTATTTTTATTTCTAGGAGAGAGAGAGAGAGAGACAGCGTGAGCAGGGGAGGGTCAGAGAGAGGGGGAGTCACAGACTGAAACAGGCTCCAGGCTCTGAGCTGGCAGTCAGCACAGAGCCCGACGCGGGGCTCGAACCCACGAACCGCGAGATCATGACCTAAGTGAAAGTCGGACGCTTAACCCCCTAAGCCACCCAGGCGCCCCTTCCACCTAGACTCTTCTTGTCCTGGTATCCACATTGTTCATGCCCTCATTTCCATCAGCTCTTTGCTCAAAAATCACCTTCCTAGGGATGTGATCCTGGGCTACCCTACTGAAAAGAGCAGCATGTGCCCCAATTACTTTCTGTATTTTCACCTGTGGAAGTTACCACATGATCTACACATATTTCCCTTATATTTTTGTCTGTTTTATTCACTACCATACCCCAGTGCCCAGAACTATGCCTGACACATAGTAAGTTCTCAATGAATATTAGTTTAAAATGAAAGAATTAGGGGCGCCTGGGTGGCTTAGTCGGTTGAGCGTCCGGCTTTCACTTAGGTCATGATCTCGCGGTTCATGGGTTCGAGCCCCGCGTTGGGCTCTGTGCTGACTGCCAGCTCAGAGCCTGGAGCCTGTTTCAGAGTCTGTGACTCCCTCTCTCTCTCTGACCCTCCCCTGCTCACGCTGTCTCTCTCTCTCTCTCTCTCTCCTAGAAATAAAATAAAAATATTAAAAAATAAAATAAAATAAATAAATGAATTAATACAAAGTGACAGAAAAGTAGGTCATTGGTTGCCATGGACTAGTGAGTAGGGACAACTGACTGAGCAGGGGTATAGGGAACCTCTTCTGTATCTTGATCATGTGTATGATTATACATGTGTATAAATTTATTAAAATTCGTTGACATATACATTTAAATTATATCCTATGCAAATGATACCTCAAGAAATGGAATTTTTTTAAAGTAGCACTTTGCGGGGCGCCTGGGTGGCTTAGTCGGTTAAGCGTCCGACTTTCACTTAGGTCATGATCTCGCGGTTCGTGGGTTCGAGCCCGGCGTCGGGCTCTGTGCTGACTGCCAGCTCGGAGCCTGGAGCCTATTTCAGAGTCTGTGTCTCCCTCTCTCTCTGACTCTCCCCTGCTCGCACTGTCTCTCTCTCTCTCTCTCCTAGAAATAAATAAAAATATATATATATAAATAAAGTAGCCCTTTGCTTCAAATCAGCATTTGCAAAGTAGTAAAGCTATAATTCAAACCCAGGTGTGTCTTATTCCAAAGTCCATCCTCTGTTTATGAAGTTATACCACCTCCCCTAACCTCTGCCCTATGTAGTATTGACAACTGATGCCACTGAGTCCTTCACCAGAAGGCTCGGTGTCACCTGTTTTCAGATTTACAAATCGTTAAGATGGCAATATGTTTTTGGTTTTATCTCTCCCAAAGTTTTAGATCTTAAGAATGTTAATCAGATAAATGAGTAGAATTCATTTGTCTCCCTCTGGGAAGGATGATATAATGGAAAAAACCCATAGCCTATTTTCTAGGATAAAGTTATTATCTCTCAGGGGCTCAGATTCCAAATCTACAGATACTTGAGATACTCAATGAGATCGCACTAGTGTAATGGTCACTTTTATTTGTCCACTTGACTGGGCTATATGATACCTATTGTCCAATCAGAACTAATCTGGGTGTTGCTTTAAAGATATTTGGTAGACATGATCAACACCTACAGCTATTTGACTTTAAGGAAAGGAGATTATCTATCATAATCTGGAAGAACCTGAACCAATCAGTGGAAAGGTCTAAGAAGAGAATTGAGGTTTTTCTCAAGGAAGAAGAAATATGCCTGTGGAGTCAAGTGTCAACTCTTTTCTGAGAGTTTTCAGTGTGCCCTTCTTGATGGCCTGTCCTGCAGATTCTGGACTGGCTCACCTAGCCCCCACAATCACATAAGCCACTTCCTTGCAATAAATCTCTATGTATATGTGTATGTGTATGTGTGTGCATGCGTGTGTGTGTGTGTGTGTGTGTGTGTGAGATATACGCAAAGCATGCAAGAGTCCTGAAAATGTGAGTTCTTCCAACTGAATGATAGTGGCTGTGGCTGATCAGTCCCCAGGTGTTCATGTTCTTAACTGGATGTAGATTGTTTACAGAGATGAGCCCCGAATGATTATGGTTATGTTACTGTCCCCTCCCCTCCCTGCCTATGGTAAGATGAGCTTCATATTGATCTCTATACTCCAATTATCCCAGACTTAAGCCCTTCCCTATCCTTCTGACCCTTGCCCCCACTTCACCCTTTAGACTGAGTCATGAGTGGTGAGTGCCTCCTGAATTTCTTGCAACTGTACCCAGCCTGTTTTATTGGAAGTCCAATGGTCACCACTTCTCGAATTTAAATGACTGTGTCCTTTGGTCGCTGTATCAATCACTCTGCCTGTCCCAACTAGCTAGATTTCTGGAGTCAATCTTAGTAGCCAGGTCCATCTTGCTGTCCAACCTTAGTAGGCATATCTTAAGCCTTCCCCATCTCACCAAGTTCATGTGGCCACCAACGGAACATCAGGCTTTTAAGTCTTGATATAAGCTGTAAAAGATGGT
The DNA here is from genome assembly GCA_017311185.1 of Proteles cristata cristata. Lineage (NCBI taxonomy): Eukaryota > Metazoa > Chordata > Mammalia > Carnivora > Hyaenidae > Proteles > Proteles cristata. The sequence continues at coordinate 20,763 of JAESUZ010003824.1, forward strand.
TAGAAAGACCATATCAATGAATTATGAGTGGCTCAGTCACAAAGACTAGGGCCTTTTCCAAAAGCAAATTGGACCCAATTTTCCAAATTGCAGATTAAAAATATGCTTTGTGTATGTGTATATGTGTATAAATGCCTAACATAGTGACTTTATTTTCAGAAATTCTTTTTCAACTAGCTCTTTTGGTGTATCGTCCATAGTTCTTAACTGCTCTGTCCATGTAGCTAATATGGTATATGCAGATTCTGCAAACTCTTAAGTATCCATGAGGATGGGAGACTGTTAAGCAAATATTGACTTTTTAAAAATTACTCATTATAGTCATGAATTTCAACTTCCTTCACCGCAAAACCTTACATCCAAGTTGTGAACAACTACCAAGAATGACTAATTTGAGATTTTTTTTCCTCTTCTCACTTCTCCCCTCAGAATACTTAAAGCAGTGATTGAAAACAAACAAAAAGTGAGAGATCTTAATTATCGCTAGACTTAATGGTGGAGATTTCTGTATCTAATAGCTATGCTCTTGGCCAGATCACTTAATGTCCTTGAATTTCATCAAAAACTAAAGCACTTAGACTGGCTGTATTTCAAAGTCCTTTTTTTGTAATGTTTATTATTTATTTTTGAGAGAAGGAGAGAGAGACAGAGCGTGAGCAGGTGAGGGGCAGAAAGAGAGGGAGACACAGAATTCAAAGCAGGCTCCAGGCTGTGGACTGTCAGCACAGAGCCTGGCGTGCGGCTCAAACTCACAAGCTGTGAGGTCATGATCTGAGTTGACTGAGCCACCCAGGTGCCCCTTTTCAAAGTCTTTTTTCAGCTCTAAAGTCCCATAAGCCTGTATGCTTTGGCCTTGAGAATCGAAGTAGTGTTTGATGTGCCCATTTGCCTAAGGATGGAGGGTGTACAAGATAGGCAGTCAGAAGTCCTGTTTGCATAGGTTTTCCTGGATTCCATAGACAGTGGGCAGTGGGTCAATCTGTAAAACTATGGCTGGTGCAGTGTGGGGCCCCTGCCTATAACAGTAGAGAGAACACCCTTGTTTTCTAGAGGAAAAGGTAACTTTAACTAAGTAAGAATAGGGTTTTAATAGTAAAACAGAGGAGAAAGGCCAGTGTTTATTTTTGTTTTATTTTCCTCTTGGTGGTAGAAGGGAACTTGCCACAGAATGGGAGATGCTTTAGGGTAGATATCTTACCTGGGTACTGTCACAGGTCCTCGTAAGAAGGACCAGGCAGCTGCTGACCTGCCAAGGGCTGACTGAGCAGGGACTCCAGCTCCCCCTGCCCTCCCTGCACCAGCACTGGTCTGTAGTGATCCAGCCCTTCACCCTCACCCAGTCCTAACCCAAGCACTGTCTGCCACCTTAGTGGTGCCATTGCGAGAAACAGCACAGGGGACTTGGGAACAAAGAGCCCCCCACCAGAATAAAGCTCTTCCATCAGCAGAGTTGAAAGTTGATCCCACCTCTGGAGAGATGGTCTCTGGAAAGGACAGAGACTTACAATCAGCTTGAAGAGAGGAGTACATGCTCCTTTTGAAGCCAGGAGCTGAGGGTGTTGAAAATGCCTGTGAGAGTGGTATAGATGGAGCTCACAGCAGTAGTGGCTCCTACTAGCTCAGTCCTATCTTTAAAGATAAAGATTCAAAACTGGTAAGAGCCAGACTGTTTCTGAGAACATGAAGAGCTATGATCACTAATAAGCCCGACTTTCAGGTAGGCTGAAAGAGCTGGGTAAAAAAACATGTCTGGAGTAAATATCTGCCTGTTGTTACCCACAACCTCTCCATATCTTTCTTTCAGGTATCTGGTATAAGCTGGAGAAATAAGGGTCACATATAAATAAACCTAATTGGATTTAAGGAAATGAAGAGGATTAACTCAATCCCTGTTAATTTGGATTAATGTTACTTATACCTTCCAATGTAGGCCAAGCTTGGCCAAGGGAAATGAGTTGAGATGAAGAAGAGTTTTCTGCTTTCTAAAGTCTATAGATCCTTTTCTCACAAGTTAGATCTTTCTTAGTCATGGTAGAAATAGATGGTGCTGGGTGGGAAAAAAATGTTCTTATTGTGGTAAAATAATATGTAATATAAATTTTACCATTTTAACCACTTTTAAATGTACAGTTCAGTGGCATTAAGCACATTCACAGCATTGTACAACCATGACCACTATAACCATTAAACAACAACTCCCATTTTCACCCTCACCAGCCCCTGGCAACCAACACTGTACTTTCTATGACCCTAACCCCTCTATATAGCTTGCATAAGGGGAAGAATGCGTATTTGCCCTTTTGTGTCTGGCTTATATCATTTAGGATAGCATCTTCTCAAGGTTCATCCACATTGTAGCATGTATCAGAATTTCCTTCCTTTACAAGGCTGAATTACATCCCTGTGTGTGTGTGTGTGTGTGCGCGTGCGTGTGTGTGTATGCATGCATCACACTTTGATTATCCCATCATTTTGTCTACAAACATCTGGGTTATTTCCACCTTTTAGCTATTGTGACTAATATTACCATGAGCATTAGTGTGCAAATATCTCTTTAAGTCCTGGCTTTCAGTTCTTTTGGGTATCTATCTGGAAACAGAACTGCTAAGTTATATGGCAATTCTGTGTTTAATTTTTTGAGAAACCACTGTATTGTTTTCCAGAGCCACATTCCCATCAGGAAAGCAGAGGTGTTCCATTTTCCAAGTGCTTGCCAACACTTGCTCTTTTCTGTTTTTATTTTCATAATAGTCATTCTAATTGGTATGAAATGATATCTCATTGTGAGTTTTATTTGCATATCCATAATAATTAGTGATTTTGAGCATTTTTATGTGCTTATTGTCCATTTATGTATCATCTTTGGAGAAATGTCTACTCAAGTCCTTTGCCCATTTTTTAATTGCCTGGTGTGTGTTTTTGTTGTTGAGTTATAGGAGTTCTTTGTATATCCTGGATATTAATCCCTTAGCAGATATATGATTTGCAAATATTTTCTCCTGAAACAATTGTTTAAGTTGTTTTAAATTTTTTTCAAGCCAGAACACATGGATTTTAGGACTAAAGAAATGATACAGGCTCATGGTATAATTTCAAAAAACATAAAAGGAATAAAAAAGTAAAAATCACTTGAACTACACAACCCAGAGATAACAGCATCGTTTTGCTGAATATCCTTCTAGGTTTTTTCCTATGTGTGTAGAAAATTTTGACCCAGACTAGACATGTTATCTTATAACCTTTCCTTAGCAATAAACACAAGTATGTATGATTGTTCTAATGTATCATAAAGTACTGCACTGAACAGATATACCATAATGTATTTAATCAATCCCCTAGCAATAAAAGATTGAGGTAGTTTCAAACTTATCCTCACTGTAAACAGTGCTTCATAAAGCCGTTTATGTGTATCTTTACATATTTATTCAATTCATTCACTGGGATAAATTCCCAGAAGTTGAATTTCTGGGCCAAAAGATATGCATATTTAAAATTTTGATATCCTTTATATTGCCAAATTACCTTCCAGAAAGGCAAAACCAATTTATACTCTTACTGCGTATGAGAGTGCCCATTGTCCCACACCCTTGCCAAATTGGCATTCTTTCAACAATGGTAAAAATAGGCTCTTCTCTGCTTTCCTCCTGTGAATCCTGCCAAAGTGCATGATGTGAAACTAAATGAGAAAAATATAAAGTTGACAGATGGGAAGTATTTTGGTCACTATAATGTTTTATCTAAATTGCACCATTTTCCCCTCAAAACAAGTGTGATAGATAAGTCTTCTTCATTTTTTAGTACAAGTTCTAGGAAGTAATTTCCTAAATGGATTGATTCCTTAGACAGAGAACGTCTGAGGATGTAGAAATCATTCAAACCAAATGTGCTTTCGGTTGATAGAGGATTTTTTTTTTAATATAACAGTATCTATCTCTTATTAAAAGATGCAAAATGGTTTACTCTGTATTATTTATTCAGTGTCATATCAGAGCTTATTCTCAATGTATTCATTTGTCTAAAGTTTCTACAGAGAAATGTTTCCCTCGGTTTTATTTTATGTTTTATAAATTTTTTAAGATTGTATTTTTTAAATTTTTTAATGTTTATTTATGAGAGACAGAGAGAGAGGGACAGAGAGAGAGACAGAGAGAGAGAGAGAATGAGCAGGGGAGGGGCAGAGCAAAGGACATAGAATACAAAGCAGGCTCCAGGCTCTGAGCTGTCAGTACAAAGCCCTACCTGGGCTTGAACTCACAAGCCGTGAGATCAAAACCTGAGCCAAAGTCCAATGCCCAATGGACTGAGCCACTGAGGTGCCCCTAAAAGTTTGTATTTTTTAAGAAATCTCTACACCTGGGGCACCTCAGTGGTTCAGTCTGTTAAGACTGACTCTTGATTTTGGCTCAGGTCATGATCTCACAGTTTGTGAGACTGAGCCTCATGTCAGGCTGTGCACTGACAACATGGATCCTGCTTAGGATTCTCTCTCTCCCCCTCTCTCTGACTCTCCCCCACTCATGCTCACTTTCTTATACTCTCTCTCTCTCTAAAAATTAAATAAACTTAAAAAGAAAATCTCTACACCCAACATGGTACTCAAACTTAACAACCCCCAGATCAAGAGTCACAGGCTTTACCTACTGAATCAAGATGGGGCTCCTGTTTTATAAATTTTTTAATTGAGGTATAATTTACATTTAGTATCAGTAAGGTTTTTTTCTTTAAAATCCGTGTGCACATAACTTGTAAAGATAATCCTTTCACCATAAAATTAAAGAAAGCTATACATTTAAACATACTGTCTTTGGAAAACACAGAAAGAAAAGAATGGAGTTATATGTATTTTAAAAAAAATGCTTTAATGTTTATTTTTTGAGAGAGAGAGACAGTCAGAACATGGGTAAGGGAGGGTCAGACAGAGAGGGAGACACAGAAACTAAAGCAGACTCCAAGCTCTGAGCTGTCAGCACAGACCCCAACACAGGGCTCAAACTCACACACCGTGAGATCATGACCTGAGCAGAAGTTGGACACTCAGCTGAGTCACCTCGGTGCCCCAAGAATGGAGTTTTAAGTTTAGGTATTTCAATCCCTGGATATATAATCCCTAGCATATAATTTAAGATAATATGATTGTTTTCTGCTCTGATAACTTAGAAAAATGAAATCTGCTCTACCTTCTCCATAGAGATGTTGGCAAGATGGAGAAGTCCCAATCCTACAGTATACTGAATTTCACATTTTAAAAAAATGTGTAGCCAAAGATATCTAATCGACTTTTATATCTAAACTTTAAGTGTTTGTGTCCAAAGGGATAGCTTTCTCTTTCAAATGAAAACAAATAAGTCAGATTTATGCTTTATAATATAAAATTATCCTCTTGTTTTGACATTAATATCAATGAAAAGCATTTTGAAACTGTTGCGCTTCACTGAGAGTATTAATGAAACTTATATGACAAAAAACCAGAAAAAAGCTAATTATAAAAAGTGAACTGTACATTAATAATCCTTTTTATTTCCTCCCTTTCAGCCACTTAATAAATTAAGTGTATCAAATTATTATAAATATAATACTTCCAAAGTTAGCAAAATTATATTTTTAAAAAGGCATACCAATACCACAATTGTTTTGAGAAAAGAGAATCCTTCCCAGTCTATATTCTAATGTGTTTTTCTTTTAACAGACTGGCTAGGAGTAAATGCTTATCCTCTGAAATCTGTCCACTCCCCAGGAGGGACAACTTGGTGGACTCTGCCCTCTCCTACTTACTCACTCTCTCCTTGGGAAAAAGCACCTTCTTTGGTAAGTTCGAGAGAAGGAACTGCTAATGTGCCATCCAGCCTGTCTTTCTTTCCTAGTAGCATGTTCCTAAAGAGTTACCTTGAGATAACTGTTTCATAGTAGGTCCCATCCTGCAAGAAGGACTGAAGTTTGAAGGAGTTTATTTTAAGCCAGCAAAGTATCAGTAAGCTCATTTGACCTCAGATCTACATCCCATTCTCCAATCAGCTGTCTTAGTCACGAAGCTGACTTCAGGAAAAATTATTTTTTCTTATGGCAAAAACCACAGAACATAAAATTTACCATCTTGACTGTTTCTAAGTATACAATTCAGTATGGTTAATTAGATTCACATTGTTATGCAAAGAATCTCCAGAACTCTTTGTCTTTCAAACTGCCACTCTTTATCCATTAATCAACAACTATTTCCCTGCTCCTGGCATCCGCCGTTCTACTTCTGTTTCTATGAATTTTACTACTCTAGGTAACTCAAGTTAAGTGGAATGAAACAGTGTTTATCTTTTTGTGACTACCTTATTTCACTTAGTGTGTCTCCAAGATTCATTCATATGGTAGCACATGTCAGAATTTCCTTCCTTTGTCAGGCCAAATAGTATTCCAGTGTACCACATTTTCTTTATTTATGCATTTGACCCGTTGATTAGGCTGGCATTTTGAACTCTTACCTGCCTGATTCTGGCTTCTCTTTCTACTTCTCCATTGGTTCAAAACTAAGGATGGGAAGGGATGGTATAATTAGTGTTTACTCCCATAAGACCCAGCAGATTGGATAACGGAGTGTTTGTGGTAAACACGTATTGTTTTGTCTTCCCAAAGTCAAGTAAAAAACAAATCTGGAATGAGGTAAGAAGAGACTTTATTTAGAAGGATTACTGCAGTGAAGGGAGGGGGGCTGTTGCAGCAGGAGGAGTGCCCTAATCATAGGCCAAAAGACTTGCAAGCATCTCAGAGGTCAGGCAGGTCAAAGGTAGGTGAAGTTCAGGGGCCAAATTCAGGAAAAAGGAGAGAACCCTGACTAAAATTTACTCAAGTCAAGTTAGCAGGCATTTTTCTAGTTTGGTTAGTGAGATAAATAGTTCAGCTAATGATTTACGAGACAAAGAATAGAAATGTATCGAGTCTGTGTCTGGCCTAGTCATAGGTAGACAAGGTGGTCGGGACTCTTATCTAAGTCACATGGGGAAGGGTGGTTCTTTGCAGGTCCAAGCTGTTTCTTGGAACACAAAGGGTGAGTTGGTGTGTGCTTGGGGGCTTGTATTCCAGGAGCACAGGGCTCAGATAAATTTCAGTATGGTCGCCAGCACCCTTTGCCACTTCACGGCGTGACGGAATGCACCTTGTAGAGAATCTACTTGGTTTGAGTGAGGTTGATCCCACTTCTCTCTATATATGAATGAGTATATGACCCAAGCCCTGACCATGCCCTGGAAATTCAAATATCTTTCTCTTCTGATCTCTATTAATGATCCAGGAAAGAGTACGTAATCCAAGCAGGACCAACCCATCTCGTGAGATCTGATCACGCGAGTGCTCAGAGAGGGAACCCTGACATTTTCTAAGCTCCTGGACAACCATGCTCACCTTAGTTCTACTTCTAGACTTACCAGTTTTATTAACTAATAAAACACCCTTTTACTTTATTATGTGGTATTTTTCTCCCAAAAATAACAGTATTATAGTCCTCAAGGCCTTGGTTGGTTTGGATGGTTGAAGGGCTCTGGCTATCTCTGATTATGAAAGATTCCAAGGGTCTTGTTTTAATTCCAAGAGTAGGAATATTGACTACAGAATTGTGGCCATATTCTAAGCTTAAGTAATTCCATCTGCCTTCCCTGGAAATTTTTGCTGCAAAAATATTCAATATTCTTTACTTCCCTCACTGGACTTCTAAGCATCATGGGATCTCCTGATCATTTTGCAACTAATCAAAAGCAAGTCCTGAATTTGGGGTAAAATAATCATTATACCAACTTAAACTTTAAAAAGATAACATGGTTGAGGCACCTTGGTAGCTCAGTGGGTTAAGTATTCGACTTCGGCTCAGCTCATGATCTCACAGTTCATGGGTTTGAGCCTCGCGTCAGGCTCTGTGCTGACAGCCAGCTCAGAGCCTGAAGCCTGTTTCAGATTCTGTGTCTCCCTCCCTCTCTGACCCTCCCCTGCTCACTCTGTCTCTCTCAGAAATAAATAAAACAAAAAAAAAAAATCATGGTGTATAGGGAGAAATGAGCTGAAATGCCCTAGATGTTAAATTGATCTCCAAGTTCTATTTGATAAGTTATGTGAGTGATAGATTGACACAGGGAATGGAAGGAATCATTTCTTCAAATATTCAGGGAGAACACACGAGAAGACATCACAGAAGAAATACAATGTGGTATTAATACAAATCATGAAGATTTTGTTTATGTTTGACATTTTCCTAACTTCAGCAGCCATTTTTATTTAATGACTACATATTCTGATAAATAATAGTCATGAAATGGAACATGAGAAGGAATTAAAATGTTGTAATTATGAGGCAAAAAATAAAAAGTAGCAGCTAATCTTTGTAAGTAAATGTGCAGTGGGGGAAAGCTAATTCAACAACTATTTCTGGAGTGTCCATTATGTGCCAGGCTCTAGGACATAGCAGTGAACAATACAGACAAACTCTCTGCTTTCATGGGGCTCCTAGGGTAAAATGTACCAGTAAAGTAAAAATGGCAAATCTCCCAAAATAAATGCCATCTGGCTTCCTAGGGCAGGAACTACTCTGACCTTCTCTTGTTTTGTTATTCTTTGCCCACTAGAAATTGCCTTTTACTGAAATGCTACAATGATCATTTTGTCAGTAATTTTTGGTTTCTCCTTAAAGTTCTTCTGTATTTCCCAAATTTTCTACAATGAGGTTCTATTACTTTTTAATTAAAAAAAAAAAGAGCTTATTAAGAGGAAAAAACAGGCAAGTTCAAAGTATTCAAACTTGGGAGTGTGGAAGGCTCATCCAGATAGATACCTCCTGTTGGCACTTTAATGCCGTTCCAGAACAACAGCAACAAAGTCTTTTTAAAAAGCAGCACCCATTGCTTTTACTTTGGGTGACTCCTCCTGCCCTTCTCTTGTTCTTGAGCTCCTCTGATACAGTTTAAAGCAGCTTATTTTACAGTCTCACGTAACTTTTAAAATCCACTTGTAAACATTCTGGATGCCGGGAGCCTTGTCTCTTCCTTGCCTCTTGCACTTTCTCTGGACTACCTGGTTCTCCTGTCCTTTTACCTACAAAGTCCACCATTGCTCTGCCTCTCTGTGTACCAGGTGAATGTTAGTCACTCATTACTGCCCTTGTCACTTCCATTTCTAACTGCCATTTTCCCACAAACGGAGCTGTGTTCCCAGGTTACCCTGTGTCCCCTGAGAAAATGTCAGTCTAAGTTTCTTTTTACTCACTTCCATTTCTAAAAGTTGTATAATAAATTTGTGAAAGAACTCTTATGACTCTGTTGGGTTGAAGAATTACCTTACACTCTTTGGGGTGTTGGGGTTATGATAGAAAATTCTGGTTTTGTTTCTGTTTTGTAATTGATTTAATCAGATTTTGATTTTCTTTTACAATCAATAGTTACTTCAAACTTTTCTCTTTCTTCAGTTTAAAGAAATTATTGGTATTTTCCCTATTGCCTTTTTTTCCCTTACTAACTCTTAGTTTGGAGGCTACATGGACTTTTAACGATGTATATGGAGAAATAACTTTCCATTTTGGGTAAAAATTTTAAAAATTATCTGTTTTTTTCAAATTGGTAATATACATTTGTTAATGCTTTTTATAAACTTTAAAATGCTTAATACAGTAAAATACACTATTCTTTATTTTTTAAGTTTATTTATTTATGTATTTTGAGAGACAGCAACATCATGAGTGAGGGAGAGGAAGAGACAGAGGCAGAGAGAAAATCCCAAGCAGGCTCCATTCTGCCAGTACAGAGCCTGACATAGGGCTTGAACCCACAAAGCCATGAGATATGACCTAGGCCTAAATCAAGATTTGGATGCTTACCCAACAGCCACCCAGGCTCCCCAAAATATACTAATCTTTAATATAATGCCCAATTATTTTACATATGTATATATCTACCATATATGCATATTTTAATTATGTATATATCCTTTTAACCATCACCCACCTCAAGATACAGAACACCCCAACACCCCCCAAATTTATTCCCTCCCCAATATCCTCCTGCCCCAGCCTCCTAGCCCCCCTGCCCCACTCTTGCCAGAGGTAATCACTATTCTGACTTCTATCACCATTAATTACTTTTGCCTGTATTTGATCTTGATATAAATAGAAATATATAGTATTTACCCTTCCATGTTGACTCCTTTGGCTCAAAACTCTATCCCTGATAGAATGCATCATGGTTTATTCTTTTTTTACTGCTATATGTATTTCATTAAATAAATACGGTTCAATTTATACAGCCATTTTCCTATCAATGGACAGTTGGGTTGTTTTCAGGTTTTGCTGATTATGAAAACAGCTGCTACAAATATTCTTGTCCGTGTCTTTTGGTGGACATATGCATTCATTTCTCTTGTGTTTATACCCAAGAGTGGAACTGTTGGTTTGCAGAATAGACATTAGCTTTAGCTTTCGTCAAATTGTTGATATATTTACATGGCACAAAATTCTGAAAGTACAAAGGAGTACAGAGTCAGAAATCTTTCTCCTACTCCTCCATCTCCAGTTCCATACTTCTCTTTTCCAGAGACAGCCAATGTTGCCAGTTTCTTGTGTATTCCTACAGAAACACTCTGCATTTGGAAGCATGTATATGAATCATGTCCTGTTTTACACCAAAGCTACAACACAACGCAAACTCCTTTGCCAACAGATGTGAATTAATTACCCCACATAGAAGGATCAAGGTTTCCAGACAGTGGTAATAATTTGTGCAGGTAGGTAACTCAGTTAGTTTGATGGGAATGAAGTGAGGCTATGGATGTCCGGGGCTGGTGAGTGGATGCTAGAATGATAGCCAGAGAGGCCAGATTGAATGCCATCCTGGAGAAGTGTGGCTATTATCTTGAAGGAAATAAGGAACCACTGAATGGTTTTGACTTGGGGATGGAGATGGAGTGGGAGAGGAGCAGGACTGGATTTGTGATTTTCATGATCCCCAAGGAGGAGTAAAGGGAGGAGGAGGAGGAGAGTGGCTCCAGAGAAGCCCTTAGTCCACAGAACAGTTGATAATATGAGAATGGTGAAGAACTTGGTTCTTGATGACAATCCGATGTTGGCAGTGAGACAGAGCTGAGACATAGGGGTGTGTGGAGTACACAACTGTTTTGGAAAAGAAAAAAAGAATTCAGACATTTTGTGCTTGAGGCTGAGTGTGACACTCAAATATCATTTTCAGTAACTTCCTAATTTCCTGAGGTCAGGAAAGACCACACTGATATGGTTAATTAAAATCAGGGGCGCCTGGGTGGCTCAGTCAGTTAAGCGCCTAACTTCAGCTCAGGTCATGATCTCATGGTTTGTGAGTTCGAGCTCTTCTGTGGACTCTGTGCTGTCAGCACAGAACCTGCTTCACATCCTCTGTCTCCCTCTCTCTCTGTCCCTCCCTTGCTCTCTGTCTCTCTGTGTCAAAAATAAACAAACATTTTAAAATAATATTAATAATAATACTAATAGCAATAATAAAGTTGGCCTGGGTAATTCCTAAACCTTCTTCTTCAGTTGTTCCCTGATTTCCTGGGAATTGGCTGTCTTCCTGGGAACCCTGGCGCACTGGCCCTGAGCCAGCCACACTTTACACAGGCACTCCTAGGAAAATTACCCCCGGTGACAGGCCCAGCGTCCTCTTGCTTGTCTTCCAGCTTTTTTCCTCCCAGAAATGAGGAGATCAGTGGCCAAATCAGGAAAGAGAATAAAAAAGGATTGAATAGTTTAAAGGACAGATAACTGATTTTTGAATAATTCGATTTTTTGAAAAGTATAAGCTTATTGATTTTTGGAATATAATATTACCCCCCAAATGGGAATATAATGGAATGAGGGGAAATTATTTCTGATCTAGTCACTCGGATGCGACAGAAAGCATTATGGAGTATGGTATTCTCCTCGCCTTTCTTCTCCGGCCCCTTTTCACATGGCTGTTACAATCACACTGCAGTCATCAGAAGGATACAATAGATTGTGCCGTCCTAGTACCACAGGATGATTTTTTTAAGGCCTTAGAGGAATATTGAAAATAAAGTAGTAAATTACATTCTCGTCTCCTTACTCTGGTATAAGCTGTTAGTCCCTTTGAGGAAATGGAAGGAAATGCGGGCATATGTTGCAGAGGTATTCTAATATATAAACAGGAAGTAGCTTTGACACTGAGATGGTCTGGCTTATTAGCACTGAAATGGAACCTACAACTATATTTTAAATTCATAAGAACTTTTTTTTAAATTTACATAGGTTATGTGGCATAATGGTATGAAAAGAACATCAGGCTTGGAATATAGTCCTAGCTTTGGCATTAACTGTGTGATCTTGGATTCACTTTAGCCTCTATTAAATCATTCCAGATTCTGCTTCATGTAAGTCATGAATGCCACATGGGACCTCCTTTGTCTATGCGTGGTTAATGCCTACTCCTGGAACTGGGGCTGAGGTCAGCCCACTAAAATCCAGAAGATCATGAATCAGGGAGGAGTACCAAAGAAAATTCCATGAGATGGGTTGTTACCAGGAGGGGAAATGAATTCTGGGCAGACAAAAACACGAAATATCTATCTTATCCACTGTATTCTTTGTTTCTTTATCTGTAAAATGATGGTGTTGGTGTAAAAAGTTATATTCCCTAGTCCATCCATTTCAGTTTTCACAGGATTGAAAATACAGTATTTGTCTGAGGTAAAGTATGAGAAAAACTGTGTTCTTTTTGATTTCTAATTTGTGTATCTATTCCTTGTGACTTTAGTGCAATTTCATGAGTTCAGACCAGGAGTTTTAAAGCAGGTTCCTGAGTGACTTTCCTGTTTTTGTGCACAGTTTGTGTATACTTCCTGCAGAGAGACTGCTTTAATAATAGCAACGTACTTCTGAAACAACATACTTCTTTGACCCCATCACCGTTTTTATCTTTGGAAAGGCTATGAAGTGTTACTGGGTGTTAAGAATAGTTTACTCTTCAGTGTGCAGTTGCCAAACTGAATTTATTTTTACTCAAACTGGATAGGGCCTGACTAACATAATGACTCCCCCAGATTTAAGTTTTTCATAGCACGTCTTGTTATCCTACAGCTCTGGGGGAGGGGTAGTCTCAGGGAATGCACAAACATCGTTTGAACAGAATTTTTCCCCAACGACTTTTTTCTCTCCAATCTATACCTCAATGCTTATTTTTAATGGGACTGACTCTAGAAAGATAATCCTGGCAGGACCTTTAAATCACATAATTACACATATGTGATTATATATGTCTAATAAAATTACATATGTCTAATAAAAAGTCTCCTACTCTATAATTTCAGCAAATTTGTCTATATATTACATTCATTAGCAAACTGGAATAATAATAATAATAATAGTAGCTTCCTATCTCAGAAGGTTGTTAGACTGATTAAAATGACATAATGTATGTAAAACACTTGGTGCAATGTCTGGCACAGACTCAATGGTGATAAATTTATGATTATTACATTATGATTATCTGTAAAAAGAATATAATACTTGTCACAGAGAGTTGTTCTGAGGATAAAAAGGGATAAAGCATTTAAAGACTTTAATATAGTGCTCAGCACATAGGAAACATTTAGAAATAGTTTCTGCTGTTGCTACTAACAGAAGAAACTTATGGTCGTATTCAAGAAATAAGAATATTTCCAAAATCAATAGCAAGCAATATTTATATTATCTGTGAGTGAAAAAAAATCTTCTGATGAGAACTCCCATTTTACTGCTGTTTATCAGTTTAACCCTATTTTGAGTCAGCGAAGTAGTATTATGGTTAATTACATAAAACATTTTATAGTGAAAAATCCCAGGTTGCCATTTACCAGTTATTCCATCTGGGGAATTCCAATCATATTGGGCACTCAAATTCTAGATTTTTCCTGGCCTTCTTCTTGTGTTTAAAAGGGCTATAGTAATATTTACCTTACATACTTCACATGACTATAATAAAAGAATCTATGAGAAATGGCTAATTAAAGAACTTTGCAAAGGGGAAAAAGAATAACGCTGTATAAAGAGGATATCTCGCTTTACTGTACATCTACTAAATGCCAAGCTTATGCTCAGTAGTTTGTTTATATTATCTCAGTTGATCCTCACAATGACCCCATGAAGTAGGTCTTATTTTTGTGTCTGTTTTTACAAGTGAGGTTACTAACTTACACAATGGAGTTATAAATGAGGTGTTATTATCTTTGAATGTGATCTAATAAGCAGTTTTTATGACATGGTGGTATAGAAAGCAAATACAGATGATAATTTAAAATAGTAATTTACTCAAGTGTTTTATTCACACATTTCATATATTTTTAAGGGAAGAGTGCTAAATAAAAATAATGACTACTCCTGCAAACAGGGGTATAAAAAACAATTATTTCCTAAGATGACATGGACAGATTACTTTTCCAAATAGGAGCCAGGCCAGCCAATGCTTCTTTCTGTTCTAGAAGGCACCCATCTGAGGGACATAGGACTTCACAAGAGAAATAGAGAAGTCCTTTCTCCCAAAGAGATTACAACTCATAGATGGGTCACACAAAATGGAATCTGAACAATGTCAAAGAGCATTTGAACTTTATGAGAAAAAAGGGGCATGGTCAAGCATGCAACCATTACTGCGAATAAGTTGATTTAGTCATTAGATTCAATATACTTTAAATTTCAATGCATTCCATGGTTCTAGCCCCATTAATTATTTTACTTTAGACTATAATTCTTAAAAAATTTATATAAATGAACCTTTTAAAACTGTTAATAGCTGAGCTTTCACATTGTTAGATTCTTAGAGTCTTTGAAAGTCCATGCCAAGAAACTTGTAATCTAGGTCTTTGCTGCTTACTTAGACTAAATTTTAAATTTTAAAAAAAATGGCCTCAACCCTAATAAGTGCAGTGCATTTTAGCTGTCAATCTGTAATTGCCAACCAGAACACCAAGACTGTTGATTCTTGGTGAGGTGGAATCAATAGCATGTTAGGGAGCTGGTTGTTAGGTATTCAGGATTTTGAGTGCTGGTTATTAAACCTTGGTAGCCTAAACACAGTCACAATGGGAGTATTTAGACCACAGAAATGAGCAAATACTGGAAATCAGCGCACTCCCACATGGCTGCTGCCCCAGAGAGCTGGTTTACCATCACACCCCTGGGCAGAGACATCCTGTTTGCAGTGAGATGTCAGGAAATGAATCGCAGACCTAACGCTCTGTTGCCAAAAATCAGCAACCTGCTTCTCATAATACCTAGAAAGTTACCAACCCAGACAAATAGGAAACTCAGAATAGCAATGTTTAGAAATCAATTTCCATCTCTGAAGGGCAGAAGTTCTCTTTCAAGTGTCAGCTGCTAGTTGGCAATGACAGGTTGCCATGGGGTACCAAAATATCCCGAGGTCTGTGGCAAGCAAATTACTCATTCTCCCGGTCAGCAGAGTGAGGGGACATTCATCCCTCAAAACATGATGGGATTATCCTTCCAATACCATTAGTCACAATGAATGTGTTTGAAGATTATAGAGTAATGAGATGGGAAAAATTAGAACTCACACAGTTGAAATAATTGAAGAATAATTCTCCACTGTACTAGTTATTCATTATTCTACGAATATTGCCT
Organism: Proteles cristata cristata; assembly: GCA_017311185.1. Taxonomy (NCBI): domain Eukaryota; kingdom Metazoa; phylum Chordata; class Mammalia; order Carnivora; family Hyaenidae; genus Proteles; species Proteles cristata. Next base: position 36,388 of record JAESUZ010003824.1, read on the forward strand.
CGTATAAACCCTGCTTTCTTTGTATGTCAGCCAGTCTAGAGCTTCTAACTTTACATTTCATCTTCCAGGGAATGTTCTAAGGACGATCTTTGTCATTTTGTTTGTTCTCTGCAGATTACCAGACCTCTATTTAATTCACCTGAGGTCTAACAGAATGTCTCACTCAAGCCCTTGAATGCTTGTATTTCTTAGTCTTTGTAGCCCAAAGTATAGAAATAAAGCCTTGGAATACAATCCAGGATCTTTGCCAAGAAAAGAAATAGAAATTTCTTCGGATGGTTACTATGGAGTACCTGGTTTGAATCTAGGTAGATCTCCCCCAAAAGTGGAATGCATAGCATGCTCTCAAGACAGCCTCAGATAAAGGAAGCTACATGAGGCATCTTTATGAGTTGGGTGGGCATGGAATTTAGAAACTTTAAAAATTAACATTTAAAGTAGGAATTCTCAATTGTGTCTCATGTTAGAATCACCTGAGTGGCTTTAAAAGAAAAAATCCCACTGCTCAGGCTCAAACCAATTAAATGAGAATTTTGGACTTGGGACCCTGACACTGATAGTCTCTAAAGCTCCCCAGATGATTTCAGCACACACCAAGGTTTAAGAACCATTGACTTAAAGCAGTAGGATTAGTTTTCTGCCAGGTGACATTTATTATGTTTAGTCTCCTTCCTAATACATTAGAAATCTTCATTCCCTTGGTGTCTGGTTATCCTGTTCTTGGCTTTGAGACTTAAAATAGACAATGAATCATGCATTAAAAACAATGATCTGGGATAAGCCAGCTACCTGACATACCACAGTTATGATCATGTCACATCCTTACTCAAAAACCTTCTTTGTTGTTAAGATCTGATGTTGGTGAAGGTACAGAGAAAAAAGCATTCCGAAACACCTTCTTTGACAGCATAAATCGACATAATTTTTCCAGAGGACAGTTTGGAAACATGTATCACATTGTAATATGTATATACCCAGCAATTCCACTTTTAGAAACTTAGTCTAAAGAAATAATTGGGCACGGAAGATAATCAAAGATATTTATTGCAACATTGGCTATGGTTAATATATTTTTTCTAATCTTTTTTTCATTTCAGTGCATCCAAACTTTGAAATGCTTGCGGCTGTCTAAGAGTCTTCATAGCATGTATTAACATGCAAAGGTATTCATGACACATTACTCTGTGAAAAAACAAGAAAGACGGCTGAGAAACATGATGGTATAATTCCACTTATGTTAAAAATTAGATCTATATTTTTATGAATTAAAAAACTTTCTAATGCTTATTTTTGAAAGAGGGGGAAAGCATGAGCAGGGGAGGTACAGAGAGAGGAAGACACAGATCAGAAGCAGGATCCAAGCTCTGAGCTGTCAGCACAGACCCCGATGTGGGGCCTGAGCCCACAAACTGCAAGATCATGACCTGAGCCTTAACTAAAGTTGGATGGTTAACTGACTGAGCCACCCAGGCACTCCATATATATTTATGAATTTTTAAATGTTGGGGACGCCTCCATTGCTCAGTCAGCTGAACATCTGACTCTTGATTTCGGCTCAGGTCATGATCCCAGGGTCATAGGATCAAGCCCTGTGTTGACTGTAGTGCCTGCTTGGGATTCTCTCTCTCTCCTCCTGTGCCCCTCCCCAACGTGCACACACACACTCTCTCTATTAAACAAAATTAAAATTAAAAGAACAATAAAAGGTTGGAAAGGCACCTAAACTATTAACACTATTTCTGGGAACTAAAATTATGGTATGGTAGGAGGGAGGAAAACATTTGCTTTATTCTTTCTATACTTCTATATCATTTGAATCTTTTAAAATGCACATGGTACTATTATAATTTAAATAATTTAAACATGTTAAATCATCTTGACTCACCACTTCCTGTGGAATGTAGCCTCCTTCACTTTATTCTTAAAGCACTCACCAGCTTGTCCCTCCACTACTTTTGCCGGTCCTTTAGAAATGTTGATGGAGGGGCACCTGGGTGGCTTAGTCGGTCGACTTTCGCTTGGGTCATGATCTCATGGTTCGTGGGTTCGAGCCCCCCGTCGGGCTCTGCACTGACTGCCAGCTCAGAGCCTGGAGCCTGTTTCAGAGTCTGTGTCTTCCTCTCTCTCTGACCCTCCCCTGCTCACGCTATCTCTTTCTCTCTCCTAGAAATAAATAAAACATTAAAAAAAAAAAAAAAAAGAACTGTTGATGGAACTGAGTGTCACCTTCACTCTATTACTTATACTCACATGAGCCCATCCATTCTCACCACATATGCTTTCAGGTTTTCCACCTCTGGGAGCACCTTTCCCCTTGCCTGCAATGCTTTCCCTCTTCTTCTCCATTAGCCAAAACCCAATTGAGCTACAAAGCTCAGATCGCTCCCTCCCTTCAATTCATACGTAATACGATATCTGATACTTAGGAAGTGATCATTTTTGGAGGAAGGAGTAAATCTTCCCAGGCAAGTTCAATTTTCTGTTAAGTTTGGTTTTCTCATTTGTAAAATGGGGACATACTACGACCTATCATGCTGGGTTATTGTGGGGGTTATGATAATTATGAAAAGTACTTACCACAGTAGCAGAATGTAGTAATCCATAAAAAAGCTGATATTATGATTATTTTCTTAATCATCTGTTGACATCTTATCTCTCTGTCTAGCTTGTCAACTCCTGGATAGCAGAAACTGTGTGCCATATAATATGTATATATATGATACATATTCTTATATAAGTATATATGATATTTTTGTTATATATATATTCTTATCTTTATATGTATTTATATGTATGTACTAGAATATACTTATATTCTAGTATCCATCAAACTCTGTGCAGTAGGAGTTCCTGTATGATATATACTTAGTATTTGTTGTTTATGACGATAATTAAGATTATGAAATACATGTACTATTAACTTTCAGAGAAATAGCGAATCACTTAATTTGGAAAGTATTATGATTTCATGGTTCCAAAAATAAAATATTAACAGGAAATTATAATAGTAAAACATTGCTCATATGAAACGTACCAATAAAACAGTATGCTCTTTCTTCGGTGAAATCCCAGAAAATAGGATAAGTCATTCCTAGAATTCTATTTTCACAAACACAGTCAATAGCTACAAGATGCTAAACAACAATAGTGAATTATTTATAGAAAACACCAGATGAATTTGGTTTGTTTAATATCTTGTTGGCAGATAGCGCATCATGCTTCTGCAGAAGGCTCCATGTATTCAAGGTTTTTGACATAATGGGACTTGATGTGCTATCATACAAGTGGAATGTTCTACCCCAGAGACATAGGAAGAACCACCAAGTCCTGTTATGCTTACATCCTTGGGTTCTAGCTTAAAACCAGTACTAGATTACAGTTTCAGAATCTCACTCAAGTTGTTGGCAGCTTGACTGGAACAGTTTCTGTTCTCACTTAATCCCACCGCACAGACGTGATCCCTGGGGCACGTCACAGTGCCCCTGGGACAGCAGGGTCACCTGATATAGTACACTACCCTAGGACAACAAAAGCCAGAGTGTTATTTTATCTTTGGAGGCCTAACAAGTACTTTGCTGAGCATGGCTTCTTAGTTGGTGTGTGTGTCTGTTCATGACCTTGCAGTTTAACAGACTTTGTCCCTGAGCAGAGTGTGTCTAACTCTGTGTCCAGTAATCAAAAAAGTCCATTGAAGTGTGAGTCATTAAAAAAGGTACATAAATACTTAAAAATTTTCATTTAAACTTAGTGCTTATATGTGTAACTAGTTCAGCAGTCTTTTTTTATTTTTTATTTTTTGAGAGACCAAGAGAGTGTGGGCAGGGGACGGGAGGGACAGTGAGGGGACAGAGGACCTACAGAGGGCTCTTTGCTGATAGCAGAGAGCCTGATGGAGGGCTCGAACTCGTGAGCGAGATCATGACCTGAGCTGGAGTCAGATGCTTAACCGACTGAGCCACCCAGGTGCCCCTTTTTTTAATATTTTAATTTTTAATTTTTTGAGAGTTCAGCAGTATTTTGATGAAGGTTCAAACAAGGCCTTCACAGTTGGCCTGCTGATTATCAACAGCCGGGTTTTGTTTTTTTAAAGAGTAAGGCACTCAGACCGACCAAACAAAAAAACGAAATAAAAACCAAAAAGAAAAAAAACCCCAGCATATATGATGTGGGCTTATTTATGCAAAATGTGTAAAGATGCTAGAAAAACTGATGCAATAATGGAACTTCATGGTGACAGGCAAGGGGAGAATGCAGGTTTCAGAATAATGTGTTTGTTATGGTCTCATCCCAGCAAAAGCAAGTAAAGCTCCCCAGCATATCAGTACACAGAGTGAAAGAACGGGGGAATGCATGGGAGGTTACTAACACTGGTAAACTCAAGAGGATGAAGACACAGAATGTGGAATGTGGCGGGGGAGCAGGGAAGTAATTAGCTTTGATTTTAGACATCTTTGTATTGTAATGAGTTATTACAGAAACATTGTCAATTTGATAATAAGAAATAAATGTAATTACTGGAAAACTGAAAAGGATCTATAGAGGATTTATTAAAATTAATGTGAGAATTTGGTAAGATTGCAGGACAAAAATCAACATTTGTTTTATTTCTGAACACAAGCAACGAACTATTGGGAAACACCACTTTGTAATAGCTACAAGAGGTGTAAAGTACCTTGGCGTGAATCTAACAAGACATATGCAAGATTTGTATGGGGATAATAATAAACTTTATTGGCAGCTATCAAAGATTTCAGGGGCACCTGGGTGGCTCAGTCTGTTAAGCGTCTAACTTTAGCTCAGGTCATGATCTCACGGTTGGGGTTCAAGACGCTCATCAGGCTCTGCACTGATGGAGCTTGGGATTCTGTCCCCTTCTCTCTGCCCTTTCTGCATGTATGCATGCTCTCCCTTTCCCTCTTTCTCCCTCTCTCTCTAAAGATAAACAATAAACTTTAAAAAAAAGATTTTATTATCTGGAAAGAGAAATCACTTTTTTAGATAGGAGGACTCAGTTAATTTATTTAATTTGTTGTTGTTGTTGTTGTTTTAATTTTGAGAGAGACAGAGACAGCATGAGTAGGGGAAGGGCAGAGAGAGAGGGAGAGAGAGAATTCCAAATAGGCTTTGCACTGCCAGCACAGAGTCTGACGTGGGGCTTGAACCCACAAACCCAAAGCCCCAGGAACATAACTTGAGCCAAAACCAAGAGTCAGACGCTGAATCGACTGAGCCACTCAAGTGCCCCAGGAAGACTTGGTATTTTAAGAAAACTCGCACAAAACAGGTCTATAGTTACAGGAAAGGAACAGTGATTATGGCAGTGTGGTATTGGTAGAAGAACAGACAAAGAGACTGGTGAAACCGAATGGAGAGCCCACACACAAGCGATCCATTATGGAAACTTGATTTCTGCTGTGTCATGAAACCGCTAAAGACAGTTGTCTTGCCCAGAGTAATGCACTCTCCCTGTGTCAGCCTGAAGCCAATAAGGGACCATATGAGGCTGTACAGGCCTAGCCCCCTGGCCCCATATGGACAACGTCCAAGTACCTCAGATTCAAAGCTCCCAGTGAGTGAGCTGAGGCTTTCCTTGCAATTTCATCACAGCTCAGCTTCATCTCCTTCACTTTCCCATCCACAGGCTCAGAATCTGCTTCCCTAGTGGAATATAAACTGGTATAAGCACTTGCTGAAACAGTTTGGAATTACTCGGTCAAGTGGACAATGCGCAAACCTTACACCTTAAATTCCAGCTCTAGGTATACACTCTAGAGAAACCATCACCCCCAAAATTTATAGTAGAGTTCCTCTTGGTGGGAAAAATATGAGAATGTCATCAGAAAGGTTGACACATGGGCTTCTACGGTATAGAAAAGAATAAATTAACACTAAATATAATACAGAGGCGTGCTTCTATGAAACAAAGAGATGGAGAGCTAACTTGTCTGAGGGATCAATACTGTTTTCAAGTGCTGAGGGATTTCAGGATGAGCTCCCTGGCAGTTAATGCAATCCAGAACAGTTGCAACATCTCTAGAAGGGGAGTCTGGAAGTGAGTCCTGAAGCCTGCTTAAAGTTTCAATGAGTAGGAGGGAGGCTGAGGTAAGGTCCAGGTAAGGGAAACAGCCCCAGCACAGGCTTTCTAAGCACCCAAAGCAGAAAAAGCCATGCATATAGTTAGAATTTTTGCTAGATAGGGGCACCTGGGTGGCTCAGTCAAGCGGTCCACTTTGGATCAGGTCGTATTATTATAGTTTGAGTTCAACAGTGCGGAGCCTCCTTGGGAATCTCTCTCCCTCTCTCTTTGCCCCTCTCCTCTTGCTCTCTCTCTCTCTTTCAAAATAAATGAATAAACTTAAAAAAGGAATTTTTGCCAATAGAATGAGGCCAGATAATGGAATATCTTGAAAGCCAATTAAAATGACGTGTATTTGGCTCATTGGAAAGAAGAGCTATGAACAACTGTGAGCAGAGGAGAATCCTGGAAGAGGTCCTTCAGGAAGGGAATACAGCAAGTTCCTGTTCCTGGAGGCAGGATTTTCACCTTTATAAACATGTGCTCTTGTCCCAACTGGAAAAAAAAAAAAGTGCTTCTAATAAATGGCACTGGTGAAGAAGACCAGCAGCTAACTTGGAACAATCTCTAAACTTTATTAATTACCAAGTTCTATTTGATTGTCCAGTTTGGTGCCGGTCTCTGACGAGTAGTGCATTCTCAGACGCAGCTGTTGTTTCTGATGGCGTTGTTGTCTTTGCATGCTAAAATGGTTAACGTTGTCCTTAAATGACTGCATGGAGAGCTGCTCTGTCTTTCTGATTACAATAGCATCTATGTCTGATCTTAGACAAGCCATGCTTATATTCAGGGACCTACTGATTGCACTGGGAGAGTCCATCCTGCCATTCTGTTATGTGCGCTGTGCCACTGACACATTATATATTTTTTTTAAACCTGAAAACCATGAAGGTAATAGACAAGGTCTCACATCCTGAAAAGGCTCAATGTTGCTTTTGTTTCCGTGCCTATTACCTCTCTGGAAGACACTTGATAAAAATACAATGTTATTGGGCCTAAGGTTTCAGGTTAATCCCTTGGTGAGAGTTAGTTTTCTTTAGTTTCTCTGGCTTCAGATGGTATTTCTAGTGATTGCTTGGCTCCTTTCACAAAAATGGGGCCACAAAACAATCCTACCCTGCAGTTTAATTCCACTATAGACTCTGGAGCTAATCCTCTTCTTAAACCAGGGAAATCACAGAACCCGGGCTAGTAGTTCCTTGGTGTCCACCAAATAGTTGCTGTATCTGGTCCCCTTCTGTTACTGCAACTTCCCGACAGGACTGGACATGGGTCTTCCTTTTTGTGACCAAGTCTCTTTATTCCTTCCTAGTCTCGTCTCTGAATATATCCCTTTCTTTAGGGTTCCAGACTTTCCTACCTCACTCCCAAATCTCAGGAAATGCCCTCTACCCATCCTGAATGCCCCTGTCTGGGACTGTGTTCTGTGCCACTGTGTCCTCATGTCCTCCAACCGCTAGAGAAAATGCAAAGTCTCCCCTCCCTACACTCTTTCCCAAGGAAAAGGAGCTCACATGTAAACTGGCCAACATACTTGGGCTATATAATTTACATGGTGTGTGTGTGCGTGTGTGTGTGTGCACGCGCGCACACGTGCACGCGCATGCATATGTGTGGTGGAAGGAAGGAAAGGAAAATGGGAATAAAAATAAATAAGTAAAATAAGTTTTTTCTACTTCATTTTGAAGTGTAACATAAAGGATAGAAATTTAAAAAAACCTTTTTTTTAATGTTATTTACTGGAGAGAGAGAGAGAGTGCAAGCAGGGGAGGGGAAGAAAGAAAAGGACACACAGAATCTGAACCAGGCTCCAGGCTCTGAGTTGTCAGCACAGAGCCTGACATGGGGTTCAAACTCACGAATGACAAGATCATGACCTGAGCTGAAGTTGGACGCTTAACCAACTGAGCCACTCAGTTACCCCCATAAAGTACAGAAATTTTAAATGTATACTTTACTTTCATGAATTTTAATCTATTGGATACATTCAGGTAACTCCTACCCAGATCAAGATACAGAACATTCCTCACAGCCCAAAAAGAGGTCTTGAATCCCTTTCCAGGCAGTACCTACCACCCCCATCAGCGTGTACCCAGAGATAACTACTATTCTGACATCTGTCACCATATGTTAAGTTTTGCTGTTCTTGAACTTGATACAAATGATATCATACAGTATGTGGTTTGTTTTTTTTTAATCTGTCTTCTTTTGCTTACTGTTATGTCTGTGCTATTCATCCCTGTTAGTCTTCTAACAGTGTTCTTCTAATTGGTTCGTTTTCTTTGGGTTAATCTGCCCTTGGCTCATTTCACCATTTGATTTGTGAAAGCAATATTTAATCCTGGACATAGAGGAGAGAGTAGGTCAGAGGAGAAGCAATCTCTGTGGCTTTCACACAATCTGCACAGAGGTAAGACACAAGATTTTATGTAGGCTTTAGGACCAAAGTCCTTAGTAGTGACCTTCCTGGAGCACTGCGGTGGACACCTGCATGGTGGCCAAACTTCCCATCTTGCCTCGATTAGTGCTGTGTTCCATTTATCTTTGGCATCTTCCTTATTATATTCCTCTGAATATGATGCTTGCCTAGGGTTCTCCCCAGTCATGTGATCTTCTGTGAATGCCTGACTACAGATCCGGCTAATTCCTAATCCATTCACTGTTCTCACTCCTAACTGAGGAGTAAGAGTAGAGCTGGTTTAGGACAAATCCACTATTAATCTTTCACAGAGCAAGTCCTACTGATGGGGGAGAGGGAGGCTTTAGCATTCTTACTGTCGACAAAGGACAACATTAATTTAGTGTAAAATTTATTATCTCATTGATATCAGCTCTCTTGCTAGTCTTCCAAAAGATGCATTAACTTTCTGACACTTTGTTCTTTTTCTGTGTGTAAGTAATTAATTGATGTCCTGGTACAAAACTTTGTATCCGTTCTATTCTGTGCATTTAAACACTTAGTTTAACTTTTTTATGTTTATTTACTTATTTTGAGAGAGACAGAGACAGTGTCAGTGAGGGACGGGCAGAGAGATAGGGAGACCAACCATCCCAAGCAGACTCTGCACTGTCAGCACAAAGCCCCATGCGGGACTCGAGCCTACAGACCTGTGAGATCATGACCTGAGCTAAAATCAAGAGTCAGACACTTTACTGACTGAGCCACCCAAGCGCCCCTTAAACACTTAGTTTAAATGTTAGACTCTCATTTTATAAGAAAATACTATGGATCTACTCTTCATCTGCTCCCTGAATCCACAACCCCCCTCAAAGTAGACAGAAGAAAGAGACAACATGAGTCTTCTGGTGTCCCCCATTAATCCCTGAGTTCATCTTTGGTACAATCTTCCTGGAGCTTTTACTGCACAAACACTGCATTGTCTCCTAATCACCTATTTTCTTTTCCCAGTAAATAACCTGTCCTTTCTATTACTATCTTCTTCTGAAAAGGTTTGTGATTCCTCGGCTGCTTACCTATGGAGGAAAGTGGGGCAGGGAGAGATCAGTTGTGGGTATGTGTGTGCGTCTCCAATGAAACTCTAGTTATTGTTGACTTTTATTATTACATTTCAAAGAATCCTTCACATTCCATTCTTGTCCTGATACTGATGCTGTCACAGATTTTAGAAAGAACATGGCTTATCTATGTCCAAGTTTTATTTATGCATCTGTCTTCCTCATTAGGTTAGCCTTCCCAGGAGAGCATTATGCTTGATACATAGCAGCTTCTCAGTAAATGACAACTACGTGTATCAGCAAAGAGGCTGTTGTTATTGACGAAGTTATTGACGAGTATAGTCCACAGGACTCATTCACTCTTTACCCCTGCTTGGAAAACTAATTGGTGCTCTCTGCTGATGGTACCCATTTACCACTTGATTCATAATCACCCGAAAGGAAAAATTAATTCTGTTTGATCAGTATGACTTTTCTTGACACAGAGTCAATTATAGAAGATAGCCTGGTGAAGATCTTGTTTTTGTTTGTTTGTCTTCATAAAGGGCTTAGAACTTCAAGAAGGAGTGCAACACAAGCTCAAACCACACAGTCTGAGCACTGATGGTGCACCCGACTCTGGGAATACAAAGGTGGTGAGGAAGAGATCCCTGTTTTCACGACTAACTGACACACTGGCATAAATGACCTAAACTTGACTTGATGTGGTAAGTGTGGTAATAAAAGGAGGAAACAGTGCTGTGGTGACAGAGTGGTGAGGGCCAGCTCAGCCTGGAGAGTCTGTAGACCCCACATAGACATGGCCAAAGAAATGGGCAGGGGCGCCTGGGTGGCTCAGTCCGTTAAGCATCTGACTTCAGCTCAGGTCATGATCCCACCATTACTGAGTTCAAGCTCAGAGCCTGGAGCCTGCTACAGATTCTGTGTCTCTCTCTTGGCCCCTCCACAGTTCATGTTCTCTCTCTCTCTCTCTCTCTCTCTCTCTCAAAATTAAATAAACATTTTCGGGGCGCCTGGGTGGCTTAGTCGGTTAAGCGTCCGACTTTCGCTTAGGTCATGATCCCGCGGTTCGTGGGTTCGAGCCCCGCATCAGGCCCTGTGCTGACTCCCAGCTCGGAGCCTGGAGCCTGTTTCAGTCTGTGACTCCCTCTCTCTCTGATCCTCCCGTGCTCACGCCGTCTCTCTCTCTCTCCTAGAAATAAATAAAAAACATTTAAAAAATTAAATAAACATTTTAAAAAATGTAAAAAGAAAGAAATGGGCAGAGAGGAAAATTGACCATAGCAGGATTCTCTCTAACCAGTACTCAGTTTGAATACTCTGGGAAGTGGACCCTCAGACAGAGCTTACTGTCTGGGACATTTACCAGGGGAGGAGAGAAAGAAGGATTCAGCAAAGGGGATGAATTGCAAGTTGCAATGCAAGTCTCAACCAATTCCTTGGGAAGCTCTAAAGCTTAAATAATCTTTCAGAGCTGTCCCACGTGGGGCCACATGAGCCAGGCCTTTATATCTTCACCTCAGCCATTCACTGGGTATGGACTACCCCAGAAGGATGTGACCTTGGGTAGCGTAGATTTCTGCAGCCAAGGCCATCCCTACAGGAACTGACAGCGTAAGGCTGTCTGTCAGCTGCATTCGCAGATGACCCCTTTTGCTTCATGTATGTCCCTCAGGCCTCTCTTCCTGAGAAGGGGGAGGCTAGGAGAACAAACTACACATACTAATTGCTGAGCCCATACTAATACATAATGGGCCTGCAACTGATACACAACGCACTTCTCCTTCCCTGACGATTCTGGAATGCTCTCGCTCTCAGATAGCATCTCTGCTGGTTTGGGGGCAGCGTAGCTGGTGGCACGACCATTCCTGAGAGGAATGGGCCCCTTATCTCCGTGTCCTTCTCAGACTACAGATCCTTATCGCTCTCTCATCTATTTCCATCACTATTTGGCAAGGGCGAAACTAGAGGTACCCAAAGTAGATCACCTGAGTTCTACATGTTCCTCCCTGCCTCCATTGTGTAATAGTGGCCCTACCTCCTCTTGATGATCAAGGTCAATTATTCCTGCCTGAATAAAGATTCATGTTTGCTGGTCCCTTAACACAAGAAGCTTGAAATGCTCACGGACAGCCTACTTATGGTTTAATGGGGGTTCTTATAATTTCCCTTGGGGAAAATCGTTTCCCTTTGGGGACTGAAATCTCTAACCCTAAAGAGCCTAATGTAATGGAAATGGGCAGCACAAATTCCCTAGGTGGGTTACTGGAATGATGGTAAATAGACTCATTCCTGCCTTGACTTTTTGGCTTCCAGTCTCATGAATTTTATCTACTGGGACACTACATCCGGGAGAATGCCACCTCATCCTTATAAACTGTTGACTCTGAGCTGGCATTTAATCATGTCTATTTTTTTTTTTTAACTTTTTTTTTTTCTAGGATAGAGAGAGACAGCGTGAACAGGGGAGGGTCAGAGAGAGAGGGAGACACAGACTCTGAAACAGGCTCCAGGCTCTGAGCTGGCAGTCAGCACAGAGCCCGACGCGGGGCTCGAACCCACAAACCGCGAGATCATGACCTAAGCGAAAGCCAGACGCTTAACCGACTAAGCCACCCAGGCGCCCCCATTTAATCATGTCTTAAGCAAGCCATTCCAATCTCTATCTGGCCAGTAGCTTCTGGTTGGCATGGTATGTGATAACACCAGGGGAATCTCATGGTCATGGGTCCACTCTCACATTTCCTTTGCTGTAAAGTGGCTCCTCGGTCTAATGGCTATTTTGTGGGATCCCGTGTTGGTGGATCACATGTTCTATAAGCTCTTGGAAAGTGGTGCTAACAGAAGCTCTGTAGGCAGAAAAAGCTAACATATAACCGGAATATTTGCCTATTACCATCAGGAAAAAAAAAAATTAATGGAAGGATTCCAGTGTATTCAATTCTTTTTTTTTTAATTTTTTTTTTTTAAATTTCTAGGAGATCGAGAGGGACAGCCTGAGCAGGGGAGGGTCAGAGAGAGAGGGAAACACAGACTCTGAAATAGGCTCCAGGCTCTGAGCTCGCAGTCAGCACAGAGCCCGACGCGGGGCTCGAACCCACGAACCGCGAGATCATGACCTAAGCGAAAGTCGGACGCTTAACCGACTAAGCCACCTAGGCGTCCCCCCGTGTATTCACTTCTTAACCAAGGTGCTATTTGGTATCCCTCTTTGGGAAATAATGTTGCAATAGTGGCTCAACAGTGCTTTCTTTTGTGGACATGTTGCCCATTTGGCAGTGACACTCTTGATCAGACTCAGTAAATGATAACCCATGCAGTTGGGCTCATACACAACCCCCATCTTTCTCTATGGCTCTGTCCATGTGCCCATGATGCCAGCACTGGAGTGGCCAATGACAGAGCCAAGCCATTTTGTCTCTTTAGTTATTTAGTGCCTCTTTCATGATGATTTCTCCCTAGTAGGTGCTGATATGTGAAAGAGTTCTAGCAATTCTTCACATTCTATGCCAACTCTCATAGGTTCATCCACAAATATATATGCTACTTAATGGGAAACCCTCTCACGACACCAAAAATCAATCATTTCCATTTAACCTCTGGGATCTCATTATTCAGACTTTCCCCACAAGGAATACTGTCCAACTGACAGCAGAACTAAGTGTCAAGACTCTTCTCAACCGTTTTCAGAAAAAGACACCATTTAAGCTTGCTCTCCATAAAAGGTCAGTAATTTTTTACTTCCACCTGTCTTCAAATATTCTAAGACCTCTGTCCCTAATGTTGTTTATCTTTGAGGAATGTTAGGCTGTGTTTTAAGATTGGTTTTTAGAATGTGTAACTTGGCAGGACAGGCAAAAGTTTTCTGTCTTCAGGGATTAATAGCCATTATAGAAAGGTGAACGTAAAACAAAGCATTCTTATTCTGAGGGATGATTGTCATGATTGTCAACATGAATTATTAAGCCATTCAAAAAATATTGCAAATTGACGCCTTTAACTTGGGAAAGATCTTTCATATTCTGTAAATATCTCTAACATTAAAAGGTATTAAAATGTTGGTATTAAATTTTATTACTGAAAGCTAGTCTCCCACCTTCATTTAGTCCATGAGTACAGGATGAAATTATTTCTGACACCTACAATAAAAAATATATTGTTGCTGCATAAAGAGTTGTTATTAGAAAGAAGTTAACCAACCAGTTAGGCCTGTGGCAGTTGCATAAACAGGGCAATGTTCCTTGTTAATGCTAATATCCCACAAACCCTGTGGGCTCACAGGTACACCAAGTACAATACAACTTGGCTCATGGATTTATAAGGGCATTTCTGCCTAGTGATCTTGTTCTGATGTACAGCATGAAAGGTCTTAAGCTCTGCAAGAAGTCTTGGTCATCAGCATCTCCCCATTTTAGCTACTGTCACCAATTAATCACACAATCATGAATGCAAAACACTGATAAAGTTCAGTGTTACAGACCTTAAACAAAGTTATAAAGAACTTCCTGTGGTTGGTTCACTTCCTTCAAGGTTGGAGATAGTGTAGAAGTATATTTTGGCTCCTTTGTGTTTCATTTTTCCAGGATGCTTGACTTTGGACCATGAGTCACAGGTCTACCCCTCTTGTTTGTACCTGCTCTTTCCCCCTTCCTCCTCCTCTTTGGTTGCTACATCCCATTCATACCCATGAGAGAGTGAAGGAAAGCCAAAGGAAACAAAAGAAAAGGCTCAGTTGAGCCAAGGGAGTACCTTGTACTAGAGAGAAGTGTCTACGTGCTATTTAATGACTTTCTCCAAAATACAATACATATCTAGTACTCTACCTGTATTATATTCTTCTACTCTCTGGTGTTGTTAGAAGTAAAAATGCAGTGCATGAATGCAGTTAACTGAAACCCACCTCACTGGACACTGCTGAATGTAACTGGTCCTTTGTCAAATCAAAGGAAGGAATTAAGCATCAATTCTCTGTTTAAGCTAATAGGCTTAGTTGAGGAGGAAACTGTTCTTCTTGACAGAAGATTTTCAGCTAATAAACGTGGAAGCAATGATAAGATTATAAAATAATCACTTGAAACCCCTGAAATAACTGATTCCGGCAAAAATCGTCAATGGTTGATAGCATTATTTTTTTTTAAGTTTATTTATTTTGAGAGAGAGACAGCATTCATGGGAGGGGCAGAGAGAGAGGGAGTGAGAGAATACCAAGCAGGGTGTGCACTGTCAGCACAGAGCTGGATACGGGGCTTGAACTCACCAACCATGAGATCATGACATGAGCCAAAGTTGGATGTTTAACCTATTGAGCCAGCCAGGCACCCCAATCCTCTGATAATCTTAGCATCACCAATTGTGGAACAACCACACATTGTGGGCCTCCTTGTACCATGTCATAGGAAGCTCACAGTGTCTCCTATGAAGTGTTCTTGCAGCGCTAATTTTTTAAAAAACAAGCTTGAATATAATCAAGCCTCTAGAGTTAACTTCCATTCATAGCAAACATGGGAGATAGAGAAGTAAGTTAAACGGTGCCACAGAGAAGCAAACAGATAATTTCAGAATGTGGACCTTCTTTAGGGTAGCTTACCTGGGTTCTGCAACTAGTCAAGACCAGTGCATGGAGAAGAGGGAAGTGGCTACTTAAGGGAAGGCTGCACCACAGCCAGATGCCATGTGTTTTGATTATGATTGGAACAAATCAACTATGAAAAAAGTTTTTAAAAAATAATCTGAGATGGGGCACTTGGGTGACTCTTATTTAAAGCATCTGGTTCTTGATTTTGATTCACTCAGGTCATGATCTCATGGTTGTGGGACCGACCCTCATGTCAGGCTCTGTGCCAGGTGTGGAGCCTGCTTGGGATTCTCTCTCTCTCTCTCTCTCTCTCTCTCTCTCTCTCTCCTCTCTCTCCTCTCTCCTCTCTCTCCCTCCCTACACTCTCAAGATAAATAAATAAACATTTAAAAAATAATCTGAGAAACTTTATTAAGGAATGGATTTTAGGTCATATAAAGGCATTATTGTTAAAATTTTGGTGCAGTGATGGCATTGTGACTATGATTTAGAAGTTCCTATTTTTAGAGATTCATAGGTCAAGTGCACAGGGATGAGATGACTTCATGTCTAAGACGTACTTTTTGAAAGTTCAGCAAGGGCAAACACAGGGACAAATAAATGTTGCAAAATCTTTATAATTATGTGATTATGATGATATGTAATTATAGTCAGAACGATGGGTATATGGGAGTTTATTGTAATATTCTTGCTATGCTTATGTGTGTTTGGAATTTTTTTATACAAATTCCAAATGAGAGAGATAGAAGGTAAATAGCAAGAGCATATACTGATTTGGGAGGACCTGTAAACACTGTAAAACCTAAGAACCAAAGTTTAGACAAC
Organism: Proteles cristata cristata; assembly: GCA_017311185.1. NCBI lineage: Eukaryota > Metazoa > Chordata > Mammalia > Carnivora > Hyaenidae > Proteles > Proteles cristata. The sequence goes on from JAESUZ010003824.1 coordinate 52,320, forward strand.
GTTAACTTTTTATAGGAGATCACAGGTTTCAAATATCCCATTATGGAGAAAAAAGCATTTCATGGGAAAATGATGCAATGAAGTGTGTGTGTGTTTGTGTTTATATTTCTAATTCCTTAAATAGCAAACAACAAATCTTGTCTTTATATACATATACATATATATATATATATACATATACATATATATATATATATATATATTAATGCTTATTTATTTTATTTTTGAGAGTCAGAGGGAAAGCATGAGCAGGCAAGGGGAAGAGACAGAGAGGGAGACAGAGAATTCCAAGCAGGATCAGAACCTGATATGGGGCTCAAACTCACGAACTGTGAGATCATGACCTGAGCCAAAACCAAGAGTCAGACGCTTAACTGACTGAGCCATCCAGGCGCCCCACAAGCAACAAATCTAGTCTTTAGCAAAATGATAAAGTTCCTATAGCCAGTACAGGTTCCTAGACAGACAACCCACATGCAATATATGAGATATATCTTAATCTCACTGCATTTTTAAAAACTCCCAAATATCTTTATTTACATTTTTAAAAATTTTATTCATTTTTGAGAGACAGAGGGCAAGCAGGGGTAGGGCAGAGAAAGTAGGAGACATAGAATCCAAAGCAGGCTCCAGGCTCTGAGCTGTCAGCACAGCCTGATACGGGGCCCGAACTCACAGACCGTGAGATCATGACCTGAGTTGAAGTTGGATGCTTAACCGACTGAGCCACCCGGGTGCCCCCCAAATGTCTTCATTTAAAAATAACCCTTAATAGTTATTGCCAATGTAAATACCAAACATAGACATATACCCTAGAACAAATGTGTTATTAGTTCACTGTAACTGTGTACATGGAGATTCAGATGTACCAAACCAGACAAGAATTGGTTTGGTACCTTGCCCTACATGACCAAATGCCAGATCCCCGGGAATGAGAAGACCTGAGATTCATTCCTCCCCTGCCGCTGACGTATTATATGACCTTGGACATGTTCATTCACTTCTTTTGGCCTTGTTCCCCCTTCTACTGAATGTGCATAATATTTTCCATCTACTTACCTTGGGGAAATGGTGAGGACTAATGAGAAAACATCCGTGAAGGGCTTTGAGCTCCTTAGGAAAAAAAATATCGTTTCAGTACTATGGTGTATGACGTTCTTATTTTGACAGAAAACCACACAAGGCCTCTGATTTGTAGATAACAAACCAAGCTTTATAATCATCAACAAACACCATGTAGATCACATTTCTTAACAAGGAATGCTGTCCAAATAACTTTTCAATTGGACTCAGATTCAATTCGCATTTATACCTCATAGTTTTCATTAGAAAGCCTGTGTAAATTACAATTAAGCAGAGTTTTGCAAGATTTCAGCTATTCACTTAAAAGTATGAAATGAAAGGTTTTAAAACCCTGAATTCTAGTTGGATGTGACTGTTACAAATTCTGATTTTAATTGAGATAACCACATGGGAGCAGAATAGTTTAAAATTAGTAATTACTTTAATTTTAGTTCTTAAACAAAATTACTGTCTAATCCCCCATTGTATAGGAACAGTAAAAAATTTAAAGTGTCCAGGGAATAGATTCCCTAGCTAGATCACTGACAGCAAGGTTATTTCTACGTTCTTCCTCAATTAAGGAAATAGAATATATAAGAAATACATTGTAATGTATCAACAAACCATTCTGGGCACTGAAATGCTGAAAAGCACAAACACATGGTCTTACTTCAAGTAGGAGAGGTTAAAAAGAGAATTTTTTCTTTCCCTTTTAACTCCTCCTTCCTCAGTCTATAAACTGAAGAATATTTAAATAAAGTCATTCACTCGCTTAGAACCATCCAGCGGCTTCCCAGTGCACTGTTTATTAAACTTAAACTCCCAAGCACAGGCTGACGGCCTTGCTCAGTCAGCTTCTGCCCATTTCCTTGTTTTCATTTACAGCCATGCCTTCCCTGTTCACATTGCTTTTGCTTCTGTTCCTTGAGCTTGCAGATCTATTCTTTGCACTCGCTACTCCTTCCAACATGATTCTTCCTTCATTTCTTTACATGCCTACCTCCTTTTCACTCTTCACATCGCAGCTTTCTTCTTCAAAGAGGCCCTTGCGGACCCCTATTGTAAGCAGACATCTCCCTAACCCCCCATCACATCATCCTCTTTTGACACCATAACATTGATTGCTTTCTGATTTTATCTTCTTGATTTACTTGTTTGCTTGTTGTCTGACTCTTCTACTCAGCAGGGGTATGTATCGTCTCCTGTTCACCTCTGCTTCCGGCATATTCCCATAGAAATATTCTAACTATTCAACCCATTCGTCCTTCTTTTGCCTATTTTTCTGGAATCTAAGTTTGAAACCATCTAATCCCTGGAAGAGTACTCCAACAAGTAAAAGAATAGCAAACTCACTTTGCCTAGTTTATAACCCATTTGAAAGATGAAATTGCTTCTATTGGAATCAGGGATTGGAGGCTTTTTACAAGCCACATGCCTCAGACTCTTGAGGAAACAGCTGGCTTTAGAGTCAGTTAAATCTAGGCCAGGCCCTCTACCAAAACTAAGAGTGTTGATTTTCTCCAGTCTGGCCTAGGTCTGCAGGTGTACGTGCTACCCAAGCAGTCAGAATAGCTCAAGCTTTGCTTGTAAATGGTCTAATAGCCAGGGAACCTGTTACTTCTATAACTTCATTCATTAGTTCAACAAATGTTAATTGAGGATTTTCTGGTTCTAGAACTTTACTAGATTCTTTAAAAGACCTTTACAAGGTCACTTTAGGAGAGGTGTAAAAGTAAATGAGACCTTGTATTTACCCTTAGGGAGCTAACAATCTAAGAAATAAACAAAAAATTAAAACACAGGGTAAGTGAGGAGTGTAATGGGAATATGGCAAGGTGCCTTACTCAATCTAGAGCAAGAATGATGATGGGAAGGCTTCCCAGGGAACATGCCACTTACAGTGAGATCTGAGACTGAATGTAGCTGATAACCAGTATCAGGTGAATGCAGAGAAGCCAGGTGTTCTAAGTGATGGGCGTAGTATATGCAAAGACCAGGAAATAATAGAGCACACAAAAAGAAGCTCATTGTGGCTACAAGATTTGGGGAAAGGGGAGGTGGGAGAAGCTGTAACCATAGAAATGAACAGGGGCCAGATTATGAAACTCTTATAAAACCAGATTGAGAAATGTGGACTTAATTCTGAGGGCAGTGGACAACCAATACATCATTTGTCGCACGAGAGTGACATGATCCGATTTGTGTACCTGATCACTCTTGCTACAGCGTGCAGACTGGATCTTCAAGGACAGAGACCAAAGGCAAGGAAGTGATTTAGAAGCTTTTTGCAGTAATTGAAGTGAAAAATGTTAGTGGTCTAAACTGTTAGTGGCAATGGCGATAACGAGAAGTGATTTGAGAAATGTTTAGCAAGTAGAATCAACAAGACTTGGCATTTGGATATGGGGGATGATGAACAGGGATGGGCCAGAGATGACAGGTCGCTGGCTTGGGAAATTAGGTCAATAGTGAGGCCATTCACCCAGGTAGTAAATTAAAGAGAGAGAAGGATATGGGAAGAAGATAAACTGTGAATACAGAGCATTGAGATGCTTGTAGTACATTTTTTCATTCATTTATTTATTTTCAGAGATGAAGAGACTGTGTACACACATATGTTCACAAGTGCACATGAATCAGGGAGGGGCAGAGAGAAGGAGAAAGAGAATCCGAGGCAGGCTCCTGCCTGTCAACACGAAGCCCAATTTGGGGCTCAGTCTCACAAAGTGTGAGATCATGACCGGAGCCGAGATCAAGAGTCGGACACCAACTGACTGAGCCACCCACAGGCACCTCACTTCTGGTATATTTAAATTGATATATTTATCTGGCAGTTGGTCATCTGAGACGCAAGAGGAAAATCTGTCTGGGCAAGAGATGTCAAACTGGGAGCCATTGCCATCGAGGTGGTAACTGAAGCCGTGAGAATGGATAAGATCTACTGTTCTTCATGGAGCGGAGTAGAAAAAAACAATCAACTGATTTTTTAAAAAGCAATTGATTTTTCAACGATTGAAGCAGTGTATCATTACTGCTATTAGAAAATAGAGGTTTTAGGGGCTCCTGCATCACTCAGTTGGTTAAGCGGCTGACTTCAGCTCAGGTCATAATCTCATGGCTCATGAATTCGAGCCCCACACTGGGCTCTGTGCTGGCAGCTCAGAGCCTAGAGTCTGTTTCAGATTCTGTCTCCATCTCTCTGCCCCATCCCTGCTCATGCTATGTCTCTCTCTCTCTCTCAAATATAAATAAATATTTTTTAAAAAAGAAGAATTTAGAGGCTTTTAAGTTCAAGGCTAAGTGCCCAAGATGGCTCAAAATTTTGAGTGACCATATAGTGAACAGGTGAGGAAATTGTATTTTGGGGAAATCCTATAGTCCTGATTGAGGGAGCTCAAGCTGCTTCCCATGTTTCTTTGACCTAATGAGACTTTTAACAAGTACTTTAAGATGTACAAATTTTTATTGTACTGGCTATTGCTCCTGGAGTTTTACCTCTGTCCATTGCTTCTAAAAATTCAGCACCCCTGTAAACCAGTATAGCAGCTCTCAGGCAAACTGTCAAGAAATGAAGTTAACTTTGCTTTACCAATTTTGCAAGACGTTTGTTCAAACTTTTATAAAGGAAAAAAATGCATAAAATCTGGAGACTTTTTTGTTTGGGTAAGAAATGCTACAGAAGAAAAGGCATAATAGATAAAAATGTGAGCTGTGTTGTTGTTTTCTCAGGCATCATGAACATGAGAAGGATGTAAGAACATTTATGGAGTATCTACTTGCTCCACCATTACCTAATTTAAATAAATAGACACAAAATACAGTACCATCTGTAGGCTGTTGCAAACTGATTTCTGTCATGTCCCATTTGTATCAGATGTGCAGTTATGTTAGAGGCCCTAATTCATGTTGTGAATGTCCTAAAGCAGGGAATTGTAGAATAAGACAAAACTTGGTAGCCACACAAGTTTGAGGACTGTGTAAAAGTTTTCTGTACAATTACATCCAGAAAGAAGAATGGCATTCCTCTGAAAAGACCAGAAACAGAGCCATTAATACCAGGTTCATATGGAGACAGTATGTCCCCCAAAGTTAAGACAAGAGTGTATCGATTCATTTCATAAATTGAGAACTTAGAGTTTTTAAACATCTGGAAGAGAAGCAAAAGATATGTTAAATACATCAGACCTATTTTTAAAGCTTACTAATTCTTGTTAATTATATGAAAAATATAGCTCTACCCCTTGTAGAAACAGGGGGAAAAAGTGAAAGAAAACAAAAACTAACCATAATCCAACATCCCACCAACCTTAATATTTTGCTGTTTCCTTCCCTTCTTTTCTCCAAGTATCTATATGTTTATGTATATGTGTATTTAAAACATAGTCTTTCATATTACAGCCTATTTGATATTGTAGTGACTCTTAAGATTGTTGGTTACATGAATTTCCTATTTGCTGTTTCCCTGAAAAGGAAGAAAAATGTTTCAAACCTTAAAATTGAGGAACTATAGGGGTGCCCGGCTGGCTCAGTAAGAAGAACATGTGACTCTCACTCTTGGGGTTATAAGATTGAGCCCCACATTGGGTGCCGAGATTACTTAAGAACAAGAATCTTTAAAAATGGGGCACTTGGGTGGCTTAGTCAGTTAAGCTTCCAACTCTCGATTTCAGCTCAGGTCATGATCCCAGGTTTGTGGGATTGAGCCCCACATCAGGCGCCACACTGAGGGTGGAGCCAACTTAAGATTTTGTCTCTCTCTGCCCCTCTGCCTCACTCCCCTAGTTGCTCTCTGTCAAGTACATAATAAATAAAAACAAATAAGTAAATAAATACAGAGAAAATAAGATTATCCTATTTGGTAGTAATGACTTGCCTCGCAGGAACCATGAAAAAGAGGGGGATCTTATCAGTTTAATTTACTGAATTGTGTTAATATAGTTTTGTTCATGAATATTGTCTTTATTGAATTCCTGGAAGGAAGGCATTAGAATATTTCCTTTGAGTTGAGGGTATGTTTATATCCAGGATACACATTAATAAGATTGGCTCTGTGGTTAGAGAATTTTATAGTATAAGAATACCTGCACATCTAATTTCTTTGATTAGGACTTTATTAAATTTTCCTGAAAGTCACCTTGCTTGCCACCATTCTTTCTCTTATAGCTCCTGCCTCTGCATAAAACACTCTGAAATAATCTCTTTTCAGTTTATAGTATTTTATCCTCTTGTGAGCAAGTGCCTATACCTCTGAATAAAATGGTATGAAATTCATTTCTTATAAAATCATTCATTATAATTTCTCATTTTTAAAATACTTTTTTAAAAAGATTCTATGCGGGGCGCCTGGGTGGCTTAGTCGGTTAAGCGTCCGGCTTTGGCTTAGGTCATGATCTCACGGTTCGTGGGTTCGAGCCCCGTGTCGGGCTCTCTGCTCAGCACAGAGCCTGCTTCGGATCCTCAGTCTCCCTCTTTCTCTGTCTGTCCCCCCAAATCTCTCTCAAAAATCAATAAACAATTTAAAAAAATAAAAAAATAAAAGATTCTATGCTTTTTTTTTTTTTGGAGAGAGAGTGAGTGCAAGTGGGAGAGGGGCAGGGAGAGAGGGAGAGAGAGAAACCCAAGCAGGCTTCATGCTGTCAGTGCTGAGTCCGAAGTGGGGCTCAAACTCAAACTGTGAGATGATGACTTGAACCAAAATCAAGAGTCAGATGCTTAATCTACTGAGCCACCCAGGTGCCCCAACATTTAAGAACTTTTTAGGAATCTGTGACCTAAAGTGTTTTGTAAATACCGTAAGAGGTAGATTAAGACTAACTCACCAATTGTTCTGCCACGGTCTCATATTTCCAATCCTTTTGCTCTTTGTTCAGTACACTTCTTGTTCTAGGCTAGTCAAACAGAAAACCCTTTACTATACCCACGATTCTCTTCTGTGCACCCCAGCTGCATTATGTCAAACAATCTTCCATTGTGTCCCAGAAAATCATTTCTATCTCATTCTTCAAAATAGTTTTAAAAACCAACCTCTTCCAAGAAATTGACCCTAAAACACTCTAACCTTTGGAAATAATTTAAAGTGACTCAGAATGTGGTGGAATCCTGGCCTTTGTTTTATTTTTGCCCTATTTACCCTCAAATCTGAAGCCAACTTTTCCTATGCATTCTTCAGTTTCAAAAGACAGTACATTCTCTGAGATCTTGTCTTTTGCAACAACCTGGATGGAACTCGAGTGTATAAATACCATATGACTTCACTTGTATGTGAAATTTAGGAAACAAAATAGATGAGCAAATAAGGAAAAAGAGACAAACAAAAAATCAGACTCTTACATACTGAGAACAAATTGGTGGTTGCCAGGGAGCGAGGGGATGGGGAGGGGTGAGACAGATGAAGACGATAAAGAGGTCACTTATCTTCATGAGCCCTGAGAAATGTATAGAATTGTTGAATCATTATATTGTAAACGTGAAACTAATGTAACATTGTATGTTTATCATACCTCAATGTAAAAAAGAAAAGAAATTCAGTACATTCTCTTCAGTGTGTAAACATGAGTAACACAGATTCCTTTTTATGGTTAAGTTCTTCCTCCCATCAGAGCCAAAGTGTCCCTTAAAGCTTCCAGCCATTTGTATTTCCTCCTAATAAAATGAGATTAACCCTTCCCTTATCTGCATGACAGCTGTTCAAATGCTGAGCACAATTATGCCTACCACATACCATTTCCTTTTCTTGTCCATAATAAACTCTTCCAGCTAAGATCAAATGTTACATGTGGTATGTTTTCCAGATATTTCATCATCTTGTTTGTCCTTAGCTTATCACTGTCTTACCAACATTCATCACCAAATATGAAGTTCCATCTTAGAGTGAACATTCCAAATTAGTAGAACCCAGAGCTTGATCCAGGCCAGGATTTTCAGGCTGGCTGTAGGAGTGGACCTTGCTGGTTTGAGTCTGTGAGGTATAAGCAAAATATCTGATGGCCACTTCCAATTTTAGTGTGAACCAGAAGTAAGGGACAATTCAAAATGTCAGGTAAGGGGAACAAAGGGCAAAACTGGACCTGAAGCAAAACATTAGTCATCCAGATGGTTAAATTGTAATGTTTTAATGTGTTCTTGTTAGTTGTCTATATGGGGTGAAGCCTACATATTTCCTGGACAATAAAACACAAGAACACAGAGATAAGGAGCTGAATCTTTTTACATCATCATCTCTGAGACATTGGTCAAGGAGAGAAAAGTGAAAGATGCTAAGCTATTTTGACCAGAGTTTGTATGGCTTTGAATGGGATATTCTGTGTTGATTAACAGCCTCAGAAGGTTTTTGCCTTTTAACTAGTGCATCACTCTGTTGGGCTCGGCTGTGATTATGGTCAGGTCTGTCGTATGAACTGTGGCCATTAGCAGGAAACAATTCTTCCCTTGTGTGATTTATTTTTTCCTCTTAAATTCAGGAATTTATATTTATCCCTATTAGAATTCCTTTTCTAAGCATTCTACCTGGTTTAGAACTTAAGCACTTTGATGTTGAACTGCCCAGGCTTAGAACTAAGTTCATCCATTTTCTGGCTATCTGACATTGGGCAAACTGTTTTACCTTGTTAATACTTTCTTACATAACATTTTTTTGTTACTAACCATATTGGCTTTGTCTCTAAGTTAGTAATGTGACATCTCTCATGTCAGGCATTGTGTTAGATACACAATAAATACTTTCTGGGGAGTTCATTGAATTGACTAATAAAATTGTTGCACACACTAGTTAAAGTAGTTTAAAGAATCAACCCCTGGACACATCTCTCTCTCTCTCTTTTTTTTTTTTTATGTTTATTTGTCTTTGAGAGAGAGCAGTCAGAACACAAGCAGGGGAGGGGCAGAGTGAGAGGGAGACACAGAATCTGAGACAGCCTCTGGACTCTGAGCTGTCAGCACAGAGACCAACGTGGGGCTCAAACTCACAAACTGCAAACTGAGCCGGGGTCGGACACCTAACCTACTGAGCCACCCAGAAGTCCCATGGACACTTCTCTTAACTCTAACTTTTTCTCTAAGTGGATAAATAGGTAGATCTCTAGATCTCTAGATCTCATCTCAAGAGTATGATTGTTGAACCTGATATAAATACAAGTTACTAAACTTTTCTCAGTCCACAGGCACATCTGTTTAATTTTTTTGTTAAATGCTTCACAGTGAGCACACAACAGAGTTCAATGCCCAGTCAGTACTATTAATGGAAAAAGAAGAAGAAACACAGCTAACATATACATTTTCTCTAAAGAATGTACCCTTTCAGCCTGTATTTTCTTTTCAGAGAATCAATTGTTTTTAATAATTCTAAATGAAAGCAACCCACCAGTAGATAAATTGTGGAGTATTAACTTATTGGAATAGTACCTGGCAATTAAGAAAAGTACAAACTACAGTACCTGGATGAGTCTCACCAAGTAATGCCAAGTGAGAGAAGCCAGACACGAAATAACACACATTCTATTATTCCACTTAAATAAAGTACAAAAACAGGCAAAAGTTATTGATGCTGTTACAAATCAGCCTAGTGACTATCCTCGAGGGAATACGTGAATAGAAGGGTTCCTGTAGAGGTCTAGCCTGTATTTTGTACTTATTCATGTACCGTGCCACTGTCAACACTTGAGACTTTCTGACAAAAATAGAGTTTTGTCTAGAAACTACACACAAAATACATAAAAGAGGCTAAAACATACTTTGCCTAAATGGATCAGAAACATTATGAAATACATGTTTCAGTTAGAAGTGATTACTCCATCTCTTTGAAAATCTTTACTCATCAGATCTATAGCTTTTCAGGCTCAATATGTTTGTTGGAGCTGGGTTGCCTGACCCAAGCGTCTGGCAGACTTTCTGCTAGACCAGCTGTCAATGAATGAAAAACAAGAAGCTCTCAACTGCACCACGTGTGTCAAGTCATTCAGTTCTATAAAAGGAATACTTGATTTGATCATCAGTGGCTGGGGTCTGGCAGCCGGAAGGTGACTGCAACCATGTCCTGTATTTATATCAACCTCAATCCCTCACTGTCTACCAATTAAGAAACTTGGTTCCAATAAGATGCTCTCAGCCTTAGATTTAATTTCCATAAATTACTTGTTTATTATCTACACTGCAGATTATCTGCAGTAAATTTTCTTTGTCCTGGATCAACTTTTTCATGTGTTCTTTCATGCCATTTTCCCTACCACCCAGCTGGTGTGTGCCAGCAGAAAAGACAAATGAATTTTACTGTTGGTGTAAATCTGGGCTGCCTGGGTGGCTCAGTCAGTTTAGCACTGACTTCCGCTCAGGTTATGATCTCATGGTTCATCTGTTCAAGCCCCATGCCGGGCTCTGTGCTGGCAGCTCAAAACCTGGAGCCTGTTTCAGATCTGTATTTCTCTCCCTATCCCTCCCCTGCTTGCACTCTGTCTCTCAAAAATAAATAAATGTAAAAAAAATTTAAAATATATTGGTGTAAATCAGTGGTTTTCAACTGGCACTGATTTTGGTCCCCAGGGGACATTTTTGGTTGTCACAACTGACATCTGGTGATAGAAGCCAGAGATGCCACTAACATCCTACAGATCAAAGGGTGCCCACAATAAAAAATAATCAGCTCCAAAATATCAGTAGTCTTAAAGCTGAGAAACTTTGGCCTACAGAAAGATAAAGTAAGGATGCAATTTACAATTAACATTTATTTTTCAAGTTCAGAAATGAGTGAGTTGGGGGTTATCTTCTATTTTGGATTCTCTACTCCACAGCTTCTCTTCATGGACAAGATAATGGACATTGAATATACATTCCTTGTGTGTGTCTTTCACTGATAAATACCCTTCTTCATAATTTTTGTTTAAATTTATTATTTATTTTGAGAGAGAGGGAGAAAGAAAGAGAGAGAGAGAATGAGTAGGGCAGAAGCAGAGAGAGAGAGGGAGACAGACAGAATCCCAAGTCGGCTCTGCACTGACTGTTCGATGTAGGGCTCGAACTCAGGAACCACGAGATAATGACCTGAGCTGAAACCAAGAGTCAGATGCTTAACTGACTGAGCCACCCAGTTGCCCTGACACTCCTTCTTTTCAAATGGGAATGTCTAATGCTGGTCATTTGTACCATGGCTAAGGGAATATTTGTGGACAGTAGAAATTTATGTGAAGAAATTTATCATAGTCTTAGCTAAAAGTGTGGAAAATATTGCCGATGTCAAATTTTTTGTGCTCCAAGAGGTTTAAGCCTCAAGATTTTTTGGTTTCTGCATGTTCACCCAATTTTTATATATTCTTTCTATACCTCAAAAGCCTATTTCATTATCCTCCTTTGACCCTGATTAACTGACTTACTTGCCTGCTCAGACATCAGTTCTGCAAGACTGGGCAAATTCTTGGCGTGAAACTTGCTTTCTCATTCTCAAACTAAAAGTATTGTTAATATTGATAAATTTTAATTGCTTTTCACACTTCTATCAAGAGTGGCCTTGTTATGCTCTTAAATTTACATTTGTCTCAACAGCTCTGGAAATAGCATTCTTTCTTTTAAATGAATAACTTACATTTTATTTGGGAAAATTAAGTCAGTACAATGCGAAGTTATAAGCAGGCTTCCTGTAGAGACGCTTTTCATTTTGTGGCTGCTCGTGTGCAGCTCAAACTCTAAGTAGCTTCCAGCATCCCGAACTTGAGTCTTCAGTGTCTAGAGGGTCAACTGAAAGGGCCCAAGAAATATGCCCTTATTAATAGTCCATCTAGGAGTGGGGCCACATGTCTGGTTCAGAAGTGAAATTCATAACAGCATCCAAAGGAATGGATTGATTCCAGTATTCTTGCAGGAGCTCTAAGCCATGCCAAAAGACCATAGTGGGCCCCAGTTGTACCAACTCTTAACCAGAACTCACTCCTGAAACTTTGGAGAACAAAGAAGTAAGGCATGGGTCATAGGAGCAGCAGGCTATGGTAGGAGTATACTAACAAAGAATACTTCAAGCTTCTAAATTAGAAGAATGTGAAAGGTGACTATGTTTTTTAAAGTCAGGCCCAACCCAAACCCTGATCTTCTCCCCAGACCCTGAAGACTCTAAACATGCTGGGTTTGGGGTGCCTGGGTGGCTTAGTCGGTTAAGCGTCCGACTTTCGCTTAGGTCATGATCTCGCAGTTAGTGGGTACGAGCCCCGCGTCGGGCTCTGTGCTGACTGCCAGCTCAGAGCCTGGAGCCTGCTTCAGATTCTGTGTCTCCCTCTCTCTCTGACCCTCCCCTGCTCACGGTGTCTCTCTCTCTCTCTCTCTCCTAGAAATAAATAAAAATATTTTTAAAAAATAAAATAAAAAATAGACATGCTGGGTTTGGAAAGATAATTGTGTGATTTCTCCCCAGCATTTCCAGAAAGCTGCTGACCTCATCTTGGAAAAATGGACTCAAAAGTCATCCTAACTTGTACCTTCCTGTTGACTCTGTCTCTGGCTGAAATGGAACAAATGTACCATAATCATCATTATTTGACAAGGCCACGAAACCAGTACGAGTAATAATCGCAGGAATGATTTCTATGGAAATTGAATTAACCTATTATTAAACATAGCAGAAACATGAAAGTTTTAAAGTAAACATGGTAGACATCTTAAGTAAGCTCATATCTGAAAAGTTGTGAAGGAATTTTTTATAACCACAAGGACGTTGTGTAACTCGTCCCTATGTGGCAATTCAGACATGGTATAGTCAAACTACTGAAATACGGTGGTGAGGAGCAGTGATTTGGTGTCAAACAGACCGTTGGTGAAATCCCAGTTTTGCTACTAAGCTGAGTAGCCTTTGACAAATGATTTAAACTTTCTTAGCCTCAGTCTCTTCATATTCAAAATGGAGATAATAATGGTTCCTTATGTCATGGACTTTTGGTAATATAAATTTATATCTTGTGTGTAAAATGTTTATTCAGTGCCTGAATAAATGTTACGTTATTTTAATCTTTCTATGCAGCGAGCAAATAATAATGTTTTGGACATCTGTCTAAAGCACATGACTGAAGGGGTACCTGGCTAGCTGAGTGGTAGAGCATGTGACTTTTGATCTTGGGGTCATGAGTTTGAGCCCCACAGTGGGTATAGAGATTAGTAGAAAAATAAAATAAACAAAAAAATATAACTGAAGTATCATCGTACTTAGTGAATTTCATTTAATACTAGGTAGTGTGAAGGAACTTTCTCTACCTTCTTTATTGTTTTAAAAAGTTTGTTTGTTTATTTATTTATTTATTTATTTATTTATTTATTTATTTATTTATTTTGAAAGAAAGAAAGAGTGCATGCTGGAGATGGCGGGGGGGCGGGCAGTCTCCATGCTGTCAGCACAGAGCCCAACACAGGGCACAAGGCTTAATCTCACACACCATGAGGTCATGACCTGAGCAAGAGTCCAACACTTAACCAACTGAGCCACACAGGCATCCCTATTTTATTTTATTTTTTAAAGTTTATTTATTTATTTTGAGAGAGAGAGAGAGAGAAATGTGAGTGGAGGAGCAGAGAGAATCCCAAGCAGGATCCACACAGTCAGCATGGAACCCTACTTGGGGCTTGATCCTGTGAACCATGAGATCATGATCTGACCCAAAACCAAGAGTTGGAGCCACCCAGGCATCCCTACTTTTATTATTTATTGTGGTGAAATATACATAACAAAAAACTTACTATTTTAACCATGTTAAGTGTACAATTCTCCAGTATTAAGGACATTCCCAGTGTTATTTATCCATCACCACTATTTCAGAACTTTTTCATCAACCCAAACAAAAATTCTATACCTATAACAATAATTTGTTATTCATCTAGTCAACTTAAATGACTATTTTATTATTTTTCTATACAAAGAAAAGCACATTTCCCTTTAACATTATGCAAGTATATCATAAATGTAGTAAATAAGAAAATAGAGATGAAGATTAAAAATTGAAATTAAACATTGAAACTTCATTCTTCACCAGTAAATACATTGATATTTTGGTATGTCATATTACTGCTCTTTATTTTGTCTTGAAAAAATATATATATAGGGGCACCTGAGTGGCTCAGTTGGTTAAGCGTCCAACTTCCTCTCAGGTCATGATCTTGCAGTTCATGGGTTTGAGCCCCGCATCGGGCTCTGTGCTGACAGCCAGCTAAGAGCCTGGAGCCTGCTTCAGATTCTGTGTCTCCCTCTCTCTCTGACCCTCCCCTGTTCATGCTGTCTCTCTCAGAAATAAATAAAATATTAAAAAAATTTTTTTAAAGAAAAAAATATACAAAATGGAATCCTGTTATGAATCTTATTTTCTAACCACTAAAAAGAAAAATCATTTAGGGGCATCTGGCTGGCTCAGTCTGTGGAGCATGCAACTACTATGAGTATAAAACTTTATTTAAAAAATAATATCTTAAAGAAAAAAAATCTTTAAACTAGGTAAGCACATTTCAGTAGAGATGGTAATAACCATGTAGGAGAGAAGCAGAGAGTACTTCTGTGATAAAAACAAGGCTTTGATGATGGGGCCCTCGCTGGGTCAGTTGGTAGAACATGAGGACGCTTGATCTCCAGGTGGTATGTTTGGCCCCAGGCCCCACAGTGGGTGTGGAGTCTACTTAAAAAAAAAAAAAAAAAAGCTTTGATGGGGAAGCAGTGAGGGGAGAAAGGCCAAAATGACTTGTTTTTATGACGACCACTGCATCTGAACACTAATTCTTCCTTAATCTACAGCTGTCATGATCCTAAGAATTACTGTAGCAATTCAGCCTGAGCCCTAACTGTCATTCATCACAGTCTCTCAAACTAACACAAACAAATGAAAATCTTTTAAAAGCATAACACAACACCAAAACTAATAAAAAATGACCCTCTCAAAAAAAGAAATAAATGGGCGCCTGGGTGGCTTAGTCGGTTAAATGTCCAACTTTTGCTTAGGTCATGATCTTGTGGTTCGTGGGTTTGAGCCCCACATAGGGCTCTGTGCTGACTGCCAGCTCAGAGCCTGGAGCCTGTTTCAGAGTCTGTGACTTCCTCTGTCTCTGACCCTCCCCTGCTCACGCTGTCTCTCTCTCTCTCTCTCCTAGAAATAAATAAAACATTAAAAAAAAAAGAAATAAACAAAGTAGTGGGGGAAAAAATGAAATGGCTTCTTTGAATGTATCTTGTTATATCATTTGGCCATGTAAAGTACATCAATATTGCACATACTCAAAAAATAAAATAAAAACGTTTTTAAAACAATCTATGAAAATTAGAAACAGACTGAAACAGATGAACCTAACCTGAACTGAACTGAATGAATGAATGGAAACAAATGAACTTAATATCAAGTCCCTAACACAAGGGACACAACAAAAAAATAATTATTTCGGGGGTACCTGGGTGACTCATTCGATTAAATATCTGACTCTTGACTTCCGCTCAGGTCATGATCTCATGATTTGTAACACTGATCCCCGTATCAGGCTCTGCTCTGACAGCATGGAATCTGCTTGGGACTCTCTCTCTCTCTCTCTCTCTCTCTCTCTCTCTCTCTCTCTCTCTCTCTTTCTCTCTCTCTCTCTCTTCCCTTTCCCTGCTTGTGCTTTCTTTCTCTCAAAATAAATAAACATGAAAAAAAAAGAAAATTATTTCAAGGGTGTACCTTAACAGAACATATTCTAAGAACAAACAAGTACAAAGAAATCATAAGCTGAATTCTGTATCTAATTGCTAGAGGCAATATTGATATTATTATTCTGAAACTATTTTAAACACTATAGATTAATGGAAATAAGTAATTATGTTGATCTTAGGAATAAAGATTTTCAGTGTAAGAGGAACATGTACAAAATCAAAGAATTTAAGAAAAATCCTGCTGGAATTACACTGTTATAATGTTACAAAGTTAAATTTGAATTGGAAATACCATCAGCATTTTTTTCTTTTTCAAATTTACATGTTTCCTAGTACTATTATTGAAAAGGTCTAGGAGCAGTCACATCTCAGTGATCGAAGCAACAATCACCATTGAGTGAAACCATTAGTTAAAAGGCATATGGGAACTTTACCCTGAGGGATAATAAGGCTATAAGCACCACTGATCGATCTTCGCACCTTTAAAAGTGAAACAACAGATATCATGTGCCTCCTGATGCGATGCATTATGAAGCACACAGCACTTACCCAGTATCCCTGTGGGAGGGAAAATGCTGACCCTGAATCTAATCAATTCTTTTGATCCAACTTTCATTTACAGTAAATACAGGGGATAAAGGAGCAAGTTAAGTGACACCACAAAAAAGCAAACATTCTTCAGACATTATCTGGTTTCTGCAACTAGTTAATGGGTTGCGGGTGGGGGGAAGGTCGGAGAAGTGAACTTTTTAGAGAAAAAGAGGCTAACGGGCATAATAACTAAATGCTGTATGTAGACATCGTTTGAATTCTTGTTCTGAGAACTATAAAAACACACTTTTGAAGCAATCAAAAAATTTGATTATGGTCTGAATATTAGATGATGCCAGAGAATTATTGTTAATTTTGTTAAGTTTGATGATGACATTTTGGTTATGTAAGAAAATGTTTATTTTTATAGATATTCATACTGAAGTATCATATGATACTTGACATAACACAGTGTCTGGGATGTGGGATAAAATTTGATCGAAGAAAAAAAAGAGAGCAGATGAAGCAAATGTGGCAAAAGTTTTAATGTGTAGAATCTGGGTAATATACATTAGAGACCACTGTGTAGTCTGTCTATTCTAGAATATATTTGCAATTTTTCAATACAAAAAAATTCTAAGTGAAAAAGTATTTATATCTGTTTTGGTTACTACTGCTGTGTAACAGAGTACCTCAACATTTATTGGCTTAAATGCAATAAATATTATATCTCATATTTTCTCTGGGTCTGGGGAGGGTTTGCCTTTGCAGTCCCAGCCATCGTAATTTCTTGTGTGATTATGGCTGCAGGTAGAGCAGATGTGGGGAGGGGGATGGCAAAGAGGGAAGGGAGGCTGGAAGAACTTGAGACTGGCCAGTCAGCCCTCTCCATTGCTATATACAGTCACAGGGCCCTTCTGTGTGTTCTTGCCTTGTGGGCTAATTTGACCTTTCTCATACAGGATGGCCTCAGGGAAGACAGAATGTTTAGTTGGTAGCTGATGTCTTCAAAAGCGAATCTTTCAGTGGACAAAGTAGGAGCATATTGCCTTTTGCGTCCTCACCTGGGAAATCACATAGTATCATCTCTGTGCTCCATCAATTGAAGTAGAATCAAATGTTGGCCCATTTACAAGGACAGAGTTCAAAGACTACACTTTTAACGAGAGGGACATCAAAGAGTTTGTAGATTTATTTTTAAACTATCCCACCATCCCATATATCTGCTGAACAGTCCCCAACTCAAATAATCACAAAAGAATTGGGGTGCTGGGGTGGCTCTGTCAGTTAAGCATCTGACTCTTGATTTTGACTCAGGTCATGACTTCAGGGTTTGTGAGTTTGAGCCCCTCATCTGGCTCTGTGCTGGCAGTGTGGAACTTGCTTAGGATTCTCTCTCTTCCTCTCTCTGCCCCTCCCCATCTCTTTTTCTCAAAATGAATAAATGAACTTAAAGAAAGAAAAGAATTGATGGTCTATTTATAATGGTAACTCTTAAGTGGGATTTTCTGATTCCTAAGACCATAGAACAATTGATTCTTCTTGAAATTGCCATATAAATCATGTAAAGCTTCCTAACTTGCTATCTCTTAATTACATCATGAGATATCACATGTGAAATGCCCAGCCTAGTACTGGGTCTAGAATAGACACTCCATAAATGTTGTTGATATCTAATTCTTGTTTGAATTCCTAAAGAAACTGCTACTGTTTGCTGGCACCATTAATAAATAGTAGTTGGTGTAGCTTTGTGATTTTCTGAAAAGTCCGGCACTGTTACCATCAAAGAAGTCAACTTCTGTTGGAATTTATTCTAAAATGTTGCAGCCGGGCCATGGTTGGAGATAACAGGAAGTGAGTGTTGGGTAGGTCAGAGTGCCTATTTTGTTTTTACTTTCTATCAGCAATCTTTGTCCCCAGATTGCCTTCTTGAAAACTTCCCTGAGCAATAGAAAAATAGGAGCATCTCCCTTATATGAAGTATGAGTGTGTCATGCCAAAGCTTTTTATAGAATACTAATGAGTTGAGGATCCAATCTGTTTTAAAATATTTCTGAAGATTAAGCAAAACATACACCAGATTTTCAAGTCTATAAGAAACTGCAGATTTTCTTTTTGAATCTTAAAAGTAAAAAAGAGGGGCACCTGGATGGCTCAGTCGGTTAAATGTCCAACTTTGGCTCAGGTCATGATCACATGGTTCATGATTTCAAGCCCTGCGTCGGACTCTGTGCTGACGACTAGCTCAAAGCAGAATCAGCCTGCTTCTGATTCTGTATCTCCTCTCTTTGACCCTCTCCTGCTCATGCTGTCTGTCTCTCTCTCAGAAATAAATAAAACATTAAAAATTTTTTAAGTCAAAAAGAGAAGCTAAAATTATGATATTAGACACTAAAACTAATTTGTAATGTAATTTAATATCTAATTTCACAAGCTGATAGAAGTGTTAATCAGATAATTACTATGGTTATTCAAAGAAAATTTTTTTGTTTCCCTTAAAGGAATTTATTATTTTGCTATTCTACTATTTTCTTCTTCCTTAAAAAGTCACATAAACAAAGGGATAATTATAATTTGTGAATAGTCACTTGTTAAAATATTTTTATTTATATTACTATATTACTTGAGAACAATAAAATAACATTTGTAGTGTTCAAACTCTTCACTAATGCAGATTGCTTACCCTTCCAACAATTACATAAAATTCAGTGCCTTCACTTTTCCTGTTTAGCAGCCTCTACTTAGCTAGGGATATTTGTGGAATTGATATTTAGTTCCATAGTCTAAAAGCTTAATAACTCCATGTTCCCAATCAGTCGATTATAATATATCATAAGTCATAAAATTTCATTGGTTTAAAGGTTGTTGACTGAATTCATTTGTGATTTTTATAGATCACAGAAAAAAAAAACCCTCCAAAACTGTAAACAGATGAGGCCAGATTGAAAAAAATCTCTACATTTTCTGCAAAATGGCTTATTTACCTTCTAAATCATGTTCTATAAGAAATATACTTTTTTGTAGATGACATGTTCTTGAAATCAAGAGCAGGGATTTAAAAAAAGGTACTACATATGTATTCTTTATTACACTCTTTGTGGAATATGTTCTGGCAAAATAGAAGGCATTACAGAAATCATCTGACTGAGGAAGAAATTCTACTCTGCACAAAACTCTCATTGATGTTAGTGGGAGTTCTATGAATGGGAACAAATGTTGAACTTGACCCTGTAATGTGTCAACTGCAATCCTCCCTGCTCTTGGCAGAGTCTGGCCTCCCACTGAAAGGCGTTGTAGTCTGTGCAGGGATTACACAGCAGGTTAATAGTCTAGTTTTTGCTTCTTCTGGGGCAATAGATGAAACACATAATCCCTTCCTTTAGGGCTATTACATACTCTTAAATACAAAAGACTTTAAATGAGGTGGTGTGAGAAAGGAAAAAGTAGAATCTATGGATGAAAATATATGTTGGTAATGATTTTTAAAACACCTTCTCTAGTAGTGGCTCAGAAGCATCAATGAATAATACATACATTAAAGAAAAAGAGAAGAACCTCAAGATATTAGACACCACCTGGTATATCAGTATTGAAGCCAGGCTCACTCTGTTTTTGTTATACTGCATTAAACATCCGTGAAGAATGATTATCAGCCAGAATCCAGCGCAAATGAGTTTTGTTAAAATGAGTTGGGACGATTATAGATGTGGTTAAAAGAAAACACAGGATCAACCCCTCAGAGTGAACTACTGCAGAACCAAATTGGAATGGCTTGTTTTTATTCAGTCCCAAGAATAAAGAAGATGTGACTCTAGTTGTCTATCTAGCACAGTCATAGCTGCTACACAAAAATGAGCATTATGTTCTGGAGAAAAGGCCTTGAAATCACCTAGCCTCCACAAATATGCTCAGGTACTTGAATAACATCATTACCAGGGTGCTATTTTTAGTAGTTTGTATTTGGTGGAATTTTTTTTTCATTTTGTATATTTTGTAAGCCCTTTATTTTTCTACAACACATACACATTGGTTTTATAATAAAGAGAGAAATAAGAAGAAAAGAAAGGGACTAGCTTTTGTTTGAAAGGAACAGAGGAAGAAGACTGAGAAACAGGAAGTATTTCAAGATGAAATTAAAACTGCTTTGGTTTTTATTCGACCAAAAGTTGAGAATTAGAAAGAAAAAAAACCCCAATGATTAAAAGTGAGAATGTTGGCTTTATATATAGGTGTGGAAAAGCTACTGGTACAGGCATTAAAAGTAGTTACAGGACAACACAGAATTGGAATTTATGCTCTGGCTTCAGGTTGCTGGGTTTATATCCTAGCTCTACAAATTCCTAGCTTGGTGATCTTGTACAGGCAGGTTATCTATTAACCGGCAGCATAACTTACTATGCTGATAAGAAGAGGAGGGAAGTCGGGGCTTGGAAGAAGTTCATGTGGGCCATGTGGTGCCACTTGGATCAGCTGTAGAAGTCAGATAGTTGCTTCCATGAGTAGCTCAGAAGGACACTCAGGAGGCATGCAGCTCAGGGTCCCAGGACAATGTCAGAGTAGCCCTCTGGTCCACTAACCTAGGAGGTCCTGGTATAGCAGGACCCTGTTTCTTAGAGGGATCAGACTTACCCAGAAACTGACTGGCCTCAAGTGGTTTTCTTTCTTCCTTTTTATGAATTCACAGGTAGAGAGAGAGAGAGTGCCTGCGAGAGCAGGGGAGGGGCAGATTGAGAGGGAGACACAGAATTAGAAACAGGCTCCAGACTCAGAGCTGTCTGCACCCCGCCTGGGGCTCAAGCTCATGACTCTGAGATCTAAAGTTGATTTCTACCAAGTGAGCCAGATAGGCAGCCCTCTTTTTAGTAATTTCTGACTCTCACTCTCTCTCTCCCTTCATCTGTTGTTTTTCTACAAACTTGTTCCGATCTTTTAAAAATATTTTGCTTCACTTTATAGTTTTTAGGTCTAACCTCTTTTTAAAAATTGTTTAAAGCCTACTTTTTTCTCTTCTTGTCCTGTCTGATCCCATTGCTTTCTCCATTGTCTTTGCAAAACTTGGCAGCTAGTGCAAGGAGATGTGAAGAGTGGAGAGAGTTCACATTAGCAATAGAGGCAGACTTTCCTCTGTTTCTTCCTCACACCCATTGTTTCTCCTGCACTTGACTCCTTAGATCCTTTCACAGGATTCTCCACCCCTAATAGCATCTCATCTGTTCATCTCAGGTCCTTAAACTCATTACTTTTTGATTTGCTAGAACGATTTGCTACCATCTCACACTGTTCAGCACTTATTTTGAGTACTTTGGTACCTTAAAATCTATGGTTTCCAAAGTAGATAACCTTAACTGGAGCACAATGTGGTAAATGCATCTCTAGAAGCCTGGTGGGCTGACCTAGAGGAATATGCTGAAAGAGGGACCCAGAATGTATGCCCCAGCCTTACCCTTTCCAGGCAATGCTATTGAGCTTCCCTATAAATATTCATGGAGAACAGCAGCACCAGAAACTGTATCTAGTTTCTTGAGACCATGTTTAAGTCAATTTAATTTCAACTCAGTTGTCTCACTTCCTTTTCTTTCAAAGTCAGAGGATCACACTTTGATATAACCCACTGGGGTTCCTTTTGCTCATTGGGAGATCTGAAAAGGAGCTAGCTCTCCAACTACGCTAGTAATAGAGGGGTCTCTGGGTGGCTCAGTTGGTTAAGTGTATGACTTGGGCTCAGGTCATGATCTCACAATTTGTAGGTTCAAGTCCTGCAATGGGCTCTGTGCTGACAGCTCAGATTCTGCTTTGTATTCTGTGTCTCCTCTCTTTGCCCCTCCCCCAATCATCTCTCTCTCTCTTTCTCTCTCTCTCTATCTCTCTCTCAAAAATAAATGTTTAAACATTTTTAAAGAAAATAATAGCAAAAGCTGGCAGGACTTTCAGTTACCTTGGTTTAAAAATTTTTTTTAAATGTTTATTTTTGAAAGAGAGACAGAGACAGAGTGTAAGCTGGGGAAGGACAGAGAGAGAGAGAGAGGGAGACACAGAATTCAAAGCAGGCTCTAGGCTCTAAGCTGTCAGCACAGAGCCCAGTGCAGGCTGGAATCCATGAATCACCGGATCATGACCTGAGCCGAAGTAAGACGTGTAACTGACTGAGCCACCCAGGCGTCCCTATCTGGGTTTCTAAATGGGATTTTTCCTCACCTGATTTTTAAGGTCATTACATATTTCAAATGTATATTGGCTCTTTGTATCATGTATGTATGTGTGTATGAACTACTGATTTATATCTTTGGTAAATACTTCTGTTGGATTAGTAGTTTGTTCTGGACTTATAAGAGCCTTTTATATATTATAAATATTAGCTATCGTTTCTGATATACATTGTATCTTTTCTCAAACTGTCATTTGTCTTTTAACTTTGTTTATAGTCTCTTGCCAACAGAAGTTGCACATACTTAAGTAGTTCTGTCAAAGTTTTCTTTGGTGCTTTCTGGTTATTCCCTATTTCGGTTACTGTAAGGTGGCAGCGTGGTATAAAAGAGCACATACTGAGATGGAAGAGACATGAGTTCTAATTATTGTTCTGCTTCTAACCAGTGGTATGACTCTATACAAGTCTTCAAATTTAAGTTCTCTCACCTATAAAATACAGCTGGACTAGAAACCAGACGACTTCTTAAGGTCCCTTCATACATATTCAAACTACTGAAAACATTCAGATTCTAGAGTTCTAAAAGCTAATTATTTTTAAATTTAACATTTCAAACTAACATTTCTGATTTGCCTAGCAACACTTTATGCTGTAAAATGTAGCCATGTCTGACCTAACAAAGCTTCTGAATTTTGGACGTTTGAATTAATAATGACTTGAATTTTTATATAAAACTTGATAGGTTTATATTTTACTCCTCTTTTAGGTTACAGACTTTATAGAAAATAGAGACTGCATTTGATATGTACTCTAAAGTGTCCATACTATAGAGCCATCCTATGGCTCTATAGTATGGACATATATACTAAGTCAATGGACATAGAATATGACTTATGATGTTTTATTGATGATAAAATGAAATGTGTTAACATTGATGGAATAGAAAAAAGACAGTTTAAAAATTTAAATGTTTATTTATTCTTGAAAGAGAGACAGAGTGCAAGTGGGAGTGAGGCAGAGAAACAGAGAAACTGAAACAGGCTCCAGGCTCTGAGCTGTCAGTACAGAGCCCCACGTGGGGCTTGAACTCATGAACCATGAGATCATGACCTGAGCCAAAGTCAGACACTTAGCCAGCTGAGGCACCCAGGTGCCCCAAGAGTTTTTATTTATGTAATATTTATAGTGTGCTTTCATGTATATCAACTCATTGCAGCCCAGGATAACCCTATGAGGTAGATAAGAAGGGGCTTATCTTCCATGTTTTAGATCATGAATTATTGCACAGAGATTAAATCATTTATCCAAGGTCGTCAGCTACCAAATGCTAAATACCAATGCCAGAACTTTTCTGAAAGATGGTAAGATTGATGACAAAGAACTTATTAGCTAAGGTTTCATTATGACAGAAGACAAAATAGAAATATCAGTTTAATATGAGATAAGGTGGCTGGAAATCAGGTAAATGAAATAAAATATCAAGAATGAAAAAGAGAGGTGCCTGGGTGGCTCAGTCAGTTAAGCGTTCAACTCTTGATTTCAGCTCAGGCTGTGATTTCATGGTTCATGGCTTAGAGCCCTGAGTCAGGCTCTGTGCTGACAGTGTAGAGCCTGCTTAGGATTCTCTGTCTCCCTCTCTCCCTGCCCCTGAGGGGCACACTCTCTCCTGCTCTCTCTCTCAAATTAATAAAAGCATTAAAAAAAAATAATGACAAAGAAAAATTATGTTGAAAATTATCAAATAAAATATTTGAAAACCATTTTTTCTCTACCTATGTATTTCTATGTAAAGAATTACAAATCCTGGGGTGCCTGAGTGGCTCAGTCGGTTGAGCGTCGGACGTCAGCTCAGGTCATGATCTTACTGCTCGTGGGTTCAAGCCCCGCACTGGGCTCTGTGCTGATAGCTCAGAGCCTGGAGTCTGCTTTGGATTCTGTTTCTCTCCCTCTCTCTACCCCTCCCATGCTCATGCTCTGTCTCTCTCTGTTTCTCAATAATAAATAAATGTTAAAAATTTTTTTTAAAAGAATTACAAATCCTTTAGAAGGAAAGTGACATTTCTATTAATAGTTTGGCATGCTGTATAGAAGGAAATTTGAAATGATACAATATAAAGTTTTGTATAAGAAAACAGAAACCTTCAGAGCAAGTTTCCAGAGGTAGAAGGAAGACAAACTTAGTATCTATTTTCAAGGAAAACTGGAAGATTTGAAAACTAAGAAAACTAAAATACTATATGATTTATCTGATGGTTGGCTTTAATTTAGCAGCAGAAAAACAATGAGATTGGGCTAGGGAAAACAGAAGAGAGAGGAAACATTTTAAAATATGTTATTATTTAGAGCAACATTTTTGAAGGTAAATTTGCACTCAATTCCCAGAAAATACATTTATTTCCAAAGGAATAAAGTATTACTGTTAAAGTACATCCAGAATTATTTTAGAAAATCCACTGAGAAGTATCATTCTCAAAATACTGATTCAACCAGACTCAAGTGAGATTTCTCCAGTATTCTGGTTATGGTATTATTGTCATGGACAATATAAAGATGATTTACTCTTGGGGCGCCTGGGTGGCTTAGTCGGTTAAGCGTCCGACTTTCACTTAGGTCATGATCTCACAGTTCGTGGGTTCGAGCCCCGTGTCGGGCTCTGTGCTGACTGCCAGCTCAGAGCCTGGAGCCTATTTGAGTCTGTATCTCCCTCTCTCTCTGACCCTCCCCTGCTCACGCTGTCTCTCTCTCTCTCTCTCTCTCTCCTAGAAATAAATAAAAATATTTAAAAAAAATAAAAGATGATTTACTCTTACTCTGAAATAGGAATGAAATAGCTTTTATGTTATATAGTTGCCATTTAGAGCTGCACAATTACTATCTTACTATAACTCCACTTATGCTTAGTACCTATGTATTGGCTATTTTCAAGTCGTATATGATGTTAAACAGTTCTTTAAAAAGCAAAATACTACAGGGATGCCTGGGAGACTCAGTTAAATATCCAACTCTCAATTTTGACTCAGGTCATGATCTCATGGTGCATGAGTTCAAGCCCCACGTTTGGGCTCCATGCTGACAGTGCAGACTATGCTTGGGATTCTCTCCTTCCCTCTCTCTGTCCCTCCCCACCCTGCTCTCTATCTCTAGGTCTCTCTCAAAGTAAATAAGCTTTATTATTATTTTTTAATTTTAAAAAATGTTTTTATTTATTTTTGAGAAAGATATCTATCTATCTATCTATCTATCTATCTATCTATCTATCTATCTATCTATATATAGAGAGAGATGGAGTATGAGCAGGGAAGGAACAGACAGAGAGGGAGACACAGAATCTGAAGCAGGCTCCAAAGTCCGAGCTGTCAGCATAGAGCCTGATGTGGGGCTCAAACCCAAGAACCGTGAGATCATGTCCTGAGCTGAAGTTGGATGCTTAACCGACTGAGTCACCCAGGTGCCCCAAAATAAATAAACGTTAAAGAGGCTGCCTGAGTGGCCTGGTAGATTGAGCGGCTGACTCTTGATTTAGGCTCAGTCATGATCTCATGGTTTGTGATTTCCAACACCATGTCAGGCTCCTCACTGACAGTGCAAAGTCTACATGGGATTTTGTCTCTCATTCTCTCTGCCCCTCTCCAGCTCTCTCTCTCTCTGAAACAAATAAATAAACTTAAAACAAGCAAATGAAATACTACAGAAAAATGTAAAGTCAATAGTGGGTTTGAGTAGGAAAACAGTAGTTTTGTTACCCAAAGAAAGGTTGTATTCTTTTTTAATTTTTCAAATGTTTATTTATTCATTTCTGAGAGAGAGAGAGAGAGAGAGAGAGAGAGCCTGCAAGAGCAGGGAAGGGGCAGATTGAGAGGGAGACACAGAATTAGAAACAGGCCCCAGACTCAGAGCTGTCAGCACAGAGTCTGACGTGGGGCTCGAACCGATGAACTGTGAAATCATGACTAAGCTGAAGTCACGCCTAATGGACTGAATCACTCAGGTGCTACAGAAAGGTAGTATTCTTAAGAGAAAGCCTGCATTGAAAGGCAATAAGCAGCAAAATTTAAACTTCTCTTTTGTTTTATGATTTAAAAGGAAGTGTGCATATTGTAATATGATTGACATAGATTATGATTCATACCAGAGAGGATATGACAGGAGAAGTGATCAGAAGGAAGTAGTACAGTTGGAAATGATAGGGTAGCTATTTGCTTTAGCTGGTCAAGGACAGTCCTGGTTTTACATCTGTTGTCTCTGTGTACTTGTTGCTAATGTCTGCTTTTCCTTTCCAAAGTATTTTAGTTTGAATGGTACACTATACGGCCACCTTAGAAATGATAGAAGCATGGTACTTATCATCAGTGCATTTTAAAGTGTATTACTAATAATAGCTAACACTTTTTTTTTTTTTACAAATAGTTTATTGTCAAATTAGTTTCCACATAACACCCAGTGCTCATCCCCACAAGTGTCCTCCTCCATGCCCATCCCCCTCCCCCCACATCCATCAGTCCTCAGTTTTTGTCAGCATTCAAGAGTCTCTCATGGTTTGCCTCTCTCCCTTTCCCCCACCATTTCCGCCCTTCTTCTCCCCCTTGGTCCTCTGTTAAGTTCCTCCTAATCCTCCTATACGTGCACACATATGATATTTGTCCTTCTCTGCCTGACTTATTTCGCTCAGCATAACACCCTCAGGGTCCATCCATGTTGCTACACATGGCCAGATTTCATTGTTTCTCATTGCCATAGAGTATTCCATGGTATAGATAAACCACATCTTCTTGATCCATTCGTCTGTTGATGGACACTTAGGCTCTTTCCAGGTTTTAGCTATTGTGGAGAGTGCTGAATAGCTAACACTTTTATGTGCCAAGCACTGTGCTAAGCACTTTATGAGCATTGTTCTATGTACTTCTCCCAATAATCTATGAGGCAGTTAGTATTATAGTCCCCATTGTAGAGATGAGGAAGCTCAAGTTTATGTTTATAGGTATTCAGGAACTTGCCCAAGGTCACTCAGTAGCCAAGTTTCTAATTTAAGTCGTCCTGTTTCAGAGGTCACACAAATAATCACCATGCATTATTTATTTTATTTCTACTTAAAAAAATTCAAAAGACATCGGAAAGAAATTTAATTTGGATAGGCAACAAAATGTATAGGATGGGGGAAAAAAGATTATTAAGCATATACTAGGGAAAAACTTGAAAACTTTTCATAAAGCTTTTCACAAGAGGCAGACTTACCTCTCTTTAAAAAAATATTATTGAAAATACGTTGGAGGGGTGCCTGGGTGGCTCAGTTGGTTAAGCGTCCAACTTCAGCTCAGGTCATGATCTTGTGGTTTGTGAGTTCGAGCCCCACATTGGTCTCTGTGCTGACACCTCAGAGCCTGGAGTCTGCTTTGGATTCTGTGCCTCTCCCACCTCTCTCTTTGCCTCTTCCCTACTCACACAACTCTCTCTCTCTCAGAAATAAACATTTAAAAAATAATAATAAAATAAAAAAGAAAATACGTTGGAAAGGCATGCTATGGGAGGGATGATTCCATGCCTGAATTTATTATAAAATCTTTAATTTTGGTTCCTGTATGTATCACCTCTTTTGAACCCAACTGTCCCTTTCCCACACACTTGCTACCCTAACCTCCTGCCCTCTCTATCAAGAGGCAAAGGTGGAAGTGATAATAGGGAAGTCAGGCCTTATTAAAAATATAAGTTACAATGCATTTTGATCTAATTGATCTAATGCTTCTAGACTTTTAAAAAATCTAACTCTATTCTAGCCCACAGATTAATTTTCCCCAAATACTTCTGTGAAAAAGACTCTGGTTTTAGGTAACCAGTTCTTCACTAGGTGTTGAGAAAGAAAGATGATCATCCTGAAGTTTGCTTTGCACTCTGCTTACTTTCTTTTCACTATGCTTCTGCATAGCTGCTTGGCTGGCATGGGGAAATGGCAGGGAGACCGTTTTGAAAACAGTGGATAGACTCTTTGCTGACACTTTTTTTTTTTCTTTCCCTGACGGATGCTGTGTGCATTCCCTGGAATGCTTAAGACCTTAAGGCTTTCCTTCAGATACGTGGCTTATCTCTAGCAGACAGTAATTCCTCTCCCGAGTCCAGCCATTGGGAAGGGGAATCCCAAGGAAAGAATTCCTTGCCCTTCATAGAGAATTATTTAGAGAATCACAATGGGGAAGATGAAGCTATACTATCTACAGTTACTAGCTTTCTCTCTAAGGTGGTCCTGGAGTTCATTTAATCATTACAGAATCACAGTTCAGCAGGCTTGTTTAAGGAGGGGTTTTAGTTCTCCTTTTAATCATAATTGAAATGTTAAGTCCATCTTAGTTGAACTGTGGGAGGATTTTCAAAGGAAACTAATCTGTAAAGTACAGGACAAGAATGCCTTGTAATAAAAGAACAAATGGAAGATTTGGCTCTATCTGCTGCTCGTATGAGTTAGAACTAAGTAGTCAGTGATGAGTAACAAAGATGAATCATTATTTCTGATTATTGAATACCCTGATCACATAGCT
The DNA here is from genome assembly GCA_017311185.1 of Proteles cristata cristata. Lineage (NCBI taxonomy): Eukaryota > Metazoa > Chordata > Mammalia > Carnivora > Hyaenidae > Proteles > Proteles cristata. Next base: position 81,214 of record JAESUZ010003824.1, read on the forward strand.
GTCATTTCACCCTTCTCTATGAGTACAGAGAATTCTTGTTGAAGGTACTTTAGAAAAGTATTATTAAAGAGATATTTGTCAAAATAGCTCATATTGATAAGTGTATCCTGGCTCCCATCCTCTTAAAGTCAGTGTTTTGAGGCTCATTCTTACAATACACACAGGACTTATTTAACAATCAAATGGGAGGCACTTTATTGTCTATACTTCATATATTGTCCCATAGAATGAAACATTTCCCTCTCCTACCTTCTCAGCATCAGCATATGCTATCTCTATATTCTCTCCCATCAAAAGCTGCTTTGGGGGAAACAATCTGATGAATTAGGTATAAATGACTAATAAGGTTTAAATATTACCTTTCCCAAGATTATGGCTTTGTGCTAGAGAAACCAACTACTCAAAGGGATTAAACTCCAGTGGCGAAAATTTAGGTGAGTTGGAGAAGGGGTTTTTGTTGTAGAAACCTTTCCAGCCTAAATTCAGCCAGGTTAATCCCCAGTAGGAGTTTATTTTTTTTTAATGTTTTATTTATTTTTAGGAGAGAGAGAGAGAGAGACAGCGTGAGCAGGGGAGGGTCAGAGAGAGAGGGAGTCACAGACTGAAACAGGCTCCAGGCTCTGAGCTGGCAGTCAGCACAGAGCCCGACGCGGGGCTCGAACCCACGAACCGCGAGATCATGACCTAAACGAAAGTCGGACGCTTAACCGACTAAGCCACCCAGGCTCCCCGATCCCCAGTAGGAGTTTAAATGGGCAGTGGAGGGGGGTGGGGGGGCAGAGGGAAGACTAGGGACAAGGCAGGTCCTAACCAAGGAACTTGTCTGTTCCTACTATTTATTTAGGTTTGGGAAGCGGGTGGTGGTGGTGGTTAGGCTTCACTTCAATCTGATGCCACATTTAAAGGGGTCTTGAACCAACCTGAGACGAAATGCAACACTGGGATTCCAGATTCCAGCGGGTCTCATGCTGGTCTGGCAGTTACTCTGCCCTGGGATGCTTCAGTAGAGTGACCCTTTCAGTTCAGGGCTATACTCGTGACTTAGGTCTGACTCAAACCAGTTTTTGAAAGGGGAGTGGGAAATCCTCGTGACAATTAAACACAGTGTAAACAATATACCAAATTCAGATTTTATACGACAGCTAAGTTTCATATTCACCTAAGAAAGCTTACCTAGCTTGGTGTTACTATTACACCTGACTGCCCTTTCGTTTCCTAGTTTTAGTTAAGTGCCCTCTTACCTCCAGGGCAGCAGTAAGTCTGAACACTGTGGTACTGTTTGAGGAAACCTCAACCTCTGCTCTACCCTAAAGAGCTACCTGCGTTAATTCCAGCAGTTATGGAAGCAGTTAAAATGCGGTCACACTAACAGAATGTCTTGAACAGCGCTGTAGTTACTTCAAGTGTTTTCACTGGCGTACAACTCACTTTGGTAAATAATCCTTTGATGGACTTCACGAAGTCCCTCCTTTGGATGCAAGCCAAAAATTATCTACAGGGCATACAGTTCTTTATTCAAACTTGGTAATAAATAATTATCTCTGGCACACAGACGGAAGAACTGAAGCAATGACTTCGGGGACACAGAGACTAATTAGCATCGTTGTACACAGTTAAGTACAGCAGAGACAGGGGGGGCGGGGAATGGTTTGTTCCGCATCTATTACGTTCCTTCTCCAGTAAAACAAGGCCGTCTTGTCTGTTAACATATTTAAAGCAGGAACTGCAAAAATGTGCAATGTTATGGTTGAAGCGTTTTATGCCATATGTGTTGATGGAATGCTTAACAGGCTCTCCCCGCAATAAACGCAAACCCTGCCAGACTGAATTATTAGGGCCAGCGCAATTCAAGACTGCACCACCGAAACCGCTGAGGTGGGAAGCCTACGTCGCTTTCGGAGCGGGTCCAACGCGTCCTCTAACAAAGGCACTATCTTGAGGCAATTTCGCGGGCCATTTTCCCCCTCCCAGCGCCAGCTTTGTCTGCTCGCTGGTGTGAGGCTGAGACTTGGAGGAGCCCCAGCTGCTTTACGGTGCGAGCAAGCTCCGAGCAAGGGCCAGCGTGGGAAGCTCCGCCGAGCCGCCGCTGCGGTTTCCTGCAAGCTGAGCGTGCCATTAGAGGAAGTTGGAGTGCTGCAGTCGAAAGACATACCTGCAGCCTTACAATCGGGGCTGGACTTGAACCCTACGCATCGAGTACCGTCGTATAAAGGGAACTCAGGCGGCCGGGGGCTCTCAGTCTCCCCGGGCTGGTGGCGGAGGAGCCGGGGTCGGCGTTGCCAGCGTCCCCCCACCTCAGGCGGCTGTGGGCAGCAGGCAGGCAGGCCTCCCCCGGCCTGGGCCTGAGAGGGCCCGACGCCGCGCCTCGCACGCGAACCCCCGCCACCGCCGCCGCCGGCCCCTCCCCGCAAGGCCCCGGGCCCGCCGCCCCCCGCCGCCGCCGACGTCGGCCCGCGCCGCCCCCGAGCGCGGTGACTGGCTCGCGCCGGCCTCCAGCCCGGCTGTTGGCGGTTGAGGCGAAGCCGGCGGGAGGCCGCCCCGCCCCCGCCAAGGAGCAGTCGCGCGCAGTCTCTTCCCCCTCACCGCTGGGGCGGTGGCGCTGTTGCCGCCGCGGCCTGTGAGGCAGTCACTCCCCTCCGCCCCAGCTCCCTTCCTCCTCCTTTCTCTCCTCTCCCTCCCTCCCCTCCCACCCCTCCCCTCCCCTCGCAGTCTCTCGCTCGAGTGAATGTGGCGCGGCCGCGCGGGAGGCAGCCTCGGCCCCTGCTGCGGCCCCGCGAGCTTGTGAGGAGACCCAGCCGCCGCCTGCCCCCACCCCCTGCGCTTCCCCGGGGAGCCATCGCCGCCGGGGAAGAAGAACGAGGAAGGGAGCGAAGGGACGGCGGCGGGAAAACGGGAGAGGGAGGAGAAGAGGGTTCGAGGGCAAGTGGAAAAGGCGGGGAGGGACGGACGGAAGAACGGACGGCCCGACAGACTGCCCGGGGAGGGGGCCGCCTTCGAGCTTGCCCGGCCCCTCGGCTCCGGCCCGGGGCGGCCGCGGCGGCGGCGGCGGCGGCGCGGGCGCAGGGCGCGGCAGGCGCTATCGAGACAATAACCCCGCCGCCCGGCTCTGGGGGCGGCGGCGAGGAGGAGCTGGCGGCCTAGCGCGGCCGAGGCTGGCCCAGCGCCCCGGCGGCATCTCGGCCCCAGCCGGCCGGGTTCCGCCGCCGTCGGGTGTGCGCGGCGCGCCGGGCGCCCGGAGCCGGAGGCTCTCGGCTGAGGCCCCGTGCCCTCCCCCTCCCCGGCGTGCGCGGAGCTGGTTTTCCGGGTTCCCCTGGACCGAGCTGGATCCTGCTTCTGCGCCAAGGCAGGAAGTGAGTTTCGCACGGTAATTCCGGGCGGTGTCACGAGTGAAAAGTTTTTTTTTTTTTTTCGGCGGAGATCCTAGTTAGGGCTGGGAAACTCCTGCTTAAGTCGAGACCAGGAAACCAGCGCGTTTTCCACCCCCCTCCAAAGCCACCTACTCGTCCTACTGCGGGAGGCCACTCCACATCCGCTCTCACCGGAGAGAGAAATTCGGCTGGTTCCAAAGTGACTAATGAAGGGAAGGAAATCATGTCAGGCGAAGCCTTGAAAAAGCTGCCCTGAGACACTGCCCGACCGAAAGGTAATTTTCATGAAAAGTGTCTAGAAGTTGCAAACCTTTGGGGCCGGGGAAGAGAAGATACTTTATAGTCTTTTCTCCCTTCTTCCCAAATTGCCCTAGATTAATCTTTTGTCGTCTCGGACTGGATAGTATTTCAGGTGCTAAAGAGTAGAACTGATTTTTCCTCCTTTCTACCATCTGGACTCTGGTTACTTTAGAAGAGATTGTAAGAATGCGGTGAGAGGAAAAGTTTTGAGCAGTCGGAAGACAGAGTGCCTTTGTTCAGCACTAGGTCCACAAGTTTTAGTTTCCTAGAATATATACAATGTATATTTTCTCTTAAGTTGCTGAACCTTGCAGCTTGTGTTTTGGAAAAAAGTTAGGTCTTTGCAGCGACGGATTTACTGTTGCTGAGATGGCTGCCACATTTGTTTATACTGTTACCGATTATTTGACTTTTGCGTTAATTATATATAGTTTTTTTTTTTTAAGTTCCAGCCCTTAGAAATGTATTTCGTTGGATTTTATAAACAAATAAACTTGGCCATTCTTAGTGGTTTTTTTTAGGTGGGTAATATATTTTTTCAGTAACTGGTTTCTTTCAGACATTTACGACCTTATAATACTTGTTAGGTTAATTAATCGAAAGCAAGTGTCTGTTTAATTTTTCTTGTAACTGACCTAGGAAGGAGTAGGAGAGACTAAGTATTATGGATAGAGTTGTAATTAAAGAACAACGTAGTTTGATCTGTTAGGGTTTCTCTGCAATTAAGACCAGAATATATAGAAAGGGAAGTAAAATGCTTAAAACGATATTCAGGGCAGTCATATTGATTGTAATAAACATCTGTCCTTTTTGAATAGTACAGTACTTATATTTTTGTAGTGGCCCACATGTTTTGGCTGGTTCTGACTAATAAGCGATAGGTACCTTCTCTGGGGGCAGGAATTAGTGAAGCATGAGAGACATTCCTCCAGTCAGTTATACACACTTCTGAACCAATCGGTAGTCTTCACAGATGAAACGAGTTTGTCCGCAACAAACACAAATGGCTTCTTTATTGGTGGTGTTATGCTTAATATTTGTTTTCCCAGTACTTTTGTGGTAAAGGAGATGTAATACTGTGCTTTTGAATAAATATTAAATACGTATGACATCCTGTTTCTAATTCTGACTCAACTATAAATTAATGTTTTGTTTGCTCATGCTACACCATGAAAAAATAGTTGGCATTCTTTAGTTCAGAGAAAAGATAGCTTTTGAAGAGCAGGATCAAATTATTTCACAACTTGTTTGTTATTATGTTAAGTACATTTCAAAATGGAAGTCTTTTGACTATCTATTACTATATATTGTGATTTTGTTCCCCCAGAGCGAAGTCTCTGGAGATCCTTTATAAAAATTTATTGTTTGTTTGATTTATTTGTATTGGTAAGGTTGTGAACCATCAGGTCATTCCTTTTAGGTCCAAGTAGCATTATCAAGGAACTTGAAGTGTATAACTGATCTACTTCATAATTTTGGAACATAATATTAGGCAAGGAAAGAGGTTATTCTTGGGCATCTGAAAGAGCAGAAGAAAATAAATGGCATTGAACTTCATTTTCCTTATATGGCTTATACTTGGCCTCAGAGCAACAGAGCCTTAATAGAGCAAGTCTTTTGTAGAGAATTATCACTTTGTTAAGATGTTTCTCTGCATTAGTAAATTTTACAAGTGAAAAGTATCATAGCACTTGAAAGTGACTGCTTAAAACCCTGTTTTTAGGTCAAGTTCTTGGGCTTTTTTTTTTTTTTTGCGGGATCAGAAGTTTGTTTAGATGCAGATAGCACACTTTAAAAAATGTGAAATGTTCACCTTTGTAGAACCTTTGATTCTTTTTGTCCCGTCAAGTCAAAATTTACTTTGTGGTTTACAGAGATTTTGTTAGTTTAGTACCGAATTAATTTAATGAATTTTAAGCTTTATACTGTTGTCAAACTATACATCTTTTCAGATCCTTGTTTAAAATGTGATCGTGGTTTGAAAAAAGGTTAAAGAAAATGATAATCAGTTAAAATATTTTCAAGTGGCTTTTCATTTTGGATATTCTTCTTAGCATTCTATGGGTTTTCTTAGATGAAACTGGCAAATCTAGAGTACTTCCAAAGGTTTTGTTTACATTGCCGGAAATACATATTTAACGGCACTCTTTAGGAAGGCACTTAGGAGTTTTCAGTAGTGATAAACTTAATCCTTCAACTAACTCAAATATTATAAAGTCTCTCTGCTGGTGGAGATGAAACTATTACAAACTTGTATGAAAAGCTTACAGTGGTTCAAACAGGGAAACCAAATTTTTATTGCATGCTGTTTCTTAAGTGATAACTGTAGTTAGAGAAATGTTACAGATATCATTAATAAATCTCTAAATTTACTTCTTTTAACTCAATAGTGATATTGAACTCTTTATAATAAACAATAACTTTAAGAAACACTTAAAATTTTCAAAAAATTAGGTGCGTATTTCAGTATTTATTTTAAATGCTTGTAGGGAACATAGCAGTTTAAGCTGCTTTGGCTTAGAAACAGATTATGGCACTGTTTACAAAGTATTTGGCTTTATGCAGAATTTTAGTGATGTTGGATAGGAAAGTAATTTTCTTTCTTGTGAGTGCAATGTAGTAGACTCTTTATAAATATACTTTGTTGATGGCATTTTTCATATTGACTCTTTTCCATTGCCCATCCGTTTCCCTGTTAGGTGCTTTCCCCCACCCCCACCCCGTGTTGTAAATTCTAAAGAGGTCTTTCTTTTTTCCTTTCCTGACAACACAAATCGTACCTGTGCTTTGCTGTTCAAAATAGATGATTCAGTTTTTGCATGCACACTCTTTGCTCTGGTCATAGAAATGTATACATGAATTTTGCTCTATAATACATACTTTTGAATTTTGTAAGGAAATAAGCTCATTACTTCTGACCCCCCACTTTTGTTTGCTTGACTCCACATTTTTTGTTTCTTTCTTGGTGCCTTTCGTCGCTAACTCTTGACCCATGCTACGCTTACGCTCATTTTTCATATTTACCTTTAGCTTTCTCCTTAGTCTTGTGTCTCCTAATGGTAAAAAGGAATCTAGCTATTATTAGGCTTTCTCTTCTAATTTCTTTAGCTTCCTATTTTATAGTTCAGCTCATTTACTTCCCCTATTTTTTCCATGTTCAGCTCTTGTTTCTTGATTATATGTTGTCCTTCCCCTCTTTCTAAACTTTGAGTTCATGCTCATCACCTAAAAAAACTTTTGACAACATGGTAGAAACAATTTATTTGGGGGGCGCTTGGGTGGATCAGTTGCTTAAGCATCCAACTCTTGGTTTCTGCTCAGGTAATGATCTCAGGATTCATGAGTTCAGTTCAGTCTCTGCTTTGGGCTCTGCGCTGACAGTGCAGAGCCTGCTTGGGATCCTTTCTCCTTCTCTCTGCCCCTCCCCTGCTGTGTGCTCTTTCTCTCTCTCAAAGTAAATTTAAAAACTTATAAAAAAAGAAAAAATTTATATGCCCCCATTTAGTAACATCTCTTTTGCAGTTCCAGTCAGTTTACATGCCAGTGTTTTAACCTGATACCCATTAATGTATTTCATTTTTATTTGTTTCCTGAACTTTTTTTAAATACCCTGTAATTACCTGTTCAGATAACATCAGGTTATTACGTAGTACTGTATTAAGACTCTGTACAAACCCCTATACCTTCTTGTTTGATTTTGCTATTGGCTTCTTAAAATAACAATCCTATATCGCTGTATTTTTCATCTCCCATTTTGTTCCTTTTCTTTCTGTCCTGCCTCTGAAGTTAGATGTCTTTTCTGTCTGTTCCACTAAAATTTTGAAATTGGCTTCCTTTGTTTTTATGAAAAAAGCACAGTGGAATTCTATCACTCAATTCTTGTCACTTCAGATTTTGTTCCAGGTACCATTGGATGACGGCTTGCAGGCTTTATAAATTGTAGTATGTAAGACAATAGAAAAGATTATCTGAAAATTAAGTTAGTAAAAGAAGACTGTCTGGAGATTATGATTTTAGGTATATAGAATGTAGTAGGGAAAAGTAGAAAATAATCAAAAAGACAAGTTATCGAAGTGGGTATAATAACATTTGGGGACATCAGTTCTAGGGACCTCTTTATTCAGAGCCCATTTACTTTGGTACGTAGCGAATGGGTTGCTGGCTTTTTGCTGTAGTAGAAGTGAGAAAGGCAGCATGCTGAAGTATGACCTTTTGTGTTACCCGGAGGAACTATGAAAATGGAGAGAAGTCTGAATAACTTAGGAAATAGTCTCAGACAACTTGCTTTGGGACAGAGTGCCTTATACGTTGCATTTGTCCTTCGGCAAATTCACTCTATTATAGCATAGTATAATTACAGGAAATAGTAGTAGACCTAAGGCAACTGTTCCAAACGTTTTGGTCTTAGGAACCATTTATACTCTTAAAAATTACTGAGAACTCCGCTGAGCTTTGTTTTTTAGTGGGTTATATTTATTTTATTTTCCATGTTAAAAAATTTTAAATATCAATTTGTTTAAAGAATCATAAACCATTACTTGTTATGATGACATCAATAGAATAAAACAAAACAAAACCGTCTATTTTCCAAAACAAATCTTAAGCAAAAAGAGTGACATTGTTAAATATTTTTTAAGTCTCTTAAATGTCTGGTAAAATAGAAAACAGCTTGATTCTCATATCTACTTGTATATTCAGTATTGTAATATGTTGTTTTGGTTGAAGTATAGGAAGAAAATCCAGCATTTTGGACAAGGAAGGAGTATTTTCATAGCCTTCTTAGATAATGGTGGATATTCCTTGATACCACACCAAATTTCTTAAAGGATACCTGCAGTGTCCATTCTGACAGTATATCCGTGAATTTTCCATATCTCGTTATCTGAAAATCCCTTGGTTTATCTTGCACTTTGAGTGAATCTTACCTGTTCATGATTTTGTGCCATTGTTTGTGAAATAGGGATTCACTAAGTTACAGGTTTTCCAAATGTTGATGCATTTCACTAGGTAGTAACAAAAGAAAAAAATTGTTACTATCCCCACTAATTCCATCAAAAAAGTCTTTAGTATTGTGAAGCTGTCAAGTTCAGGGTGACGTATGAGCATTTTTCACATTTCTAAATTTTCATTTGGAAGTTTGAATATTTATCATTGGTAACAAATACTGTTCATGTGTTTCCCTTGAAGTTGCAGGCTTAGTTGGTTTATTTTTCAGAAAATGTCTGCCAAATTCCTAAGCTTACAAGCATAGTTTGTCATTTGTTCTTTTAGGTCAAAATGGTGTTTGATGAGAAAAGGCTAAATTACCTCATAATCTGAAGTAATTGTATAAGTGATTTTCCTCGACGTTTTGCCATTTGTTTACATAAAATGTGATCATTCCTTTACATAAAGTGTGAAGATATGTATTAAATAGTTGAGATTTAATAAAATTATTATTTTTAATGCTTATTTTTTTAGAGAGATGGAGACAGTTTGAGCAGGGGAGGGGCTGAGAGAGGGAGATACAGAATCCGAAGCAGGCTCTGAGCTGGCAGCACAGAGCCCAATGCTGGGCTCGAACTCACGAACTGGGATACCATGACCTGAGCCCAAGTTGGACACTTCACCGACTAAACCACTCAGGCTCCCCAAGTTATTTTTCTTGAAGTTTACTTACTCATTTTGAGAAACAGAGAGAGAAAGAGAAGGAGAGGGCAGAGAGAATCTCAAGCAGGCTCTACATTGTCAGTGCAGAGCTCAGGGCAAGGCTCCAACTCATGAACAGTGAGATCATGACCTATGCAGATATCAAGAGTTGGTCGCTTAACCGAATGAGCCACCCAGGTGCCCCATGAAATTATTTTTTACTGCTTTCTTAAAGATATTAAGTGAAAGTGTCACTTAAAAGGAAATCTGGAAATTGAAGAGAACCAACTGATAATTACTGGAGGGGAGGTATGCAGGGGAATGGGTTAAACAGGTGATGGGTATTAAGGAGGGCACTTCCGGTGAGCCTGAGTGTTGTAAGTGATGGATCACTAAATTCTACACCTGAAACTGGTATTGTTAACTAGCTGGAATTTAAATAAAATCTTTGGGGGAAAAAAAGGTCTGGGAATATGAAGTATTGCTTGTATAGCTTGATGCTGGTGCCTTTGCACTAAGGTGCTAGCAATTTTACCCACCATATTTTTGCACCATTTCTGTTAATATAATGGGAAAGGGCAATTGATGTTTCAATATTATTATGAATATCGTTTTGATTTTGAAGACGCTTTGAAAGCATCTCAGAACTTACAAGGCTCGTGGAGTGCACTTTGTACTTTGAAAACTTAGGTGGATGTTGGGATTTATGGCACTTTCATAACTTCTTTTGCTTGCTTGCTTGTCTCTCTCTCTCTCTCTCTCTCTCTCCCCCTCCCTCTCCCCCTCCTCCCTCCCTTCCGGTATTCTGAAAGAATCCTGAGGCTTGATGTTTTAGCTCATCAGTTTGGTCTTCATTTCTTTTCAATTACTTTATATAGTGGGGAAGATAGAGTTTCTGGGAACTCTTGCTTTTTTTCATAGGAGTTGAATTTTCTTTTTAGTTTTGTTTTTGGTTTACTTGTAACCTGATGAATCTCAGAACTTTTTACATTGTCTTCCCTCCTCCCCGTCCCTTAGTGTAGAAGATTTGATCTTACTGTGCTTAGGTATATCCGTCGTGCTTCTGGTTTTTCCTCAAATGTCAGATATTTCATTGTGGTTAAAGGTTTCTGTTATGGTCCAGATTGCATGGTATTGGTCATTTCATGGTCTTCTCCCAGCCCATGTAAATCCCTGTTATTCTGGCTTTGGTATATTTATTTAGGTGATGGCTTTCCCCTGTAGGGTATGTGGGCAGCTTGTCCCCTTACACGTGTTTCTTGTCCCTCAGGGGTGTAATACTCCACTGTTTTCACAATTATCCTGCCCAAGTGTCAGATCTCCCACAGTAAGGAGAGCTTGCTGGAGGCCTTAACCACGCAGCTGTTCTTCTATGGTTTTATTACCTGGCTCACTGCCCAGGACACACTTCTGCCAATCCTTCTTGCTAAGGAAACTTACTCTTTTTGTCTCCATTTTTATGCTGCTTTTGTATATGTGGTTCCTCAGATGTGTTGTGTTTTGTCATCCCCCCTCCCCCTACTGCCACTCATTTTGGATTCTCTACAAATTCCATTCCATGTTATTATCTGTAGATATATCCTTCCCTATTACTGCTATAGATTTCTTATAATTTTTCTTTCATATTTAAAAGTTTGGAAAAATGACATATATAGAAAATTTGGAAACATGGTACAAAGAACTTTTCTTTTCCTTAACTGTATGACAGTAAGTTGCCCAGCCAGTAGTCTTTTACCCCCAAATATTATTTATTTTTTTTACTAACAGGTACATTATGCTATGTAACGACATTAAAACTATCAAATTAGGAAATTAAGAAAGAATACATTACTAACACCTAAATCTCACCGGTGTTTCCTGTGTCTTTTAGAGCAAAAAGATCCACTTTAGAATCTTGCATTACATAGGGGCGCCTGGGTGGCTTAGTCGGTTAAGCGTCCGACTTTCGCTTAGGTCATGATCTCGCGGTTCGTGGGTTCGGGCCCCGCGTCAGGCTCTGTGCTGACTGCCAGCTCAGAGCCTGGAGCCTGTTTCAGTCTGTGGCTCCCTCTCTCTCTGACCCTCCCCTGCTCACGCTGTCTCTCTCTCTCTCTCCTAGAAATAAATAAATAAACACATTTTTTAAAAAAAAAAAGAATCTTGCGTTACATTTAGTTGTCATGTCTTTTAGTTTCTTTTAATCTGAACAATTTCTGTTTACTCTCAAGGATTTGGCACTTTTGAAGATTATAGATCTAGTTATTTTGTAGAGTATCCCTTAATTGTATTTCCATGATGTCATTATGATTAGATCTTTGATCAGATTTTCATGAGATCTTTGATTATATTTAAATTTTTATGGTTAGGTCTTTGGCAGTGTTATCATGGAAGTGGCGATGCATTCTTCTCATTACCTCTTATCAGGTGGTAAGCACTTTCAGTTTTCCCATTTTTGATGATAGTCATTGATTATGTGATTATGGTTGTAATTACCAGGATACCTCCTATGTCAAGGTATTCTTTCCACATTTGTAATTAATAAATATATTGGGGATTGGTCCTTTGGAACTATGTAAACATTTTGTTCCTTACCTTATTTTTTAACTTATTCACTTATTTACATCTACATGAATTCGTGGTTAGCTGTTACCTTCTTTGGGTTATAATCCATTATCATTTATTTTGATGCTCAAATTGTTCTTGATTTGGCTAGTGAGAACCCCTTCCAGCTGGCTTATTTATTTATTTTCTTTTTGATCTCTTCCTCTTTGTGCTCTTGTTTGTATTTAGCACAGCAGTGTTCCAGAGTTACTGTTAAATTTGTTTCAGTTATTTTTAACAGAAAATGGTACTTAGAAGGCAAGATCTGGGCAGTTCTTGTCTTCATTGCCCTTGGGGTGTTGCATCTTTCAGGCCTTCTTAGTTTATAAAGCCAGGGATTTTTTGTGTGTGTGTGTCTTTGTTTATTTAAATTATTTTGAGAGAGAGAGGGAGGGAGGGAATCCTAAGCAGGCTCTGCACTGTCAATGTGGAACCTGATATAGGCCTTGAACCAATGAACCATCATATGACCTGAGTTGAAACCAAGAGTTGGATGTCCAGCCAACTGAGCCACACAGGTGCTCCAGCTAGGGGATATTTATATATATACACACATACACAGTCACATTTAGAATATATATATATATATATATATATATATATATATATATATTTTTTTTTTTTTTTTTTTTTTTTTAAGTTTTATTTATTTATTTTGAGAGATCGGGTACAAGTGAGGGAAGAGCCGAGAAAGGGAGAGAATCCCAAGCAGGCTCCGCACTCAGCACCGAACCTGATTTGAGGCTCAAACTCATAAATGGTGAGATCATGACCTGAGCCAAAATCAAGAGTTGCACACATAACTGACTGAGCCACCCAGGCACCTCACGAGTATATTTCAATAAATGTAGAATGATTTCTTAATAATACATACAGTTCTTATTCAACACCACAGAGTTCATTTCTCATGTTTTCCCTTTCCATAGCTCTAATTTATCTCTCACACTGAGAACTAGTTTTGTTTCTATACTTTTTTTGGTGAGGGAGATGAAGTAAACATTTGTTCAGATAGATGTTTTCAGATAGAAGCCAAGTTCCTATAGTCAAATTCATTTTCAAAGTATTTCTAAAGTGATAAAATTCTAAGGTGTAATATTTGGTACAATATTTACGTGAAATATTTTATACCTTAGCAATCCCAGGTTGCTATGTGAAAGGTGGATGGAAAGAATCAGTACATTTTTTGTCCACACTGGTATGTCCTTGTGGAAGTAATGTTGGAACTCAATTTTAGTATGAGTGCAGTGATTTTGATGTAACTGTATTTTTCCACATTGAAGTTATATTGTTTGTATGACTCAAAAGTTTGATGCATGTATCTATCTGTTAATGATGTCCTTAGAATTTCAAACCTTAGACTAAAGTCTAGAGGGATAGGTGGGGATCAGATTGTTTCATTTATATTAAGACCAGTGTAAGAAACCTGTAATTTCCTTGCCAAGGCTATCACTTAGCCTAGAGTAAGTTGATTTGACTTCCCTATCCCTGGAGATTATGAAGTGATTTAAGAAGTATACTAGGATATCTTTTTGAGACTGCAATTAAGATTACTCTTAGTCGGGGCGCCTGGGTGGCTTAGTCGGTTAAGCGTCCGACTTTCGCTTAGGTCATGATCTCGCGGTTCGTGGGTTCGAGCCCCGCGTCGGGCTCTGTGCTGACTACCAGCTCAGAGCCTGGAGCCTGTTTCAGTCTGTGACTCCCTCTCTCTCTGACCCTCCCCTGCTCACGCTGTCTCTCTCTCTCTCTCCTAGAAATAAATAAAACATTAAAAGAAATTTAAAAAAAAAGATTACTCTTAGTCTTCTAGGAAAAGATAAGGATTCTGGCTTCGGCACATGAGTTCTTTAGGTGTCCTGTTAAATCTCTGGGGACTTCAAAAGATTTTTGTTAATTATCCTGGGACTAACTCGAGAATAACAGAGGCTGTGTTTAGTAGATGCACTTTGATTTGTCAGAGATACTTGATATCAACATAGTGTCTTGTTTGCTCTTTTGAAAACCATCCCCAAGTTGGAAACCCTAAGAACCTTCTTCCTGACTTTAGTTATTGAAATCAGTTCTTTCTATCAGATTCTTTAAACTGTAGAGTGAGATATTCTAAGGGAGGCTAGGAAGGCTGGATAAGGCACAAAACAGTGAGAGTTTTTTGGTAGGCAGAGGGCTAAAAAGTTACCGTAATTTTTTTCTGATCATAAAAATTCAAATGCAGAAACATATAGCAAATGAAAATTTTCATAATCCCTTATCAGTGTGTTGTGTTTTCTTCTGAACACTTCTTTATGTATTCCCTTGAGGCTGTGAGCACATATACACATGTGTAAGTATTTTTAAATATAAATGGGAGAATATATTTCATTTATATATTTGGAGATAAAGTAGGCATCTATATGTGTTAATTAGCATTAGGATTATTTCTGGGTTGTTATACATAACAGTACTCTACGGAATATATGTTTATACTACTCTCTGTGCATAAATATTCGCAGTTTTATATGATTTTTTTTTCCTGTTGGACAAATATCCTAGTGCACGTGTATAATTCAGATTGATTGATAGGAGTGCCTGGGTGGCTCAGTTGGTAAAGTGGCCGACTTCAACTCAGGCCATGATCTTATGGTTTGTGAGTTCGAGTCCCATGTCCAGCTCTGTGCTGACAGCCAGGAGCTTGCTGTGGATTCTTTGCCTCCTTCTCTCTCTGCCCCTCCCCTGCTTGTGCACGTTCTCTTTATCTCTCTCTCTGTCTCTCTCTCTCTCTCTCTCTCAAAAATAAACACTTGGGGTGCCTGGGAGGCTCAGTCAGTTAGGCGTCCCGACTTCAGCTCAGGTCATGATATCACAATTTGTGGGTTTGAGCCCCCTGTTGGGCTCTGTGCTGACTGCCAGCTCAGAGCCTGGAGCCTGTTTCAGATTCTGTGTCTCACTCTCTCTCTGACCCTCCCCTGCTCACGCTGTCTCTTAGAAATACATAAAACAATAAACAATTTTAAAAAATAATGAAATAAAATAAACACTTCAAAAATTGTTAGAAGCAAATTCCTTCTGAAGATTTTGTATCAATTTGTATTTCCACCAATAGTATGCAAGAGTACCTTTCTGAGTCCATTTTTGAACAAATTGGATATTAACTGTGTTAAAATACTTGTGCAAATTTGAAATCAGTAATAAGAACATAGGCTTTGAAATCAGATTGCCTAGATTTAAATCTACTACTTACTAATTGTGATGCTGACAAGTTCAGTATAAGAATTCTCTTAGGAATATTACATTTTTGTGTGCCTTTTATGTTTCAGATAGATTCAGTTGGTTTGTTGATTATATGCTTTAGTTTGCCATATACAAGTTTAAATTTCAGTGTAGTCAAATTAGTAAATATTTATTTTTGGGTTTAATGATATTTTTGGAAAGAATTTGTGCCAAGATTATAAACATAATAACCTAAGTTTTTGGTTTAAGGGTAAAATAATCATCTGGATTTATTTTTACAATATTTCTGTCTAGTTATATCACTGTTTGTTGGGTAAATCATCTTTTTAACTGTAGAGTTCTGTCTTTACCAACAGTAAATTCCCAAATATGCTTAAATTATGTCAAGATTTTCTTTTTGTTGTGTTTTTTGTTATACTATGCTATCTTGAATTTTTTTTTCTCTTCACTATAGTATGCTTGATATCTGCAAGTGTTGGTTTATCTGTACTTTTTTTTTTTTTTTTAAAGGTTTTATTTATTTCTAGGAGGGAGAGAGAGAGACCGACTAAGCCACCCAGGCGCCCCTGGAAAGTTCATTTTAAAGTACAATGATAAACCGGGGCGCCTGGGTGGCTTAGTCGGTTAAGCGTCCCACTTTCGCTTAGGTCATGATCTCGCGGTTCGTGGGTTCGAGCCCCGCATCGGCTCTGTGGTGACAGCCAGCTCAGAGCCTGGAGCCTGTTTCAGTCTGTGACTCCCTCTCTCTCTGACCCTCCCCTGCTCATGCTGTCTCTCTCTCTCCCTCCTATAAATAAATAAAACATTAAAAAATAAAATAAAATAAAATGAACTTTCCAGATGGACTTGAATCATTCTTACTGAATTTTAAATACTTGTTTGATTGAGAATACTTTAAATTTATAGATTAATTTAGGAAGTACAGTGAAACCTTGATTTGTGATCATAATTCCTTCTGGAAACATCCTTATAATACAAAGCACTCTTATATTAAAGTGAATGTCAAGAACCATTGGCTAAGTTCTGATCAAGTGACCTTACTCGTACTACAAGACACTGATCATAGCTTCTGCACAGCCAAGGAAACAACCCAGAAAATTAATAGGCAACCAATGGAATGGGAAAAGATAGTTGCAAATGACATATCAGATAAAGGGTTGATATCCAGAATCTACAAGGAACTCACCAAACTACACGCCCGAAAAACAAACAACCCAGTGAAGAAATGGGCAGAAGATATGAACAGACACTTCTCCAAAGAGGACATCCAGATGGCCAACAGACATGAAACGATGCTCAGCATCGCTCCTCATCAGGGAAATACAAATCAAAACCACACTGAGATACCACCTCATGCCAGTCAGAGTGGCTAAAAGGAGCCAATCAGAGAACTCTAGATGCTGGCGAGGATGTGGAGAAACGGGCACCCTCCCACACTGTTGGTGGGAATGTAAACTGGTACAGCCCCTCTGGAAAACAGTGTGGAGGTTCCTAAGGAAACTAACAATAGAACTCCCTATGACCCAGCAATAGCACTGCTAGGAATTTACCCAAGGGATACAGAAATGTTGAGGCATAGGAGCACATGGACCCCAATGTTCATAGCAGCACTCTCCACAATAGCTAAAACCTGAAAGAGCCTAAGTGTCCATCAACAGATGAATGGATCAAGAAGATGTGGTTTATCTATACCATGGAATACTACATGGCAATGAGAAACAATGAAATCTAGCCATGTGTAGCAACATGGATGGACCTTGAGGGTGTTATGCTGAGCGAAATAAGTCAGGCAGAGAAAGACAAATATCATATGTGTGCACGTATAGGAGGATTAGGAGGAACTTAACAGAGGACCAAGGGGGAGAAGAAGGGCGGAAATGGTGGGGGAAAGGGAGAGAGGCAAACCAGGAGAGACTCTTGAATGCTGACAAAAACTGAGGACTGATGGATGTGGGGGAGGAGGGATGGGCATGGAGGAGGTCACTTGTGGGGATGAGCACTGGGTGTTATGTGGAAACTAATTTGACAATAAACTATTTGTAAAAAATAAAAAATAAAAAAATAAAAAAATAAAAAAAATAAAAAAAAACAAGACACTGATCATTTATCAAGTTAAGATTTGATTTTAACTTGCTAGTCTTGACATCTTGTGGAATACTCAGAGCACATTACAATCCAAGCAAGGTTTTACTGTATCAATACCTCTAGAGTAGTGGATCTCTTTATAGGAAAGTGTAAGTTAATGATGTTCTTCTTGTCATATCCATGTTTTTTTATTAGTAATATGCATTTCCTGTAATTATTAAGGAAGGTTTATATTTTTGCTGTTTTTATTTCCACAAACTTAAGGAAGGATGAGAGCTGTTGCTGTTATGAATGGAGCTGTTTACTAAATTATATTCTTATTTGGATATTTAAATAGAGATTGATTTTTTTTTCATATGTTATTACCTACTGTAGTATCCTGAAGACTTTAAAAGAAATTGCTAATAGATTTTTAGTGATGTACTTGGATCTTCTAGGTATATAATTATAGGTATGGTAGTCATAGTACTTTTTACTTTTAATTGAATTATAAATATATTACTTGAGTTGTATATTCTAATATTTTTGTTACTTAATATGTATACTACCAAGTAATAACCATGTACTTAACTACAAAATTTCTTTAAAAAAAGTTTTTATTTAAATTCTAGTTAACATGCACTGTACTCTTAGTTTCAGGTGTACAATGGGTGATTCAACACTTGTGACCTTGTGGTCATTATAAAAAGTGCAATCCTTACTCTCTGTCTCTTCTTTCACCCATACCCTCACCCACCTCTGTTCTGGTAACTATCAGTTTGTTCTCTACTAACTACAAAATTCTTCCCTCGGTGTCCTTCCATTGTTTGAGACCATCCTCTAACATTAGGATAGCATTTAATCTTAAATAATGGGATAGGGAATTTTTATTGCTGACCAGGAGCTTCTGTTTAATCATACTGTATTTGCTTTCTTTAGCATTGTTGAGTTGTGGGAATGGGAAGGGGAGAAAATTTGCTAAACTGAGTGTCATTTGTTAGACAAGTAAAAATCCTTGGCTTGATTTAAGTTCAAATTGGTGCCTTCTACTACTATTCTGCCCCTTAATTGCTTCTTGAATGTGTTTTCAGTAATACTAGAATGGCCTCTTGAACCTTCTTTTGTGTGCTTTTTTTAAGAGGTTTAGAAGTAAATTCTAATTCTTTTTTTATATTTTAATTTAATTTAAATTTTTTTTTTTTATTATTTAGAAAGTAAAAAGAGCATGGAGAAAAGGACAGAGATGGGGGGGGGAGAAGATGGGAGGAGGAGAGGGGGAATATTGTAAGCAGGCCTCATACTCATTGTGGATCCCAAGCGCCACCCCAACCCCAGGAGCCTGAGCCAAAATCGAGAGTCAGACACTCAACCAACTGAGCCATCCAGGCACCCCCAGCCTTCTTGTTTCTTAATTGCTTTTTTATTAATCTCTGAAAAAAACAATACTAAACATTATCCTTGAATTGCTTAGTACTTTGTTTGATGAACAGTAATAATTATGTTTATCATTGACAGTTATTTTGGTCTTTTGTTTGATTATAATAGTAAATTCTCTACCTAAAGTAGTTTATACATAATAAATGTCACTTTACATGTTTCACTGGACTTTACCTTATCCTTTCTTGTAATATAATTAATAGATAATTTGGTGTTAATGAAAGATTATGTTCCCCAGAATGCTGATGTTTTCCTTCTATTCATTGGATTTTATCACTGAAAGTGACTTAGAAAATAGTCTAGTTTCCATAACTACCCTACCTTTTTTTTTTTAATGTTTGTTTATTTTATTTTTTTATTTAAAAAAAAAATTTTTTTTTAATGTTTTATTTATTTCTAGGAGAGAGAGAGAGACAGCGAGAGCAGGGGAGGGTCAGAGAGAGAGGGAGTCACAGACTGAAACAGGCTCCAGGCTCTGAGCTGGCAGTCAGCACAGAGCCCGACGCGGGGCTCGAACCCATGAACCGCGAGATCATGACCTAAGCGAAAGTCGGACGCTTAGCCGACTAAGCCACCCAGGCGCCCCTAATGTTTGTTTATTTTTGATAGAGGGAGAAACACCAGAGTGTGGGCAGAGGAGGGGCAGAGAGAGGGGGAGACAGAGAAACCAAAGCAGGCTACAGGGTTTGAGCTGTCAGCACAGAGTGAGGTTATGACCCAAGGTGAAGTCATATGCTTAACTGCTCAACCGAGTGAGCCACCCAGATGACCCTACTTCTTTTTTTTTTTTTTTTTTTTTTTTAACTTAACAGGAGAGGAAACTATTGGGCCAGATGGGGAAGTGAAATCCTAGAGGTCATTTAGTTCGTTAGTGATATAAATGAGGCTAGAAAAATAAGTCCAATTTTCCTGATTATATTGGGTTTTCCTTTACACGAATACTTTCTTAGGTATTTTCTAAAGTCTACATTTTCTTTAGCCCTATTTTTTTGGTGCCAGATATGTGTTTTTTGCCTTTTAATTTTCACTCCTCCTCAGCTTTATTAAATTACTGACCTAAAACATTGTTTAAGTTTATGGTATACAGTGTTTTGATCTGATAAACATATAATGTGTATGATTGCCTCCACTGTGTTAGTTAACACCGTCATCACATCTAAGCACATAATTACTTTTTCTCTTAGCACCTTTCAGTTTTATAACATAATGTTGTCAAGTATAATCATCCACAATGCTGTGCATTATATCCCCAGAACTAAACTTTTTTTTCTCCTCAAAACTATACTTCTAGGAGTACCTGGGTGGCTCACTCAGTTAAATGTCCAATACAATCTCAGCTCAGGTCTTGATGTCAGGGTCATGAGTTTAAGACCTTGTTGGGATCCACACTGGGCATGGAAGCCCATGCAACTGGAAGCTAGAATAGTAATTGTTTCCAAGTATTTATTGGATATTATAGAAAAACAATCTATGTGTTCACATAAATGATGAAACCTGGTACTAATACATCCCTTTTCCCCCATCTTTGGCAGATCCAAATTTGTCATAGATAATCACTTTTAAATTTAGAAATAACTGGAATACAGCCCAGTTTACAAAAAGTAAGTTAACATCAATATTTGAGCCAAGAAGATCCATGGAAAGATTTATCCTAATGCAGCATGTAACTTAAGGAAAGGTGCAAAATAGTAAATAAAAATCACATGCATTTCTAATTCTGTGAGAGAATCACTATTAATATTTTGTTGTGTTTACTTCTAGTCTCTTCTTGAGCTTGTGTATGTGTGTTTGACATGGTATACTTTTTGTTTAAAAGAAATAAAAATTGTTCCTAACTTTGTGTTCTTTTTATTACAAGCAATTTTGTTTTATGTAGCTCTACTGTAGCTTGGTGAAATTTTATATATTTGACATACCCATCCATTTTTTCATAGCATGGCATTTAACCCACAATGAATAGATTCTTGGTATATATTTGTTAATTTATACGTAGTTAACGTACTGAGAATGGTACTTATGTTAAAAAGACAAGAATGCTAGTTTACTTTTTATCCACTTTTTTAAACTATTTTCTCCCATGCATCAGAATATGTGTTATTGTTGTGCAATTTCTTCAGAGTAGTGTTTAATTCTTTGAACTGTGTATGAAGTAAAGAGGTCTCACCATACCCATTTACAGAGCACAGTTTCTTCCTTTGCTGCAGTCTCACCTATCTTGTCTACTTCCCATGTCAGAGCAAGGACTTGAGACAGGTTTCTGGAGGACAGTATAGAATCTAATCTGTTCTCTCCTTAAGTTATATATAACAACAACAGTTAAGCACCTAACTTGTGCTACAAACTGTCCTAGGCTCAGGGGAGATGACAAGGAACAAATAAATATATTAAGTTTTTCTTAATACATTCCTAGTCTGTAAGTAGCTCTGCCTTTTTATTGAGAAATGAAGAAACTGAGATACATAGGGATTCTTTTGCCAAGATCCATTGTTCTTTTCAGCCTCTTTACTTAAGCATTTAGTTTGCTGTGTAACTTTTTTTTTTTTAATTTAATGTCCTTATTTTGAGAGACAGAGAGTGAGCAGGGGAAGGGCAGAGAGAGAGGGGGAGACACAAGATCTGAAGCAGGCTCCAGGCTCTGAGCTGTCAGCACAGAGCCCGACGCGGGGCTCAAACCCACAGACTGTGAGATCATGACCTGGCCGAAGTCAGACACTTAACCGACTGAGCCACCCAGGTGGCCCTGCTGTGTAAGTTTCTAGCATTTTTTTGTTTGGTGATTTTTTTTTTAGATTTTTTTTTTTAAGTAATCTCTTTACCCACTATGAGGCTCAAAGTCTCAACCCCAAAATCAGAAGATGCATACTTTACTGACTGAGCCAGCAGGCACCCCAGTTGGAGATCTTTTTCCCTAATAAATAGAAGGTCAGCCTTTTAAATTTTTTTTGAGAGAGAGAGAGAGACAAAGAGACAATATGATCAAGGGAGGGGCAGAGAGAGAGGGAAACACAGAATCTGAAGCAGGTTCCAAGCTCCACACTGTTAGCACAGAGCCCCATGCAGACTTCAAACCCCCAAACCATGAGATCATGACTTGAGGTACAGTCGGACGCTCAATGGACTGAGCCATCCAGGTGCTCTGAAGGATAGCCTTTAAAAAAAAAAAGTTTTTCTTTTATTATTTTAGTATATGATAGAATTAAATAAGATCCTTGTGTATTCAAATTTTTTTAATGTTTATTATTTTTGAGAGAGAAAAGCAAGCATGAGCAGGGGAGGAGCAGAGAAAGAGGAAGACACAGAATCTGAAGTAGGCTCCGGGCTCTGAGCTGTCAGCACAGAGCCTGACTAGGACCTGACTCAGGACCTGAACTCCAGGCTCCACACTATTAGCACGGAACCCAGTACGGGGCTTGAACTCACGAACTGCGAGATCATGACCTGAGCCAAAATTGGATGTTGAACCAACTGAGCCACTTGGGCACCCCCTTGTGTGTTAAATTTGGTTATTATGTTTTAGTAGTCTTTCTAAAATATAAGATTTGAGGTAACTTTTAATAGGATGTGAATACTATAATTAATAGAAAATCACATCCATGGAAAGAAATAAGGAAATGAATAGTTTTAAAGTAATTTAGTATGATTGCTGTGATAGACCAGATGTGACTGAGCTTCCTGGGAGCCAGGGTTCTCATTACCCTAAATAGAGAAATGTATCACAAGTTCTTCAGTGGAGGCAAAAGATTTTCCTTGTAATTCTAGATGATTTCTAAAATCTGAATTCCCTTGTGTAAGAGCTGTTGAGTAACGAGTGCCAATATTGTTGGCAACAATTAAATAGCTCGTATTTTATAGCTCTTAGCTCATTTTCATAATTATTTATTTTATTGTAATTTTTTTTAGTTTTTAAAAGTTTTAAAAGTTTATTTTTGGGGCGCCTAGGTGGCTTAGTCGGTTGAGTGTCCGACTTTCACTTAGGTCATGATCTCGAGGTTCGTGGGTTCGAGCCCCGCGTTGGGCTCTGTGCTGACTGCCAGCTCAGAGCCTGGAGCCTGTTTCAGAGTCTCTGACTCCCTCTCTCTCTGACCCTCCCCTGCTCATGCTGTCTGTCTCTCCTAGAAATAAATAAAACGTTAAAAAAAAAATGGTTAAGATGCTAACTTTAAAAAAAAAAAAAGTTTATTTTTGAGAGAGCCTGTGCATGCACAAGGAGGCAAGGGGCAGAGAGGGAGACACAGGATCTGAGGCGGGCTCTGTGTTGACCACAATGAGCCTGACATGGAGCTTGAACTCATGAACCATGAGATCATGACCTGAGCCAAAGTTGGATGCTTAATCGACTGAGTCATCCAGTTGCCCCTGATTTATTAATTTTTTTTTTAATTTTTTTTTTTTTAAATTTTTATTTCTAGGAGAGAGAGAGAGAGAGACAGTGTGAGCAGGGGAGGGTCAGAGAGAGAGGGAGTCACAGAGAAACAGGCTCCAGGCTCTGAGCTGACAGTCAGCACAGAGCCCGATGCGGGGCTCGAACCCACGAACTGCGAGATCATGACCTAAGCGAAAGTCGGACGCTTAACCAGGCGCCCCTTAAAATACTGACTTTTAATAAAAAGAAGGGTATAATATACAAAAATCTCAGTGAAGATGGCTTATATATAAGGATAAGATGATGTAATTCAAAATAATAAATTTTTTTGTATTCTAACTTAATCTAAGGGTAAAATAGACATGGATACCACTCCACTTACCATTGTTCTAATTTGGACTTTTGCTAGCTGGATAGGAGATTATTTCAGGATTTTGTTTTCTAGTGAAGGAATGGTGTATCACAATTCAATTCAGCTTTGCTTCTTGGTACACTAAAAATCAGTTGAGGAAATGTTATGTTTATTATCACATTAGAAGAGTTGAGAAATATTTATGTCTGAAAGAAGGCCATTCCTTCTCTAAAAAGTGTTCTTGCCATTATAAAAGAGGCATGTTTAGATCTGCTTCTGTCTTGTAATACAGATGATTTTAGCTTAAGAGGTTTTCAAGATTTCCTCTAGTATAACCAGTCACATGTTTGCTATTAAAAAGTCCTCCAAGTCCCAGGAAATGTCAGATTTTGAGCTGCATGATGTCCCAGTTTGCTTGACTGAGTTGGCTTTAAAAAGAAAACTCTGGGGCGCGTGGGTGGCTCAGTCATTTAGGCCTGCGACTTCGGCTCAGGTCATGATCTCACAGTTCTTGGATTTGGACCCCACGTCGGGCTCTGTGCTGACAGCCAGCTCAGAGCCTGGAGCCTGTTTCGGATTCTGTGTCTCCCTCCCTCTCTCTCTGACCCTTCCCCCGCACATTCTCTCTCTCTCTCTATTTCTCTCTCTCTCTCAAAAATAAATGAACATCAAAAAATTATTTAAAAAAAAAAGAAAAACTTGTCAGCTAATTGAAAGAGTGACTTTAAATTGAGGGTTTTGTTTGTTTTTTTGTTCTGTTTTTCTTTGAGCGAGAGAGAGAGCGAGCAAGCACACACCCACAGACAGGGGAGAGTGGCAGAGAGAGAGAGGAAGGGAGAGAATTTGAAGCAGGCTCTGCGCTGAGGGTGAACACAGGGCTCCATCGCAGGACCTTGAAATCACTATCTGAGGTAATATCAAGAATCGGAAGCTTAACCAACTGAGCCACCCAGGTGCCCCAAAAAGGGATATGTTATTTAACACTGAATGGTTGCATGTTTGAACATGAAATGTCACTGACCAATTGTAATTTTTCCAGTTAAGGTATAGCCATTCTTTTTTCTGTAAAAAGTATCAGGACTAGCTGTCCTTTTTAAAAACAGACTTGATTTTCTAGACCAGTTTTAGGTTCACAGCAAAATGGAGTATAAGGTACAGAGATTTTTCCATACACCCCATATCCCCATACATGCATAGTCTCTCCCATTACCATCCTTCCCCACAAGAGTAGCACATTTGTTACAGTTGGTGAACCTACACTGATGAATAATTATCACCCAAAGTTGATGGTTTATTTTAGGGTTATTCTTGGTGTCTTACATTCTCTGAGTTTGAACAAATGTATGATGACATGCCCATCATTAGAGTATCAGAACGGGCAGTTCCGTTCCCCTAAAAATCCTCCCTATTTCTTCCTCTCCATTCAACTCCCACCCTCAACCCCTGGAAAGCTCTGATGCATAGTTTTGCCTTTTTCAGCATCTCATATAGTTGTACTCATGTGTATATGTATATATAGGCTTTTCAGAATGGCTTCTTTTAGTTTTCAGTATGCATTTACAATTCTTTCATGTCTTTTCATGGCTTGATAGCTTATTTCTTCCTAACTCAGAATAATCCATTTACTGAATGCGCTAGTTTATCCATTCACCACAATTGAAGGATGTCTTAGTTGCTTCCAAGTAATGATGGTTAAGAATAAAGCTGCTGTAGACATCTGTGTGCAGGTTTTTCTGTGGTCGTAAGTTTCCAGCTCCTTTGGGCAGATACCAAGGAGCACAGCTGCTAGATCATGTGTAAGAGTATGTTTAGTTTTCTAAAAAACCTCCTAACTGTCTTCCAAATTGTACAGTTTTGTGTTCCCACCAGCACTGAGTGATTTTCTCATCCTGGGTAGCTTTAGGTGTTGTCAGCTTTCCGGATTTTGGTCATTCTAATAGCTTGCAGTGACATCTCATTGCTGTTTTAATTTGTGTTACCCTGGTAGCTCATGACATGGAGCATCTTTTCTTATGCTTATTGGCTATCTGTATGTCTTCTTTAGTGAGGTGAGTATTAGGATCTTTGGACTGTTTTTAAATTGGATTGTTTTTTTTCTCACTGTTGAGTGATTTTCAGAGTTCTTTGTGTATGTTGAATAACAGTTCCTTTTTTTTTAATTTTTTTAATTTTTTTTTTTTATTTCTGAGAGAGAGAGACAGTGTGAGCAGGGGAGGGTCAGAGAGAGAGGGAGACACAGAATCGGAAGCAGGCTCCAGGCTCTGAGCTAGCTGTCAGCACAGAGCCTGATACGGGGCTTGAACCCATGAACCTTGAGATCATGACCTGAGCAGAAGTTGGATGCTTAACTGACTGAGCCACCCAGATACCCCAATAGTTCTTTATTAGATGGGTCTTTGCAAATATTTTTTTTTGCCAGTCTGTGTCTTCCCTTCTCATTCTGTGGATGTTGTCTTCTGCAGAGCAGAAGTTTTTGATTTTTCCTGAAGTCTTACTTATCAGTTATTTCTTACGTGAATCTTGCCTTTTCTTTTTAAGTTTATTTACTTTGAGAGAAAGTGTGAGAGAGAGAGCAGGGGAAGGGCAGAGAAAGGGAGAGACAGAATCTTGGGCAGAGTGCACACATCGGTGCAGAGCCTGATACTGAGCTTGAACTCACGAACCATGAGATCATGACCTGAACCAAGATCCAGAGTTGGATGCTTAACCGACTGAGCCACCAAGGCGCCCCTCATAAATCTTGCTTTTGGTATTACACCTAAAATATCCTGACCTTAAACAAAGTCCTGTAAATTTTATGCTGCATTATCTTCTAGGAGTTTTATTGTTTGTGTTTTACATTTAGGCCTATGATTCTTTTTTTTTTTTTTTTTTTTTGGAGAGACAGAGCATGAGTGGGGGAGGGGCAGAAAAAGACGAAGACAGAATTTGAAGCAGACTCCAGGCTCCACACAGAGCTGAACATGGGGCTTAAACTCATGAATCATGAGATCATGACGTGAGCTGAAGTTGAACATTTAACCCACTGAGCCACCCAGGCAACCCTAGACCTATGATTAATTTTGAGTTAATTTTTATGATAGATAATGTAAGGTTTGTGTCTAGCTTCATGTTTTTGCTTTTGGTTTCTAGTTGTTGTGGCACCATTTGTTGGAAAGACTGTCTTTGCTCCATTCAGTTGTTTTTAGGGCTGTAGTTTTAAAATTGCACAGAGATATTTTATGGATTTGTGCTTGCCTTTTCTTAGAGAAAGTGTCATTATGAATTGAGAAGTTATTCTAAAGGTGTCAGCGATGTCATTTTTTCCTAGCATCCATTTTGACATAGACAAGATACTTGTATTGAAATTTTAGAATGGTTCCCTTCCATAGGCCATACATGATATTTTATTGCAGAAGACTCCCAAGTCCATGCTCTCATGCTCTACCTATTGGGCCAGCCAGTTGCCTCTATACTTGGAATTGTAAAATTTGCCTCTTATTTGTCCTGTGACCTCTGTTTATATTTAAATTTGTATGAAGTATCTAATTTGGAGGGGTACCAGAGTTCAGTGTATGTGTATGAACTGGTCACAAAACACTGGCATTTCTTAACTGCTCTAATAATAATAATATTTTTTATTCTTTTCTGCAGAGAATTTTAAAGAAATTTATTACTTGGGGAACCTGGCTGACACAGCCAGTTAAGCAGCTGACTCTTTTTTTTTTTTTTTTTAATGTTTTTTTTCTGAGGGAAAGAGACAGACAGACAGACCTTGGGCAGGGGAGGGACAAAGAGAGAGGGAGACACAGAATCTGAAGTAGGCTCCAGGATCCGAGCTTTCCTGACGGACAGATCCTGACATGGGGCTCAAAGCCACAAACTGTGAGATATGACCTGAGCTGAAGTCAGACACTTAACTGACTGAACCACCCAGGCACCCCTAGCATCTGACTCTTGATTTTGCCTGAAGTCATGATCTCACAGTTCATAAAATCAAACCCCATGTCGGGCTCTGTGCTGACAGTATGGATCCTGCTTAGGATTCTCTCTCCCACTTTCTGCACCTCTCCATGCTTGTGCCTCTCAAAATTAATAAACTTAAAAAAATTGTTACTTAACAGAAGTACTTTCAGAAGTAATGTTTGAAAAATCAAGGCTGATTTCCTCACATTATAAATTAGGAAAGTCCATGAGGACATAAGTACATGCAGGAGCTCAAGGACTGTTTATGACCAATTTCATTTATTTATTTATTGAATGAATGAATGAGTATAATTTATTGTCAAATTGGCTGACATACAACACCCAGTGCTCATCCCAACAAGGGCCCTCCTCAATGCCCATCACCCATTTTCATTCTCCCCCAACCCCCATCCACCCTTAGTTTGTTCTCAGTATTTTTTTTGTTTATATTTTTATTTATTTCTAGGAGAGAGAGAGAGCGTGAGCAGGGGAGGGTCAGAGAGAGAGGGAGACAAAGAATCCGAAACAGGCTCCAGGCTCTGAGCTGGCAGTCAGCACAGAGCCCGACGCGGGGCTCGAACCCACGAACCGCGAGATCATGACCTAAGCGAAAGTCGGACACTTAACCGACTAAGTCACCCAGGCACCCCTGTTCTCAGTATTTAATAGTCTCTTGTGGTTTGCCTCCCGCCCACTCTGTTTGTATCTATTTTTTTTATCCTTCCCCTCCGCCATGGTCGTGTTCTGTTTCTCAAGATCCACATATGAGTGAAAGCATATGATTGATATGTGTCCTCTGACTGACTGACTTCACTTTAGCATAATACCCTCTGGTTCCATCCACGTTGCTACAAATGGTCAGATTTCATTCTTTCTCATTGCCAGGTAGTATTCCATTGTATATATAAACCACACCTTCTTTATCCATTCATCAGTTGATGGACATTTAGGCTCTTTACAGAATTTGGCTTTTGTTGAAAGTGCTGCTATAAACATTGGGGTACATCTGCCCCTATGCATCAGTACTTATGTATCCCTTGGGTAAATTCCTAGTAGTGCTATTGCTGGGTCATAGGGTAGCTCTGTTTTTAATTTTTTGTGGAACCTGCACACTGTTTTCTAAGGCAGCTGCACCAGCTTGCATTCCCACCAGCAGTGCAAGAGGGTTCCCCTTTCTCCACATCCTCGCCTGCATCTATAGTTTCCTGATTTGTTCATTTTAGCCACTCTGACCAGTGTGACCACCTTCATAACACAACCTAATTAAGCAACATTGATCCCTCATCTGTGAAATGGGGATAAAATTAGAACCTCCTTTACAGCATTATTCTGAGAAATAAATGAGATTATGTCTATAAGTATTTAACAGAATACCCGTCACAGAGTAGCTATCACTAAATGCCCATTTTTCTTGTTATTTTATATCATCAAGTAGTGGCGCTTAATTCCTAAACCATAATTTAAGTTCTGACTTGTAGACACAGATATTTCTCATAACATTAGAAATACTAATACTTAGAAGTTTCCAGTTCCACTTTGGTAAAATGGAATAGTTAAAAGTTGGCAATACAGCAAGATAATGTTTTAAATTTTACATTCTCTACAATAGATTGCTTGCTAACCTTTGGGATTCCTTCAAAGCCTAAACATCATTCTGCTACAAAATAACAACAAAGGAAATAGTTTTCAGGCATCCAGACATTATCTAAATAAAATGTTTTTTTTTTTTATTTTCCAGTAAATTCTTAATGGTTGCCCTTTAGTTTTGTTTTTTTTTTTTTCTTGTTTGTTTATTTATTTGGAGAGAGAGTGACTGATCAGGGGAGAGGCAGAGAGGGGGGGAGACAGAGAATCCCAAGCAGGCTCTGCATTGTTTGTGCAGAGCCTGACAGAAGTTTCAAACTTAAAAACTGTGAGGGGCCCTGGGTGGCTTAGTCAGTTAAGTGACCGACTTTCGCTTAGGTCATGATCTCGCGGTTTGTGGGTTTGAGCCCCATGTTGGGCTCTGTGCTGACTGCCAGCTCAGAGCCTGGAGCCTATTTCAGAGTCTGTGTCTCCCTCTCTCTCTAACCCTCCCCTGTTTACGCTGTCTCTCTCTCTCTCCTAGAAATAAATTAAAAAAAAAAAAAAAAGAAAAACCCGTGAGATCATGACTGGAGCCAGAATCAAGAGTCGATGCTTAACTGATGGAGCCACCCAGGCACCCGTATAAATTTCTAAGCTGAATTTGTCTGTTTACTCTATTATGTTTCTAAGCCCTTTGTGTTTGAAAAACCACGTATTATCCTCACAATACCTTTGTAGTGAGGTATTCACTAAATAGGGGACTAAATGATGTGGTTAAAAAAAAAAAGAAAAAGTAGTGTTTGAGTGGTATAAGTGTAACATTTTCTCTTTGATTCTTTTCTATGGGTATGATGCTATTTTACTTAAAAATAAATCAGTAAGTCTTTAGGAGTGCTTGGCTTGCTCAGCAGGAAGAGCATAGGACTCTTGATCTTGGGGTTGTGAGTTCAGTCACCATGTTGGGTGTTAGTGATTTTTAAATAAATAAAAACTTAACATAATAGATGAGTCTTTAGCCCTAAGGGATGTTTGGGTTGGTTTAATAGAGTTACAGATCTTATACCCAAAATACTGATCTGAGCTTTAAGAATTTTATTAAGTGGTGGTATTTTTAAGTTTTACTGATAAGTGTTAATAGTTAATAATTAAGCTTTAAAGATTTTCTGTAAAAATGTGTTGAGAGTGTTCTGGTTTTCTTCCTTTGAAGGTTTCTGATATTTATAATCCTACCAGGCTAAATTAACCCCAAAGCAGACACATTAACCTTACAGAAAAATGGGGATCCAAATTGGCCTCTTGTGGGTTTTTGGTGTGTTTTTTTGTTGTTGTTTCTGTTTTCTTTTTTTTTCTGATTCTTACCTTTATTTGATCTTTGCTCATGATTTCTTCTCTTTACCCAGGAAAAATTATTAGGAAGTTCACCTTAGGAAGTTAGGGCTTTGTCTTCATCATGTGAATTTGCATTTTAGTAGAAATTGATTTTAGAAGATCCAGAATATATAACTAATGGTGGAATTTCAAGTATTGTGGCATTCGTGTTCAGGATTCTCAAATAAGGTCATGCTTTTCAACAGGTGTAGTTTAGTTTCTAGGGCAGTATACACACTGCATAAAAACATATTTTATTTATAGACCTCTTCTTTTAAAATATCACATAAAGAACCAAAGAAGTAATTATCATGTTGAAGTGGCAGGTGGAATGAGGGGTCTGTAGTAAGAAAAAAGATCTACCTGAGCAAAGTATTTGACTTGATAGTAAAATTAAACAAAGCTAAATTGGGATTAGATTATGGAATTTTGGGGGCACCTGGGTGGCTCAGTCAGTCGGTTAAGCATCTGACTTTGGCTCAGGCCATGATCTCATGGTTCGTGGGTTCGAGCCCCACGCCAGATTCTGTGCTGACAGTTAGCTCAGAGCCTGGAGCCTGTCTTTGGATTCTGTCTCTCCCTCTCTCTCTCTCTGACCCTCCCCTGCTCACACTCTCTATCTCTCTCTCTCAAAAAATAAATAAAAGACATTAAAATTTTTTTAAAAATTAAAAAAGATTATGGAATTCTGGGTATAAGTAATTTATCTTTAGTTTTTAAAAGGAGAAAGGAGATGGTAAATAATCTTAAGGGAAAAGTCAGGTACTTACTGAAATCAGTTTGGAATCTGTTGTGTTAATATGTAATAATGGCATTAACTGGTGTCATGGCATTTTTAAAAAAGATATATTGCACTACAGTAAAATTCACATGCTTAAAGTGTAATTCAGTAATTTTAGTGTATTTATACTATTATTAGATACTATGTATATTTATGAGGCTCTGTAACCATCATCACTATCTAATTCCAAAATTCTCATCACTCCAAAAAGCTCTGTATTCATTGGCAGTTGTTCTTGTTACCTCCTAGCCCTAGACCCTGGCAGCCATTGTTATTTCTGTTTGTGTGAATTTGCCTATTCGAGACATTTCATAAAAAATGGAATCATACTATATGTGGCCTTTTGTGTCTGGGTTCTTTACAGTAGCATAATGTTTCCAAAGTTCAGCCATGATCTGTCTGTATCAGTAGTTAGTCTCTTTTGATAGCTGAATAATACTCCATTGTATGGATGTACAACATTTTGTTTATCCATTCATTAGTTGATGAGTATTGAATTGTTTCCACTTTTTGTCCGCTCTAGATAATGCTGCAGTGAACTTTAGTTACAGGTTTTCCTGAAAGTGCATGTTTTCATTTCTCTTGGTTATATGCCAGTGAGTAGAATTGATGGGTCATGTGGTAACTATGTTTTACACTTTTTGGAAGAACTAACAAACTTTTTTTCAAAAGTGACTGTACCAATTTACTTTTCCATCCGCAATGTATGAGAGTTCCAGTTTCTCCACATCTTCCCTGTCATTTATCATTGCCTGTCTTTTTGATTATAGCCATCCTTAGTGGGTGTAAAAATTTATTCATTGTGGTTTTGATTTTTTTCATTAATGACATAATGTTGAGCCTCATTTCATTTGCTTATTGACCATTAGTAAATCTTTGAAGAACTATCTATTCAAATACTTTGCCCTTTTTAAAAATTTTTTAATTTTAATTTCTGAGAGAGAGAGAGACAGCATGAGCAGGGGAGGGTCAGAGAGAGTGGGAGACACGGAATCTGAAGCAGGCTCCGGGCTCTGAGCTAGCACAGAGCCCGACGTGGGGCTCGAATCCACGAATCGTGAGATCATGACCTGAGCCAAAAGTCAGACGCTTAACCGACTGAGTCACCCAGGCGTCCCAAATCCTTTGCCCTTTTAACTTTTGTTGTTTGTCTTTTTATTGTTGTAAGGGTTTTTTTATGTATACTGGATACAAGTCCCTTATCAGATACGTGATTACAAATATTTCCCTTCATCCTCTGGATTGTCTTTTTCACTTGCTAGATAGGGTTGATGTTCTTGTAAATTTTAATGGTACTGTTTCTAGTATGTATTTTATTTTTGTGAACATGACTCAGATGTTTGGTTTTTTATTGAAGAAATATCCTGTTTATAGTTTACTAAGATTTTTGTCAAGAGTGAATGTGTCTTTTATTGGATTCCCTTTTGGCATTGTCAAGAAGATGCATTTTACCTGCTTTTCATCTGTTTGTGTATTGTTACCGTAATTTTTTTTCTCTTGGCATTCCTAGAATTAATTTTCCTTAGTTGTGTTTAGTATTACTTCAAAAATTAGAATTTTTTGAAGTATTTTTGTTTATAAATGGTGTATTAATGCAATGTGCTAACTTTGATAGGTGTTGATATCAGAATTATATTGAATTTATAATGTGAACTGAGAACTTTTTCATATTTCCTATGAGCCCTGAATTTTGTGGTCAAATTCTATTCTTTGTAAGTTTGCAAGTGCTTAGGTGTTCTTTTAGAATCAAGTTGATAAACCCTTAAATTTCATCCATGATTTTCTATTTCTGTGTTTTATAATTTTGTTTTAGAGAGAGTGCACGTGCAAGCAGAGGAGAGGGCAGAGAGATAAAGTATGAGAGAGAATTCCAGGCAGGCCCCATGCTCAGCACAGAGCCTGACACAGGACTTAGTCCCATGATTCGTCAGGGGCTCAATACCATGATGAGGGGATCATGACCTGAGTTGAAACCAAGAGTCCATGGTCAACCAACTGAG
The DNA here is from genome assembly GCA_017311185.1 of Proteles cristata cristata. Lineage (NCBI taxonomy): Eukaryota > Metazoa > Chordata > Mammalia > Carnivora > Hyaenidae > Proteles > Proteles cristata. Next base: position 114,170 of record JAESUZ010003824.1, read on the forward strand.
CCACCCAGGTGCGCCTATAATTTATATTTTTATAGAAAGTCATGCAAAAGTAAAACATCACTATATATTTATTGAGTTAATTAATTAATGTTATTTAATTTAAAAGTAATCTCTACACCCAACATGGGGCTCAAACTGAGATCAAGAGTTGCCTGCTCTACTGACTGATCCAACCAGGCACCCCAGTAACTTAATTTTTTAAAAATACTTATAGAGGAACCTGGGTGGCTCAGTTGGTTAAGTGTCCAACTTCAGCTCAGGATCTCACAGTTTGTGAGTTCGAGCCCCACTTTGGGCTCTTTACTGACAGCTCAGAGCCTGAAGCCTGGTTCGGATTCTGTGTCTCCGATCTCTCTGCCCCTCCCCCACTTAGGCTCTGTCTCTCTCTGTCTCAAAAATGAATAAATGTTAAAAAATTATTTAGGGGCGCCTGAGTGGCTTAGTCGGTTAAGCGTCCGACTTTCGCTTAGGTTATAATCTCACGGTTCGTGGGTTCGAGCCCCGCGTCGGGCCCTGTGCTGACTGCCAGCTCAGAGCCTGGAGTCTATTTCAGAGTCTGTGTCTCCCTCTCTCTCTGACCCTCCCCTGCTCACGCTGTCTCTCTCTCCTAGAAATTAAAAAAAAAAATTATTTAAAAATAATAAAAATAAAAATAGTTATTGTTTTGCAATATATAATAAAGATCTACATTTACTCCAAAATACAAAAATAATTTTTATTTGTGCTGTTATATTCCCATATTTATACCTAGTCCTGTATTTTGTATCTTTAGACTTGCTGGGAAATTGTCTTTTTTTAATGTTTATATTCTACTCCAGCTGACTTGAACAACATGGGGTTTGGCGGTGCTGACTCCTTCACAGTCAAAAATTGAAGTATAACTTTTGAGTCCCCCAAAACTGAACTACTAATAATCTACTCTTGACCAGCAGCATTATCAATAATAGAAATAGTCGATTAACAAATATTTTCTATATATATATATTGTGTTCTTATAATGAAGTAAGCTAGAGAATAGAAAATCTTATTAAGAAAATCATAAGAGGGAGGGGTTCCTGGGTGGTTTAGTCAGTTGAGCATCTGACTTTGACTCAGGTCAAAGTTGACTTGAGCCCCACTGTGCTTGCTGCTGTCAGTACAGAGCCCTCTCTGGATCCTCTCTCTCCCTGTGTCTACCCATCCCCTGTTTGTGTTCTCTCTCCCTCCCTCTCATTCTGTCTCTCAATCCCTCTCCCTCTCTCTCTCAAAAATAAATAAGCATTTTTAAAAATCATAAGGAAGAGAGGAAAATACATTTATAGCACTTTTACTATTTGTAAAAAAAAAAAAATCCACTATGGTCCCCTTGAATGTGTGCAATCCAAAAACAGAACCAGCTCGTGGATTCGTTCATCATTTTTACTCTTTTCTAAATGATTAATTCATGCTTTTTTCTTTATTTGCATCTGCTAAATGGAGACCTACAACAGGGAGTTGGATATGCAAGTCTGGGGTGGATGTCGGTGGTCTAGTCTGCAGTGTAGCAGACTCTTCGGGTGTCCAGCATCACATCCTCTTGGCTCACCTCTTATTTTAACTGTATGTGCAGTACCATAAAAGTACAAAGTTGCCTTAGGATATCCTTCCCAGTGAAAGTAAGCCCCAGTGATTTCACTGCTTTGGGAGGCCAGCTGAACCAGAAAGCAAGCATGGGCTGGTAGCCAGTGAAAGTTAATGTCCATAGAGGCCACCCTTAATCAGTGGGAAACAGGAACAGATGGATAACAGCTTGTCTTTCATCCTATAGGCAGACAATTCTGAGAGATTGCCTGTGTGTTTCTCAAGATGTTTAAGTAGAATGGGCCCCTGTTGTCCTTTGGAATGACTTTGTCAATATACCATTCCTTATATTGGCTTTTCCTCAATCTCTGGCTTACTCTTCCTGCTCCCTCAGGTCATTTCCTGGACAGACTACCTGTATTTAAGTCCTTACCTAAGCCTTTGCTTTTGGGAGAACCCAGACTAGGAGAGGTATCATTCAAGTACTTAGTACTTGAAGAGTTGATATGGATTTCAAGACTTGAAACTGGATGATCCTCAAGGCTCTGGGTATGGGGAAAAGGGCCAAGATTTGTGTTGTCTGTCACTATAATGTGATAAGTGGTTGGCAGAAAGAGGAGCAACTAGCAAAGGAGACTGAGGTGTAACTAATGTAGGAACAAAATTTAGGAGCATGTGATATGTTGGAAACTAATAAAATGTTTAAAGTAGTGGGGAATGGGGTGCCTGGGTGGCTCAGTCATTTAAGTGTCCGGCTTCGGCTCAGGTCATGATCTCATGGTTCGTGGGTTCGAGCCCCACATCGGGCTCTGTGCTGACAGTTAGCTCAGAGCCTGGAGCCTGTTTCAGATTCTGTGTCTCCCTCTCTCTCTGACCCTCCCCTGTTCAGGCTGTCTCTCTCTCGCAGAAATAAATAAAACATTAAAATAAAATTTTTTTTTAAGGTGGGGAATGATGGTGCTAATGAAATGAGTCAAGTGACATGTGAACTTACAATTATCTATTGAATTTGGCAGTATGTAGGGCATTGATAAACTAGGAAAATAGTCTCCATTGAAGTGATAGGGCCAGAAGTATGATTGGAGTGGGTTTGAGGACAAATGATGAAGGAGCCCAGTTAGGTGTTCAACTTTGGCTCAAGTCATGATCTCACGGTTTATAAATTTGAGTGCTGCATCGACCCCGAGCAGTCCCCAGATTCTGGATGCTCGTTCTCCCTCCCTCATACGTTGGTGGCTGGAGAGGTATCTTGAGGGAGAATTTTTTTTTAAGATGGGGGGAGAAATGCACCTATTTGGTGTAGCATATTGCTGCATGTGGTCATAATCAATTATTAGAGTACTTTAGAGAAGTAGGATTCTCTTTGGTTTATTGGACTATTTTGTTCAGTTCCCAGCAGGGCTTCCCAGATGATGCTTAATGAGTTCAAGGAGGAAAAGAAGTTGTTATTAACAGTCATTAGCAGAAACTAAGGAGATTGGGTATTACTTTGGCATGGAGATGGATACTGGGAAGTAAAAAGAAGGGAATACACACAAGGAAGTTAATCTACCCACAAGACTGAGTTCTGGGGAAGCGTTGAAGATCTAGTCAAAACTGTATGATAAAACTATTTTTAGGTTCGAAATAAGGTCAACATTTACTTTACCTACCATAGTAAACATTATTGTGAATATACATTTGTGATCCGTATTGCCCAAGTAAGTGTCTTCTTTGCACAGCTTTATTGACCTATTGTTGAAAATTACAGAATCCAGTCTAATTTCAGAAACAATGGAAATTAACCCAGAGACCTCCAGTATTCTTTTTCTGCACAATTTCATTTTCCCAGAGTTTGGTTATGAGCCATATTGAGCTCCTTTCTTTCCTCATTCTTTCTATGCTTCCCCCTTCTGATCATAAAATGATGTAATGTTAGCCTTTCAGAGTTAAGCAAACCAATTCTATCAGGGTGTTTGCATTGTAGTGTTATTTCTAATTGTGGAACAAAAGATTTTTTTTTTTTTGGTAAAAATAACTGGGCCCTCTTCTTCCATAAATTAATGTTATTTTTTTCTAAATTGAGATGGAGTAGAATTCTGAAGTTTTTTTCTTCTACCTGGACCAAGTTTTCTTGACAAGAGTGTGTCAGGCAGGATATCTTCCTTGGGACTCCTTTTTCCTATAAATAAAACAGTGTAATCTACCTGGAAATGTCCTTTTATTTCTGCTTTTCATTAGGCTAGAAGAGGACAAGAAAACTTTTGGTTCTGTGATCAGAATAAGAAAAGCCTGGAAAGAAAGGATTCATGCTTTTAAAAACATGGGGTGGCAAAAATCAGCAGAATTAAAGAATCCTTAGTGAACTGAATTCCAGAGATAATTTCTCCTAGGTGAGTCTAGAGTGCAGCAGCTTCCCTGCCCAGGAACACGTGCCTGGTATCAGTATAGGATAGGGAAGTGGTCATCCCGTAAATGGAAAGACTGAAAGGAATGAAGAGAACTCATTCAATTTTTGAATGACAGTATGAGCTTTGGGAAAGGGATAGGAGTCTGATAGAGCCCCAAAGGCAAAATAAATCTTTAAGCCTGATAAGTTCCACCCACCTTGAATTTTGTCTTGGAGCAGCAGTAGAGAAGAGATTGAACAGCTTAGAGAAAGGTCTAGTCTTGATATTCAATGATACTGGAGTTGTGACACTTTGCTGGATTTACATCTAAAGATAAACTATGTGAAACAGTACCTGGAACTGCATCCCAAATTCTTTATACCACAGACTGACAAGATAAAACATTTGGCAGGGCGCCTGGGTGGCTTAGTCGGTTAAGCGTCCAACTTTCGCTTAGGTCATGATCTCATGGTACGTGGGTTCGTTCGAGCCCCGCGTCGGGCTCTGTGCTGACTGCCAGCTCAGAGCCTGGAGCCTGTTTCAGTCTGTGACTCCCTTTCTCTCTCTGACCCTCCCCTGCTCACGCTGTCTCTCTCTCTCTCTCCTAGAAATATGACATTAAAAAAAAAAAAAGATAAAAAATTTGGCTGTGTTTGGGGATAGAGAAGTTGTAAGTTGAACTGATCACAGATGAATTCAATCTAAATAAAGTTGCAGCTCAAATTGATTTCTACTAGTAAAATGAATTGTCAGTCACCTATCCCTAGAGAAGACTGTAGACTCTCTCGGAAATAAGGAAAACTTAACAAAACAATATTGTGCTTAATTCTCAACTTTAGTCTTATAGCAGGTAGGATTCTATGAAAAATTATGAAACATACAAAGAAACAGGAAAATGTGATTATATAATTAAGAGAAGATAGTTAATAAAAGCAGACATACAGATGACCCAGTTATTAGAATTAAGAGACAAGGATTTTAAAGCAATTTACAGGATAATATATGAGGGATTGGGTATTTCAGGAGAGTAATGGACAACCTGAAAAAGAGCCAAGTGTACATTCTAAGAACTGAAAAATGCAGTATGTTAGAAAAAACCTGCTTAAAAAGGCTTACCAGCAAACTTATAGTAAGAAGCAGACTGAAGGAACTGGTAAGTGTGTGAATAAATATGAAATTCTGTTCTCTAGTTTTTAAATTTATATGAATAACAGTTGATAGTGTGAAGCAAAAAATATTGTGGGATTTATAATATGTAGAAGTAAAAAGTATGATAATAGCTTGAAATATGGGAGAGAATAAATGTAGGTATAAATTATACTCTTAAATTTCTTAGATCATATGTGACATGGCATAACATTTGAATGTGAACTATGTGAATTAAGAGTGCATACTGTATATTCCTAGAGCAACTAGAAAAAAGTTTTAGCATAAAGGCCATAAAATGAGATAGTAGGGGAAAAATAGCATTATTTAGAATCAGGAAAAAAGGAACAAAGAACAAGTAGAAAACAGAAATAGTCTTAAATTAAGCCATACCAGTAATTATATTAAGTATAAATTGTTTAAGCCCACCATCAAAACATAACACATGGCAGATTGGATAAAATAGCAAGACCTACCTGTATGCTTCATACAAGTAGATCCTTTAAATATAAAGACAGAGTTGGTTAAAAGTAATAGATGGGGAAAGATAAACCACATTAACATTTACCGAAAGAAAACTCCTATGGCTGTAGTGATACCAAGCAAAATGTATTTCAAGGCAAGAATTGTTAGAGAAAAAGAACATCTTTCAGTAATAAAAGGATCCATTTATCAAGATACAGAACTCTAAATGTGTATTCAATCTATAACCGGGCTTCAAAATACATGAGATAAAAATTGACAGTAATAAAAGGAGAAATAGACTTATTTACATTGATAAGAGATGTCAGTACTTTCAATATTTAGTAGGAAAAGAATGCTATAAATTGGTAAGGATATAGAAGATTTGAACACCACTATCTACCAATTTAATCAACATTTATAAAACATTATACTCGAGATGCAGAATGTGACATTCAGGCACACATCATGTAATACTCACCAAGATAGATTTTTTTATGGGGCTGTCTGAAGCTTCAAAATACTGCAAAGACTACAAATCATATGTTCTCTGACTATAATGGAATTAAATTTGAAATCAGTAACAAAATAAGGGTTAGTAGATCTCCACGTATTGAAATAAAGATGATCTGAATAACCCATGGGTAAAAATCAAATGGAAAAATCGAAAGCATTTAAAATTAACAAAACATCAATGTTTATGAAGCACTGCTCAGAGAATGTGTAGACTTAATCTTTAAGAAAAAAGTATTAGTGGGGCGCCTGGGTAGCTCATCCAGTTAACCGTCTGACTTCAGCTCAGGACATGATCTCACAGTTTGTGGGTTCGAGCCCCACATCAGGCTCTGTGCTGACAGCTAGCTCAGAGCCTGGAGCCTGCTTCGGATTCTGTGTCTCCCTCTCTTTCTGACCCTCCCCTGCTCATGCTGTCTCTCTCTCTCTCCTAGAAATAAATAAAAGATTAAAAAAATTAAAAAAAAAAAAAACACACAACCTCTAGATCAGAGACAAGTAGTTTACTACTCACTACAAAAGCTGCAACCAGGGCATATCTTGTGTCAACTACCGGAGCCTCAATCTTCCCAGGGCTACAGGGAGGGTTGGATGGTACCTGCAACAAGCAGTAGTGTGCATTGTAGGGGAGGAAGCCCAAATTGGAAAACTCTGATTTTACATAGTAAAATGAGTCTGTGTCCTTTCCTCTGAAAGTGAGAGACAGAAACCTTAACTTTCCTCTGGAATTTAAGCAGATCTTAAGAGAGGACATTGTACTGTCTTAATGTTGTAAAGCATTATTATCTTGGAATGTCTCTTTATACAAACATCTTAAATTGGCTGTAAATGACACTGCTCAGAGAACCAAGACCATGCAGAAATGTGAGGTGTTCCAGGAGAATTGTTTTCCAGCACAGTGGACCCTCTTGCACAATATTTTCCTCTCATATGCAAAATTTGATCACTCTCTTCTCCAAAAGTTTTATCCCATTAGGTTATCAGGGCTTGCAGTCCAGTGTCTTATCATCTAAATAAGGTCTAAGTACATATGAGGCTCTGCTATGCTGTTTGTAATTACAGAAGTGCAAAGCAAAAATACAGTGAGATACACCTATGCACCCAACTAACTACATAGGTTAAAATTAAGGAAGATGTAATATCAGGTGTTGTTGAAGGTGTAGCTAAAACTCTGGGAGTGTTAAATGATGAAACCACTTTGTAAAACAACTTTAAAAAATACATGTAATTAAACAAAGACTATGACCCAGCAATTTCACTTCCACGTATTTATCCATGAGAACCAAGGCTGCATTCTTATAATACTTGTACACAAATGTTATGGCACTCTTATTCAGGTTGATTTGCCTAGGGTGTTGATGGGAACCAGCTGGGGTGATGGAAGGGTTTTTATGTATGCATGCATTGCACGCATGCATGTATATAATTAACTTATTAACCCCCTTTACCCTTTTCTCCCACCTGTTCCCCACCCCCCACCCAGCCTCTGGCAATCATCACTGTTTCCTATATATAACAGGGTTTTTTTTGTTTGTTTTTATTTGGTTTTAGATTCCACTTATAAGAGAGATCAAATGGTATTTGGCTTTCTCTGTCTGGCTTAATTAGCTTAATGTCTTCAAGATCCATCCATCCAAGTTACTGCAAATAGGCAAGATCTCATTCTTTTTTATGGCTGAATAAATTTCATGTATATGTCCCTGAATGTGCTGCAGTGAACATGAGTGTGCATAAATCTTTATGAGTTAGTGTTTTTGTTTTCTTCAGATAAATACCCACACATGGAATTGCTGGATCATATGACTGGATCACTTTTTTCTTTTTTTTTTTTTTGAGGGATCTTCACATTGTTTTCTATAGTAGCTGCACCCATTTACATTCTCATTAAACATACAGATGGATTCCCTTTTCTCCAAATCCTTACTAATACTTATTATTTCTTGTCTTTTTTATATTAGCCATACTAAAAGGCAAGAAGTGGTAATTTTGTTATTTACAAATCATTTCTCTGATGATTAGTGATAACATCTTCTTGTATATTCGTTGCCCATTTGTATTTGTTTGTTTGTTTTTTTGAAAAGCATTTGTTCAGACCTTCTATCCATTTTTTATTAGCCTCTTGTCAGACAAATGACTTGCAAATATTTTCTTGTAGTCTGTAGGTTACCTTTTCCTTCTGTTGATGGTTTCTTTTGTTGTGCCAGAGGCTTTTTAGTATGATGTAGTCCTACTTATGTTTGCTTTTGTTGCTTTTGGTGTCAGATTAAAAAAATCATCACCAAGTCAAGAAGCTTACCGACCCGTTTTCTTCTAGGAGTTTTATGGTTTCAGGTCTTATGTTCAAGTCTTTGATCCATTTTGAGATAATTTTTGTGTTTGATGTAAGATAGTGGTCAAGTTTCATTCTTTTGCATGTGACTGTCCAGTTTTTTTCCCCACTTCTCATTTATTGAAGGGTGTTCTTTACGCATTGTGTGTTCTTGGCTCCTTTGTCATAAATTAATTGACCGTATATGAATGGATTTATTTGAGTGTTCTGCTCTGTTCCATTGATCTCTCTATTTTTATGGCATTATATTATTTTAGTGACTGTAGCTCTGTAGCTTTGTAATATAGTTTGAAATCACAAATATAATCCTGCTAGTTTTGTTCTTTTACAAAATTGCTTTGGCTCTTTGGAGTTTTTTTTGCTTGTTTTCTTGTTTTGTGTGGCACCAAACAAACTTTAGAGTTATTCTAATTTTTTGGAAAATGCCATTGAGATTTTGATAGGGATTGCATCGAATCTTTAGATTGCTTTGGGTGGTATAGATATTTTATCCATATTGATTCTTCCAGTTTATGAATATGGAAGAGCTTTTCATTTATTTGTGTCTTTAATTCTTTCATTAATGTTTTAGAATTTTCAGTATTCGGATCTTTCACTACATTAACTTTATTCCTAGGTATTTTATTCTTAGATACAATTGTAAATGAGATTGTTGTCTTTATTTTTCTTTCTGAAAATTTGTTACTAGAAATTCAACTGTTTTTTGTATCCTGCAACTTTACTGAATTTACTTAATTAGATTTAACAGTTTTTTGATGGAGTCTTTAGGGCCTTCTGTATATACCGTTAAGTCATCTGCAAATAGTGACAGTTTTACTTTTTCCTTTCCAATTTGGATGCCTTTTATTTCTTTTTCTTGCCTGATGGCTCTAGCTAGAACTAGATAGCTTCACTGGTGAATTCTACCAAATATTTAAAGAAGAATTCATACCTATCTTTTTCAAACTCTTCCAGAGTCTATGAGGAGAGAAGTACTACAAACTTATTTTATGAGGCCTTTATTAACCTTTATACTAAAACCAGACAAAGATGCCAAAAGAAAAGAAAATTACATGGCAATATCCCTGATGAACATAGATGCAAAAATCCCCAACAAAATGTTAGTAAACTGAATTCAACAATACATTAAAAGGATCATACACCATGATCAAGTGAGGTTTATTCCAGGGAAGCAGAGATGGGTCAGTGTCCTTAAATCAGTCAGTGTGATATATTACATTAACGAAATAAAGGGTAAAAGTCATAATGACCATCTCAATAAATGTGGAAAAAACATTTGACAAAAATTCAACAGTCAGATATGGTAAAATTTCTCGACAAAGTGGGTATAAAAAGAACATACCTCAATATAATAAAGGCCATTTATGATAAGTCCATTGCTAACATTCTACTCAGTGGTGAAAAATGGAAAGCTTTTCTTCTAAGATCAGGAACAATACAGGGATACCCACGTTTGCCACTTTTATTCACCATAGTATTTGATTTTATATCTTCATTGCTATTGGTTACATTTATGTATATAGTTTCCAAATTAAAGGATGTATTTCATTAAGTAATATGTAGGAATGTAAGAATGGAAGTTTTTGCAAATGTGAAACTCTTTAGTAACTTTTATGTGTATGCCTACTACTACTACGTATGTAAGGTTTTTTAAAAACATGTTTAGGTTAACTTCATTTGATACAAAAGTTGGATTAGTAGTGCTGATATTGAAGAAACTTTCTTCATTTCTTGCTGTATATGTTGTAGGCATAGCACATTTTATACATTGAGTTATTGAATTTTTTCCTTCAGTATCAAATGGTCTTAATAGCATTTATAATTTTTTTCATTGCATAGGTTTCTTACCTTTCTATTTTTATTATTTTTTTTCTTATCACCATTTTCTTTTTCTTTTTTAAAAATGTTTTATTTATTTCTGAGAGAGAGAGAGAGAGAGAGAGGCAGCATGAACAGGAGAGGGTCAGAGAGAGAGGGAGACACAGAATCAGAAGCAGGCTCCAGGCTCTGAGCTAAGTGTCAGCACAGAGCCCGACGCAGTGCTCGAACCCATGAACCATGAATTCATGACCTGAGCCGAAGTTGAACACTTAACCGACTGAGCTACCCAGGCGCCTAGTCTTATCACCGTTTTCATTGTTTACTATTCATGTATTTACCCATAATGGATTAGTAGTGTCCTTTATAAAATGCCTCAGAACTAAGGACAGGCATACCAAATATAAATTAGCAAACCACTGTGATAGCCATCATTAAACTAAAATAATCTTATACAACCACTAAGTGTCAACTAATAGCTGTGGGCATGTCTGAGGAACCTTTGTTGTACATTTTAGCTTTGGAATTCATTTAGGAAGATTAGTCCAACATTAAAATTTCTCTCAAATCTAGTCAGATATATTGTCTGATCTCTTTAAATCAATAGGAAAATATAATGTACTGGTTTTTTTTTAAACTTTTATGTTGACTTTACTTTTTAGTTGTTATAGTAATACCCATGCTAAGAGTTTGTGAAAATAATAGCAGAGAATGGAGTTGGTGGTTTGAGCAAAGATGAAATAAGATTGACTATGTGTTTATAATTGTTGAGAATGTTGGACAAATAAGTACATCAGCACTTTAAAATAAAGAATCTTAAGGGTTTTTTTTTTGTTTTTTTTGTTTTTTTTTTATATTTTTATTTATTTCTAGGAGAGAGAGAGAGAGAGAGAAACAGCATGAGCAGGGGAGGGTCAGAGAGAGAGGGAGTCACAGACTGAAACAGGCTCCAGGCTCTGAGCTGGCAGTCAGCACGGAGCCCGACGCGGGGCCCGAACCCACGAACCGTGAGATCATGACCTAAGCGAAAGTCGGACGCTTAACCGACTAAGCCACCCAGGCGCCCAAGAATCTTAAGTTTTATATATCATCTCCAAAATAAGAATCTCTTGAAAGAAGTTAAAATAATCTATATATTTTTTTTAAAATGTTTTTTTATTTATTTTTAGGAGAGAGAGAGAGAGAGAGACAGCATGAGCAGGGGAGGGCCAGAGAGAGAGGGAGTCACAGGCTGAAACAGGCTCCAGGCTCTGAGCTGGCAGTCAGCACAGAGCCCGACGCGGGGCTCGAACCCACGAACCGTGAGATCATGACCTAAGCGAAAGTCAGACGCTTAACCGACTAAGCCACCCAGGCGCCCCAAAATAATCTATATTTTTGAAAAATACCTGATGTGTGTTTTATTTGGCTAGTTACACCATCGCACCCAAGGTCTGATTTTTTTTTTTTTGTCTGGTTTTCCTCATGCACAGTTTTTTTAATTGGTGGGAGCTCTTGCTAGGACAGTTTATGAATTGTTGCCCAAATCTTTTAATAGAAATTTAACAGTGGGCTCTTAAAAAGAAGCTGCCTGAGTGGCTCAGTCAGTTAAGTGTCCATCTCTTTATTTCAGCTCAGGTCATGATCTCACCGTTTGGGAGATGGAACCCCTGTGTCAGTCTCTGAGCTGATAATGCAGAGCCTGCTTGAGAGTCTCTCTCCCACTCTAGCTGCTCATCACTCCCCATCCCCCATCTCCCCCCCCCCCTTTTTCTCCCTCTCTCTTAAAATAAACATTTTTAAAAATTTTACCAATGGACTCTTTTAACTAGATTATTCCTATCTGCTTACAAATCAGCTGTTGTGACTCTTGATTTCATATTCTACTCTCGTAACTGTTCTATTTTTCTAATACCCTTTTAGCCAAACTACCCAAATTATCTGTAGTTACTATCAGGTTATCCTCTTTTTTCTTGAATCACTCCAAACATTGTTTTGTTTCTACCACTTCACAATAAATGATGCTGTCAAGATAATCAGTGACCAATGACCTACTTTAATACACAGTGACAGGGTTTAAAAAAAATTTTTTTTAATGTTTAATTTATTTCTGAGAGAGAGAGAGAGAGAGAGAAATCAGGAGGGTCAGAGAGAGAGGGAGACATAGAATTCGAAGCAGGCTCCAGGCTCTGAGGTGTCAGCACAGAGCCCAATGCGGGGCTCAAACGCGCGAACTGTGAAATCATGAACTGAGCCGAAGTTGGACACTTAACTGACTGAGCCACCCAGGCACCTGGGGTGACACTTTTTAAATTTTGCTTAACATAGTTGATAATTTTTCCACCCTGAAACATTTTTTTCACTTGGCTTTTAGGATATCACTTTAAATCACTGACTGCCTCTCTTGAGTGTCTTTTGCTTTTTCTATCTCTTCTTTCTGATCTCTTATTTTCATATCTCAGAACTTAATCATGGACCTATTCTCTTTTCTGTCTGTGCTCATGCTCTTGATGCTTTCATCTAAATTCATTGCTTTAAATATCATCTGTAGGCAGATGACTTCCAAATTTATATCTTCATTTTGGATCTGTCCCCACATCTCTAAATGCCCATATTCAGCTGCCTACTAAGGATCCCACTAGGACATCTTTCAAGGTATTTTAAACTAACATTTCTAAACAGAGATCTTCTGTATGCTGTCCCAAAACTGTTCTTCCATATAACCTTATTCTGTGTAAGCTTATTGGCAATTCCATTCTGTCAGACTATCATATATGTAGGAGTATGTTGAATGACAAATTTAGTGACCATCTTTGCTTGCTGTACACAAAGATATTTTTTGTAGTGTGTCTTACAAAGAGAATTTGTGGAGAAGGTTAAACAACTCAGTACTGCTAAACCGTTTAGCATGGCTGAAAATAGCCCAATAAATTTATGGTAACTGAAATTTTGAAACACAAATTTATTAATATTACCAAATTTTTAATAAAAAGGTTATGATGTGTTACTTTTTATTCATGTTACTCTTTCAGGTTCAGGCTGTTTCACTTTGTAGTGTATTGGCTATACATACAGAAAACTTCACAATGGCTTAAGTAAATGGAGGATTTAGTTTTCTAACATATCAAGAAATTAAGAAGTAGGCAGTAGTTAACATTGGTCCAGCTTGTTTTCTCTTTCTACCTTGTCAGGCTTATTAGTTGGTTTCTCATGCTTGTTGACTTATGGTCATAGTATTGTTGCAGCAGTATACATTTTTACATCTGTCGCTGGATACGGAAAACAAATGTCTGCCCATAACCAGCCTCATTCCGTCCCCAAAGCAGACTTCATATGTCACTGATTTCAACTGTATCATCTGATCGCTTTTCAACCTTTTTGGAAGTCTCAATTGTGGATACTTAGCTGGGTCCATTACCACTCTGAATAAAGTAAAGTTTCTGGAATGGAAGGAATAGAATCTGATTAGCAATTAGCATTGTATGCCTCACAGATCAGAAACGACTAAATTTAAATATAATTGGTGATTAGAATTTATTTGCTTGAAAAAAATTATTTCTCAATAGGTTCCAATAAGTGGGATTTTAAGGGTAGATAGGCATTTGTTATTTAATATAAAGTCTCGCCATAGTTGACAAATGTATTAAAAACCAGTGATTGGTTAAGAAGCTAGCTTTGTATTTAGAAGATAGCAAATATGTGTGTTTACACTGGTGAATTTTTGATAATTTTAATTTACTTTTTGAGGCAAATTAGAAGAGATGATCCTTAAAATTGTAAAGATCTTTTTTTTATTGTTAATTTTGCTTCTTTCTTTTGGTTTCCATAGAATGTTGGCTCAATTAAGAAACATCAGGGAGAGAACTTCAACCCAGTGGTAAGTAGCTTTAATTTTTTGTGTTAGTCTTATTCTTTTGTTTACCTTATTATTATGACTTTTTTTTTGGTTGGCTTTTCTTTCTACATCTGATTAGAATATTTTTTTATGTGTCCCATGTTAAGTCTGGTTTATAAAGTGTCTCTTACTTATCATTACATTAAAAGTCTAATGAACATTCCCCATGTTGACCACTTCCTTTTCAAACCCGACCAGGCTTTCTTTCTTTGGTTTACTTTCTAATAGTATGGTGTAAGGGAGGATCTCTTTGGTTCTTACTATTCATTTCTTTCTTTCATATGGTATTTTACTCCTATGCCTTCAATAATGAAGGTCCCCTTCCTTTCTTAACAATCAGCAGTTTTAGTCTGCTAAATTAGGGTCCGTTTTTGTATTGGCTTGAGGCCCGCTGAATATAATCTGAGGTCTGGACTGCTTTCTTCATAGCCTCAGTCCACAAGAGGTTTTTACTTGAGATGTCAGCTTTTTCCTAAAACATCTAATCTTCCTTTATTTAATACAGTTTTTAAAAATTTATTAATTTTGAGAGAGGCAGAGATAGCTTGAATGGGGGAGTGGCAGAGAGAGACAACTTCAAGCAGGCTCTGTGCTGCCAACGTGGGGCTCAAACTCACTGAGATTGTGACCTGAGTGGAAACCAAGAGTCGGATGCTTAACCTACTGAGCCACTCAGGTGCCCCTAATCTTCCTTTTCTGAATTCATTTTCTCTTCTGAGATATTTTATAATTTCTGACTGTCTGCAGCATGATCTATGGTCAGCACTACAGAAGAACCTTGGAGGTTTCATTAACCTTTACTCTAGGGGTACCTGAGTGGTGCTTTTGGTTGAATGTCAGACTCTTGATTTCAACTCAGGTCAATGTCTCTGGGTGGTGAGATTGAGCCCCACTTTGGGCTCAGTGCTGCATGTGGAGCCTGCTTGGGATTCTTTCTCTCCCTCTTTTTGCCCCTCCCCAGCTTATGCATACATGCTGGTGCTCGCTCTCTCTCTCTCTCTCTCTCCAAACAAATAAACATTAAAAAAAACACAATTACTCTGCCTTGTCAATTACTGATGCTTCAAGTGTGCTGCACACAATAACATCTAAAATACGCTCTTTTATGTTACATATATTTGGTAGTCAACATTTCACGCCCAGTTATAGTCCCAAATCCATTATGATTTCTGGGATTTATAGGCCATATTTTCCAAGGTTTGGGGTACTATCATGTTATGTAAATAAACTCATACAGTATTTATAATATGATGAACCAGAACAATAGTTTCAGACATTGAACCAACATTGCCCCATCAAACTTTCTGCACTGATAGAAATGTTCTCAGTCTTTTGCTTATTGAGTATAGTATCCACTAGCCACATGTGGCTCTTGAGCTTTTTAAAATGTGTTTAATGTGACTGATAGAAGAGAATTTTAATTTTATTTGATTTAAGTTGTATTTTAAGGTTAATGGTCATGTGTCCAGTGGCTGCCATATTGGAAAGAGCAGATTGAATTCCTCATTGTTCTTAAGTGGCCTCTTAAGTCATTATCAGTCGAAGTCTTAGAATCTTTGAAGGAAGAAATTTCATGATCATTTTTGGACCTTTTATTTTTGGGATCTCATAAACACAAGTATAAGCTAAATTCCTCTTTAACAATGAAATTCTTATTAGATCAATAAAACTGCTTATTCCTGACAGTAAAACACACCTTCATATCAACATAGACTCTTAAGCATTCAATAAACTTTTCTGGATATTTCTTTGCTGATAAAGTTTTGTTGTTTTTTTTTAAAATTTATTTCTAGGAGAGAGAGAGAGACAGCGTGAGCAGGGGAGGGTCAGAGAGAGAGGGAGATACAGACTCTGAAATAGGCTCCAGGCTCTGAGCTGGCAGTCAGCACAGAGCCTGACGCGGGCTCGAACCCACGAACCGGAGATCATGACCTAAGCAAAAGTCGGACGCTTAACCGACTAAGCCACCCAGGTGCCCCAAGTTTTTTTGTTTTTAATTGAAGTATAATGGACATGTAACATATTAGTTTCAAGTATACAACATGATTCATTATATATACATATTGCTAAATGCCCACCACAGTAAATCTAATTAATTAATACCCGTTACCGTACATAGTTAGAAATTTTTTTTTCTTGGGGCGCCTGGGTGGCTCAGTCGGTTGGGCATCCAACTTCAGCTCAAGCCATGATCTCACAGTTTGTGGGTTTGAGCCCCGCGTCGGGCTCTGTGCTGACAGCTCACTCAGAGCCTGGAGCCTGTTTCGGATTCTGTGTCTCCCTCTCTCTCAGACCCTCCCCTGCTCATGCTGTCTCTCTCTCTCAGAAATAAATAAAAACATTAAAAAAAAAAGAATTTTTTTTCTTATGATGAGAAATTTTTTAAAAGTTTTTTTTTAAGTTTGTTTATTATTTCTGTGTGAGGGAGAGAGAGAGAGAGAGAGAACGAACGACAAGCAGGGTGGTGCCGAGAGAGAAGGAGCCACAGCAATCGAAGCAGACTCTGAGCTGTCAGCACAGAGCCCACCCTGGGGCTCTACCCCACAGTGAGTTCATGACCTAAACTAAAGTCAGATGTCTAACCGACTGTGCCACCCAGGTACCCCTTGATGAGAACTTTAAGATCTACTCTCTGAGCACTTTTCAAATATGCAGTACAGTATTATTATTATAGTCACCATCCTGTATGTTATATTTCCATGAGACAAAGATTTTACTTTGGACCTTTCATGTTTAACACCATAGTGTAGGAGAGGAGCAATTTTTCCTTGACCCTTTTAGGGTCTTCGATTGAGTCTGAAAAGTAAACTTACAAAGACGAATTAACAGGAGAAAGCATGCAGATTTATTTAATGTAAGTTTAAAAAAATTTTTTAAATGTTTACTATATTTTTGAGAGAGAAAGAACGAGGGGGGAGGGTCAGAGAGAGAAAGAGAGGGAGACACAGAATCCAAAACAGGCTCCAGGCTTCAAGCTGAAGTCAAGTGCTTAACTGACTGAGCCACTCAGGTGCCCCTATTTCATGAAAGTTTTCAGTGGCACAGGAGCCTTCATAAGGAGTAAGGACCTAAAGAAACCATTAAAACTTCTTATTTTTATGCTACATTTCATGAAGACTGTAGAGTTCTGTAGAAGTATAAGACAAACTATGAGTTAAGTGTAGTAAATGGGGGAAGGGGGAATTTAGTAAAGCCTCTTTGTTTTAAAATTTTTCTCCATTCTTCACAGATTGGGCTGCTATATTCCTCTAGGTATAAGGAAGGCACCTGTCACCTGAAGATTTTATAATCTGTTTCAGGGGAGAAGTGTAGGGGGAGGCCAGCATGACCTTCCTGCTTCTGCTGTTTTCTAGACTCTTTCAGTTTAAAATAGTCAATATGGATCAAGGTGCCATACCTTGGAGTGTTGTGTTCTGAACCACATCAGTATTTTGTTTTTGTAAAGTATAAAGGAGAAGTGCTAGTAAAGTCCTATTGATATTTAAATATTTTGAGAAGCTGAGTTCAAGTATATCATTATATACTGAAAGCATTCTAATGATAAGAGGACAGAATCCGTTTTTTTGGTGGAAAAGTAGGGATAATAGTACATGTATAGCAGGAAGAAATGAGAATATACATATATTTTATCTAAAGAACTTAGCACAGTGCCTGGCACATAAATTGACTAAGAATAGTCATATTTTTTAAAAGATCTCAGGGGAGTGCTTACTGTTGTTAAACACTTTAAGAATTGCATGTAGTTTGAAATAGACCGTTAGAAGCCATCCCTTGCTGAGCCATAACAATTTTGTAGTACCAGTCCTGTCTTTATTTTAAAAAAGTCATTTTTTTCATAAACAGATTATTTTTCAGTGGTTTTAATTAAAATGTTTAATTGGATTACTGATTTTTTGGGTGCCTTCTTACAATTTGTGCTTGAGATAATTTGCTTCACTGGCTTCAACCTAGTCTTGACCCTTGTTGGGAGTAATCTATTACTCTAATAGTCATCTGTTTAAAGCAAGAATTTATCATTTTACAGAAAATTGATTACTGATTGGCAGTCATTCTTATTTATTGAAGTAGGTTTTCTTTGGTAATATAATCTTAGACTAGTTGGAATTAACCTGTGTGTACACATTGTATTTTTAATAAAAATTAGCCTGAAAATTTTTCACTAATTCAGAATTAAACCTTTCCCCGATTTAGTTTGAAACAGTGAAATTGGTGTACATTGTAATAAAGCAAGTTTATTCTCTGACGTGTAACCTTACGTAGATATGATTTATAAGTTCTTTAGAAAAAATAAAATACCAATATTTAATTGGAATAAAATAAACTTGGCATGTATTGGAATTTTGATGTGGAAGAGTCTTGATAAGTTAAAAGGGTGATTGATTCTGATGGCTCTGTTAGGAAAACTTCAAAATACCTTTGCATTCTATTTCCTACTCAAAACTGCATACAGACAAATTCTTAATTTTAAAAAAATAGCTCTTAAGCAGAAATTAAAGAAATCTTTTTGTTGTATTAGGGTTTTTAAAGTTGAGAATAAGCGAGACTGGTAAAATATGGTTCTTATAGAAGCATATAAATGGCTGCTTAACAGGTCATTTTTTTTAAAGTATGGAAGTACTTGAATTCATTTGAAATTTAATACATAAATGTATATAAATTTAGATAGTAAAACAATGTTAAGTATGTTCCATTGGATATGTGTAAAGGAGAAGGTATTTATCTTTGATATATAAACTGTGGTAAATAAATTAGAATTATTTGTTTGGAAAAATTATTGCTTGTGATATGTATAACTAAATTTCTTTTTATTTGACTATTGCAGTGTCTAAAAATGACTACAAAACGAAGTTTGTTTGTGCGGTTGGTACCATGTCGGTGTCTACGAGGGGAAGAGGAGACTGTAACAACCCTTGATTATTCTCATTGCAGTTTGGAACAGGTTCCCAAAGAAATTTTTACTTTTGAGAAAACTTTGGAGGAGCTCTATTTAGATGCTAATCAGATTGAAGAACTTCCAAAGGTATGTTAATATTATCTTTTAAGAATTGCCTTTGGTGGGGCGCCTGGGTGGCTTAGTCGGTTGGGCGTCCGACGACTTTCGCTTGGGTCATGATCTCGCGGTTCGTGGGTTCGAGCCCCACGTTGGGCTCTGTGCTGACTGCCAGCTCAGAGCCTGGAGCCTGTTTCAGTCTGTGACTCCCTCTCTCTCTGACCCTCCCCTGCTCACGCTGTCTCTCTCTCTCTCTAGAAATAAATAAAACATTTAAAAAAAAATAAAAAATAAAAAATAAAAAAAATAAAAAGAATTGCCTTTGGTTATTGTTATGCATAGAATATAATGCCACCAGTGTTAGCACAATGCTGCCAATATACATGTGTTTCCATTGTTTTCCTTACTTTTTTTTTTAAATATTACAATATGCAACACAATTCACAATTTTGTAAAATAAAATTTTAACCTTTGTGTCTTTAAGCCAATTGCTTGAATATTTAAGCAAATAATTAAAATTTTATGTTTAATTTCAGTTTTTTAAGCCACTGAGATAGGTAAGACTGTAGCTTCAGCAGCCAATAGATTTAGTTGGACAAATCATTAAAATTAATGTTTTCTTTCTGTAGTTTTCATAAGACATTGGTCTATATTATTGTGATTGAGAATAAATTGTCCTTTTAGTTGTCACATACTATGTGATTAAACAGTTTTTTAGAGGTATTATTCTTTTTGACCCATTTCAGTTTGGGAAGGTTTTGGAGGACTTTACTTTTTTTTTTTTTTTAAGTTTATTCATTTATTTTGAGAGAGGAGGAATGTGAATAGAGGAAAGGCAGAGAGAGAGAATCGCAAACAGGCTCTACACTGTCAACACACGCCCAGTCTCACAAACTGAGATCATTATCTGAGCTGAAATAAAGAGAAGAAAGGAAAGGAAAAATAAGACAAAGACAGACTTGGAAGCAAAGCATAAGAGATTCTTAAATACAGAGAACAAACTGAGGGTTGCTGGCAGGCTGTTGGGCTGGGGGATGGGCTAAATGGGTGAAGGCATTAAGGAAGAGGCTTACTGGGATGAGCACTGGGGGTTGTATGTAAGTGATGAATCACTAAATTCTACTCCAGAAACCATTGTCACATTCTATGTTAACTAACTTGGATTTAAATTAAAAAAAAAAAAAAAAGAGAAAGATGCATAACCATCTGAGCCATCCAGGTGCCCCACGACCTAACTTTTTTGAAATGTAAGAATAACTAGGGGAAGAAAGTTGGTTTGTTGCCATGAAACATCCATCTTCTCACATTATCAAAATTTTTCAGTGGCTACTTGTTTTCCCTTAAATCTTAATCCCTCTTCATTCTCAACTTAAGAAACAAATTTCTTGTTTATTCTGGGAAAGTTGCAGTAGGTTTAATTTAATTGTTAGATTGTTTTACTACCCAAACGGTAGTGTTCATCACAACTGTGTGGAGAGACATTGGTGGCTCAATAATATGTGTGGCATTTCCAAGAAGCAAACTATGATTTGCACTGGCAGACTTAGAAGTTAAAAATAGAGGACAGCAAATTATAATTTTTAGATGAATAATGAGTAATTATTAGTACAAGTGTGTTTTATGCAATAAATAGGACACATTTCTACCAAAATTATTCATCGTTCACCTGAAATCTGAATTTCATGTGGCAACCGTAACTGAAATCAAGAATAGAAAATAGAGTGTGTTGCATGTGTCCATTGTTGCATGAAATATTTGTGTTAAATGTCTGTGTGCGTATACATATGGATGGCAGTGCTTTGAAAACACTTTTCTTTCAGTGGCCAGGAGTAAAAATATTTTGAAAGCCAAAGCCATCCAGGGTCGTCTTATAAAGAAATCTCTATAGGGGTGCCTGGGTGGCTCAGTCGGCTAAGCCTCTGACTTCAGCTCGAGTCATTATCTCATAGATCATGGTTTCGAGCCCCATGTCAGGCTTTGTGCTGACAGCTCAGCCTGGAGCCTGGTTCAGATTCTGTGTCTCACTGTCTCTCTGTCCCTCCCCCACTCACACTCTGTCTCCCTCTCAAAAATAAATAAACATTAAAAACATTTTTTTTATAAAGAAATCTATATCTGGCTAAGCATAAAATATTAAAGATTGTAGGTTATATGTTTATGAATTATTTCCCTGGGTTGTAATAAGGAGCTTTGTAATTTATTGTTTCCTTATATAGTATTCTTTAGAAAATAATTTCTCTTCCTTTTGTTGTTTTGGAGAACTTCAAAGTCTAAGAGTGGTCTCTGTAATAAGTACTAGTAGGGTCTCAATCTGAGGATTGAGGGGAAAAGAGAGGCTTGCTGTGAAAGTGCACATAACTGAATCACTTAGCGTACTTCTTTCCAGTTTTGGAAGAATGCTCTTCCTAAATAGGGCTTGCTCAGTACCATCCTGATAACAGTTTTTTGTTTTTCTAAACACTACTCTTTAAGAATAGTTGTAGAGGGGCACCTGCGTGGCTTAGTCGGTTAAGCGTCCGACTTTCGCTTGGGTCATGATTGCGGTTCATGGGTTCGAGCCCCGCGTCAGGCTCTGTGCTGACTGCTGGCTCAGAGCCTGGAGCCTGTTTCAATCTGTGACTCCCTCTTTTTCTGACCCTCCCCTGCTCATGCTGTCTCTCTCTCTCCTAGAAATAAACAAAACATTAAAAAAAAAAAAATTTAAGAACAGTTGTAGATTCACAGCAAAATTGAGATTTCTCATCTATCTACACTGACCCCACATATGCATAGCCTCTACCATTGTTCAGCATACTCTGTCAGAGTGGTGCTTGCATTAAAGTTGACAAACCTATGTTGAAAAATTAGTATCACCTGAAGTCTATAGTTTACAATATGGTTGTACTTTATGGGTTTGGACAAATGTATAATGAAATGTACCCATGATTGTGGTATTATACAAAGTATTTTCATTGCCCTAAAAATTCTCTGTGCTTTATATAGTGCATACAGTTTTTTGGTATGGAACTTAGAAGTGACCTACACTTTTGGTTAAATATATTTTATTTCAAATATTTTGTATTTAAAAAACTATATTGTATTTTAATGCATTTTATTATTTTAGCATAACAGAATATTTGTTCCCTTATTTTTTTGTTTTCTCAAATTAGAACTGTATATTTTGATTCATTTAATTTCTTTTTTTTATAAGAGAGGAACAGAGAGGGAGGGAAAGAGAGAATCCCAAGAAGACTCCATGATGTCATCGCAGAGCCCGACTCAGGGCTTGATCTCACAATCCATGAGATCATAACCTGAGCTGATATCAAGAGTCAGGTGCTTAACTGAGCCATCCAAACACCTCTGTTTTGAGTCATTTTAAATTATTTGTATTTATTTGAATTTAATTTATATATAAACTTTCATTTTGGAATAAAGATTTTGAAATACAAGTTTCAAAGTTTAGGTTATTTAATAGCTACCTAATTTTTACTACTTTAGCCAAGAATACAACCATATAATTATTCTAAGTGTATTTTGCTCAGGGCAGAAGTAGGTATAATTCATTCAATTTTAATTACACTAATAGTATTTTATATGTTAATAAATAAAATATTTAAGGAAATTTAAATAATCACAAGCTTTTCTTTCCTTGTTTCAATAGCAACTTTTTAACTGTCAGTCTCTACACAAACTGAGTTTGCCAGACAATGATTTAACAACATTACCAGCATCAATTGCAAATCTCATTAATCTCAGGGAACTGGATGTCAGCAAGAATGGTAAGATTTTTTTTTTCCCTCTGACTTAAGTGGGAACATGTTACTTCATTAAGATTTCTATTGTGTTTTAACAAAAATACAAAATTAAAAAGTATTATTGTATTAGCTTCTATATACATTAAACTTATGTATATGATAGTTTAAAGCAATGTGGAGAATAAATGTAAAAATTTTAAATGACCTTTTAATTAAAATGCTATGGATACATGTATATTTATGTATCCTTACGTTTATATATTTATAAATATTCACTTTCCTTTTGTTTGTAATGATGAGAAGCTACTAACAACTGTAATGTCCATTGTTGATTACACTGTTTGATACAGCTGTAGAGTGGAATCTAATGTAGCTCTGTCAATACAGACATGAAATATTTACAGTACAGTGTTAAAGATTTTTTTAAAAATGTTGTACAACATTAGAAATGAATTGAACATCATTAAATATTTATTGAGAGACCAGTTTTTTTTTTATTATGGCCTACAGTTACATTAATGATTAGAAATAAAAGGACATGGTGACTCTTCTGCTCCATATAGTTTGGTTTAGTATGTTTAGTTTGTATATGCTGAAAACAGTGGGGAAGACACATTCCAAAATGTTAAGTGCTTACCTTGTCTGAGAGAGACAAGTAAATACTTGAAAATTTTAGAATGAGCATGTATTTCTTACATAATTACAAAAACAAATCACAAAATTGTAAATCTTTCTTTTTTGTTTTTTGTTTTTAATTTTTTTTATGTTTTATTTATTCCTGAGAGAGAGATACTATGACCCGGGGAGGGTTAGAGAGAGAGGGAGACACAGATTGAAACCGTGAGATCATGACCTAAGCCGAAGTCGGCTGCCCAACCTACTGAGCCACCCAGGTGCCCACAAGACGGTAAATCTTAAATGGTCTGTCAGAAGATGACTTCAACAAATAGTGAATACTAAGTCATATTCAAATAATTCTTTATAACATTTGGAGAAAATCTTTATAAGCAAGTCCCCAAGGGGCGCCTAGGTTGCTTAGTCTGTTTAGCCTCCGACTTCAGCTTAGGTCATGATCTCGTGGTCTGTGAGTTATCAATTCCATGTTTTAGGACTCATTATGAAAACCACTTTAGGACTGATTTAAAAGGATCATCCTCTTGTCACAATTAACAGTTGACTTGGAATTAATTCACAATGGTGTCTATCCATTTCCATAAAAATATGCTTTAAAATAAATATATACATTTATTGCATGCCTTCATCTGCTAAGCCCTAAGTATCTTAGTAGTTGGCAGTCCATATCAGTAATTGTATATCTTGTAGGCACATCATCAAATTTATACTTCTTTGAGGATTAAATCCTTTTTAAGGAAGTGTAATGTGTTCATATTCACTCTAGGTTCAGGTTCAGATTATAGTGGTTAGTGTTCTACTGGGTTTCAGTTATCAATAGCCAGGAAATTTTAAGTTTAAAAGTTTTAATTTTTAAAATTGTTATTGAATCATTTAACTTTAGGGTTAAAATTTTATTACATGAAAAATCTGTGCTTTTAAATAAAAATTTAGAATTTAATTACCCTTTAGATTCATTTATATCTTGTTTTTCTTCAGATTATTTAAAAAAATTCATAGAATAAAAGCCTACATAAGAATTGACAAAACACTCATGGTTTCACCCACTGTTAGCATTTTGCCATATTTGTTTTCTTTCTCTTTAAAAATATATATGAATTTAAATATGTTCAAGGAAAAGATACATTGGTGCTTATATATAATTTCTCTTTGGTAAACTTATTTAACATTTTGGATTGCAATCATAAACTTTACCATTAAGTAATGGAAGTAACATTTCACAAGAACTCAGAAATCCTTACATATAACCACAATACCAGTATCACTTTCAAGAAATTTGACATTACATTTTCCCTCTTGCTTAAAAAATGCCCCTTTTAGCTATTTCCTCCCTCCATCCCCCCACCAAAGTTAAATATCACATAGCATTCGATTGTGTCTCTTTGATATTTGAAAATCAGGAATAGTTTGCCCATCTTTTTGTGTTTTTCATGACATTGCCATTTTGAAGAGTTCAGGTCAGTTGGTTTTTAATTTGTATGACTTTTTCCATCATGATTATATTTAGATTAAATAGATTTTCTGAGCTTGAAACTTTTCTTTAAGAGCAGTTTGAAATTAGTTCAATTCCTTGTGCTTAGTAGAATGACAGGTATTGCGTGATAAATTTCAAAGTAAATGAATTTAATCCATTGCCTTTGTAGCTCTCCATTTGCTGATAGTTAAGTCAACTCCATAGTATTATAGAATTCTGACATTAGAAGTCGTCAAATGTAACCTTTCATCCCCAAAGGGTATGTTTTCTATTTCTTGATCTTTTTAAATGGGAAATGTTGAGGTATAAGGAAAGAGACCTGAAATAATCTGACTATTACTAATGCAGTTGTAAGCACCTGGAAAAGCCTGGTAAATTGATGCCACTCTTCGTGGTGTGAAAATGTTAGTTGGCTTGGGGCGTCTGGGTGGCTCAGTTGGTTAAGCTTCCAACTTGGGCTCAGGTCGTGATCTTATCGTCTGTGAGTTTGAGCCCCATGTTGGGATCTCTTTTGAGAGTTCAGAGCCTAGAGCCTGCTTCAATTCTGTCTGTCTGTCTGTCTGTCTGTCTCTCTCTCTCTCTCTGCCTTTCTCCTTCTCATGCTCTGTCTCTCTCTCTCAAAAGTAAATAAACATTAAAAACACTTAAAAAAAAATATTAGTTGGCTCAATAATGAGGATATTTGCATATACCTCCTAAAAATGCTTTAACCCCAGGTTTATTACTCTGAATTAAAAATGGTGCAGTTACAGTGCTGGAGCATCCTTAAATCAATATTTTAGAGTTTCGTGCAACTTTTTAAAGAATAATGTGTTTGAGTTATGGGAACCTATTGGACTGTAGACTTTTTCTCTCTTTCTTTTTTTAATGTTTATTTATGTATTTTGAGAGAAAGAGGGAGGAGCAGAGAGAGAACAAGAGAGAATCCCAAGTAGGCTCCACACTGTCAGTGCAGAGCCTGACACGGGGCTTGATCTCACTAACTGCAAGATCATGAGTTGAGCTGAAATGGGATGCTAAACCAACGGAGCTACCCAGGCACCCCCTTTCCCTCTTTTCTCATCAGTTTCTTGTTGCTTGTGTTGAAAACCTGTTTTATACAATTCCATCAGCTTATGAGTGTTTTTGAGGAGTTAGAAATAATTTTTATTTAGTGTGAAAAGATTTAAGATGAGCACTCAAATAGTACAGAAAGGGTATGACCTTAGTTATTCCTGCCAGTAAACCTTACAATTTATTTTCACTATAAATTAAATTGATTTATCTATTCTTTTCTCCTCTTTCTCTTTGATTTCACATAGTTAGGCCCTCATCTGTTTTTTAAATGGTGGAATCAGTCCCTTGCCTTTTACTTGTTTCCATCTCTTTTTTTTTTTTTTTTGTCTTAAACTGATATCTAAATGAAACTGCACTAGCTTGTAAATTTATTTAATTTTATCTTCCTTTTGTGACTAAAGTTTTGGTTTATTGTTAGCTTTTTATAGAAATAAAAGTTCACCAAGCTACTATCCCAAGTCATTACAAATAGCTAGTAGTGTTCGAGAAGTTGTTATCTCTTGTGTTCAAGTGGCCTGTCCTTCTTGAGGAGACTAATGGGGATGATGATTAAACATTCTGCCAAAGTAATTGATTGCGGAAGCTGTTTGGGAAGGGGAGATAAAAGAAATGAAGACTACCTACTTGTTAATTCACCTGTTTGAGCACATGGAATAGAAAGCCAGGAAATTATAAGAAAAACTAGAGAAACCAGAAAGAGTAGCTCAGATCTTTCTGATATGGGAATGCTGGAGAGGTTAAATAAGGCCTGCCTTTTTAACTGAGTCAAAAGCCCAGGAAGAATGAATTGAAAGTTCATGGTGAAAATGGAAAACAGTTCATTGAACCTGAGAAAATGTTATTGGGGACCAACTGCTGACAAAGGCTCTTCACTTTAAGCTCAGAAAAGTTAAATTGATGATGAGGAAAATTACAGTTGGCTTGGGGAGTCATTTTTCTCCTGTGTTTTCAAATTTGTAAAATTACTAATTTGATTTTCAGTTGTTTTAAGTTGAGCTCTTTAAGATAATGAAAAAGAAAAACCTTGTGTTAAACTAACCTGGAACTTAAAAATATTTAGACCAATTTCACAGCCAAGTATGTTAATGATGTAGCCTGTAACTGGGATGTGCACTCACTGTCCCTTACCATAGGCCTTATCACTCATTATGTTATACTTGGTCAAATCATACATCTCTTGGGGCGCCTGGGTGGCTTAGTCAGTTAAGCGTCTGACTTTCGCTTAGGTCATGATCTCGCGGTTCGTGGGTTCGAGCCCCGCGTCGGTCTCTGTGCTGACTGCCAGCTCAGAGCCTGGAGCCTGTTTCAGTCTGTGACTCCCTCTCTCTCTGACCCTCCCTGCTCACGCTGTCTCTCTCTCTCTCTCTCTCCTAGAAATAAATAAAACATTAAAAAATTTTTTTTAAAAAAAATCATACATCTCTTATCCTTTGGTCAGTACAATTATTTGAGTTTCCTGGTTTAGTCTGTTTTGAATGGAACTCCCTGTTTATGTTCTATAATTAGGGCATTGGGGTATTGATGCCCTTTCAGCAGAGATCACCAGGAACTGACCTGTGATTGAACAGTTTAGATTTATTACTTGATGCAGTGAGTAAAAACCCATACTATGGAGATCTAAGTGGTGTCTCGGGGTACTAAAGATAAAAGACTTATTATAGGATTTGAGCTTTTGTTTTGTGATTTGGGGGAAGGTTTAGAATATGAGGTTTTACTCTGGATACATTGCTGTCAAGAGTAGGGGTAGTTCTATAATTGGGAACAGAATAAACCTTACCTGTTAGGGCATATTAGAGCCAGGCTTAAGTTGTAATTGGTAAAGAAACAGACACTCAGTAGTTGGGAGAAGAAATTGTTTGATATTTTGTGTTTTGGACAGTGTTCGTATTTGTTCAGATGTGATTACATTTGATTGTGTTTGTTCAGACATGATTATAGTTGACCCTTGAATGATGTGGAAGTTAGGAGCACCAACACCCTACACTGTTGAAAATCTATGCATAACTATAACTGTGTATTATCCCCTCAAACTTAACTAATAGTCTACTGTTGACAAGAAGCATTACCGCTGGGGCGCCTGGGTGGCTTAGTCAGTTAAGCGTCCGACTTTCGCTCAGGTCATGATATCACGGTTCGTGGGTTCGAGCCCCGCGTCGGGCTCTGTGCTAACTGCCGGCTCAGAGCCTGGAGCCTATTTCAGAGTCTGTATCTCCCTCTCTCTCTGACCCTCCCCTGCTCACGCTGTCTCTCTCTCTCTCCTAGAAATAAATAAAACATTTAAAAAAAAAAAAAAGAAGCATTACCGCTAATATAAACGCAACGTAACATACAACATATTTTGTATATGTATTATATTTTATATTATTAAAATAAAGTAAGCTAGAGAAAAAATGTTATTAGGAAGGTCACAGGAAAATACATTTACAGTACTGTAAAAAAAAAAAAAAGATCCTTGTATAAGTGGACCTGCACCATTTAAACCCATATTGTTTAAAAGTTAACTGTAAAAATTTGCTTTTGTGTTAGTCCTTCGTCATCATAGAATGGCCTGGTCTGATGTTGATACTCTTTGAAATCATTTAGTTGAAGAAGAGAATACCAAAACCTCTCTTTGAATGCCAAGTAGGTAGTCCATAGTCATACGCAGGACTAGCTCATAGTACCAGGCCAGCTCCTAGATGTCAGAAGGTACATTCTCTGTACCAGTAGTAGAGAAAAAGTTCTTCTATTACCAAGCAATAGTAATGTAAAGAGGAAAGCCACATTTTGTAATATCTAATCCAGTGTTTTCCATTATTAAGTTTGAGCAAGAGTCAAATTCTTACAAAAAGGGTATATGACAAAGAAGGAGTGCTATTCAATTGAAAATGAAAAAGGAACAGATATTTGAAATTGTTAGAGAATTAAGAAGTAACTCATGATAAAATTCAGGTTCTGCACACTTTAAAGATAAGATGAGCCATCTTTGAAGACTGGCTAACACAGGCATTGAGAGTAGGCCTCCTTGAGAAAGTGACTTGAGCAAGGACTTGAGAAGTTAGCCATGTAGGTATTTAAGGTAAGAATGTACCAGAAAGGGAACAGCAGTGTAAAGTTTGTAAGGTGCAAGTAAGTGTCCATAATATGTGTGTAGTAAGCAAGATGGAAAAATGAGAGGAATAGTGGTCAGAGAGTGAGAGCCTTGTAGGTAATAGTATGTTCTTTGACATTCACTCTGTGACACAGAATCATTTGGAAAGCTTTGAGCAGATCGATCAGAGCATGATCTGATTTGTATTTTATGTTTTATTAATTTTTTAATGTTTTATTTATTTCTGAGAGAGAGAGAGAGAGACAGCATAAGCAGGGGATGGTCAGAGAGAGAGGGAGACACAGAATCTGAAACAGGCTTCAGGCTCTGAGCTAGCTGTCAGCACAGAGCCCGACAAGGGGCTCAAACCCACAAACCGTGAGATCATGACCTGAGCCGAAGTCAGACACTCAATCAACTGAGCCACCCAGGCGCCCCTGATTTGTGTTTTAAAGATTTATGCTGGTCATGTGTAGAAACATTCTGAGTACAAGGGTGAAAAGTAACCAGTAGGGATGTTATTTCAGTCACCTCTGATGATAGTGATAGAAGCACTGAGATGTGGACAGACTCTAGATGTCTTGAAGGCTGAGTCGACAAGATTTTAAGATGGACTGAAATGTGGAACATGAGATAAGAGGTAAAGATGCCCTCAGTGGTATTGATCTATGGTAGTGGAAGGATAGAGGTGCTGACAGTCAAGATGGGGTCATCTCTGGGAGTTTTAGTTTTTAGTGGAAAAAAATCAGGTCATGTTTTATTTAAAATAAGATACCTAATTATTCTCAGGAGTCAGCAGTTCTCAGTTAAGAGAGAATTGTGCCAGCTTTACATATATGGGAGTTGTCAGCAGAGAGATGGTATATACAGCTGGAGATTAGAAATAGAATTAGAAATAACATATGAAAGAAAAGACACCTAAAGAATGAGCTCTGGGGGCAACCCAACATTAAGAGATGTAGAAGAAGAAAGGAAAGGTGCAAAAGATCCTGAGAAGGAAGACTACTTAGGATGGAAGTAAACCGGTGGGGTGAAAACATTTTTTGGGGCGGGGGTTGGTAGGGAGCTCAAATTTAGCTTCTCAAGCAAGAAAAGGAACCTTGTCTTAGTATCTACAGTCTTTAGCATAGTGTCTTACACTGTGTATAATTGATACATATTTGCTGAATAATACAAAGTATAGGGAATTGCAGTTTGGGCCATGTTTTGAGATACCTAAGCAGTATGTAAAAAGCATTTGAAAATTTGTTTTTGAAGTTAAGGAGAGTGCAGGGAACCAGAGATACAGATTTGGAACCTGTAGGAATTGAAGTCATAGTAAGTGCAATGCTAAAAATTTGTAAAAGTAGAAAACCCATGAGTATTTTGAAAGTACTTATTTATGGAAAAATTATTGCTATGTATCTGAAAACTGAAGATGATTTATAATTACTAATTTCACAGGTATGGATTGGTTACTTTTTATAAACCTTAAGCTATGGAGTAAAGTACTTTACATTTTTAAAAATATAAAATACATGTTTATTTGTAGAGGATGATAAAAACATTACTTTCCATTAAATATTAAAATTATAGAAATCTAATATAGAACTCTTGAAATTATTTCTTTTCCACATAAAAGTTTAGATCAGTAGAACATACACTATACTCATTGGTCTTTTTTCTCCTTAAGAGACTTGATCATGTACTAAAAATATTATAGCTCTTGGATACTATCTTTTATATAGACCATTTCATGATACTTTAAGGACTTAAAAAAAGGCCAAGGAAATGAGATATTTAGCTAAGTTTTAAATGAAGTGGGGTGTTAATGGAAACTGTGGAATGTCCTTCACCTGTCCCTCCTCTAAGTGTGGAGTGTTCTATTTAAAAAAAAAAAAGTATTTGATAAGAATAATACACCACAACCAAGTGGGACCCATTGTAGATATTGAAAGCTATTTCAGTATTTGAAAATTTAATTCGTGTAATTCACCACATCACTAGCCATATACCTAACTAAGTAATTCCATTCCTTGGTGTTCACACAAGAGAAATGAAGTGTATGTTCGTAGAGTGATTTTTTTTTAACAGATGTCCATAATACCTTTTTCATAGTATTCCAGAGTCTTTGTCTTTCTTGCCCTTTTCTTCTGTGTCACTTGCTTTTGACCCTTGAGCACCACATCTACCCTGGAAGCCCTGCTGCCACCCCATACAATTTTTTGTTTGTTTGTTTTTGAGAGCAAGAGTGAGAATGAGAGCAAGCAAGTGGGGGAGGGGCAGAGAGAGAGAGAAGGGGACAGAGGATCCGAAGTGGACAACAAAACCCATAAACTGTGAGATCATGACCTGAGCCAAAGTCAGACACTTAACCAATTGAGCCTACCAGGCACCACCCCCCAATTTTTTAAGATATAAAGTCAGTTTAGCAAAGAGGTACTGTTTTAATCTATATTAAAGTTGTTTTAATGTATCCTCAATAGAATTACCACTGGAGACAGATTGTCTCAAATTATTTAAAGGACTGTTAAGAATTTAACTCCCAAAGAACTTGGTTCGGTAACCTTAAATATTTCGTTGTTGTTACTTGAGAGAGAGCGAGAGTGAGCTCAAGCCAGGAGGCGCAGAATGAGAGGGACAGAAAGAATCTTAAACAGACTCCACCATCAGTCCAGAGCCCAGACTCAGGACTCGATCTCAAGACTGTGAGGTCATGACCTGAGCCACAGTCAGCCTGAGCCAAAATCAGGAGTTGAATGACCAAGTCACTGAACCACTCAGGTGCTCCTTACATATTTTGTATGTAAATGAATGAGAGAAAAGAAGGAAGAAAATTGGTGTAAAAAATAGGGATGTTATGGGTGGTAAGTCAAATTTAACAAATGTTTGTTGTGCAAAAAGGTAAACAATACTAAATAATTACATGTGCTTAGAATAGAAAATCTAATCAACTTAAATAAAACCTTTAACCAGTAACAGAAGAAACACAGATACTATTAATTAATTGTATACATATACTAAAATGCTTAAGTGAGGTGTTAAATTTCTAGGTAAAAGGGTTGCTTTGTAGATCAGTATTTCCAATTTTGTGACTTCAAACAGGGTTGTTTTTATCATTAAGGAAATTCTTGTCCCCCATTCCTATTACCATCATTTTATTAAAAAGTGACTTTTCAGTCAAAAGAAAAAGAATGGATAGTATAAAGCCACTACATTTTAAAACTTCGATGAAATGAAAAATAAATTTCCAAAGTCAACTCAAGAAGCAAACAATTTGAAAAGACCAATGCGTACAGTATTATATTGGGTAGTCAGAAAACCATACCTACATTGAAAACAAGTTTGATTAAACCTTAATGGAATTAGGATAATCTCTAATTTATAAAAAACTATCATGTAGATTAGGATAAGTGGGGAAAGTATACAACTCCATCCTTAAGGTAAAATACACTTTGGTAACAAAACTAGTAAAGACTGTTAGGACAGTCTCAGGTTGAGTACTCTTGATCTCTGCTCAGTTCTTCATCTCAGGGTTATGAGTTCAAGCCCCACATCAGGCTCCATGCTGGGCATGAAGCCTGTATATGTACATAAATACATAACAAAAGTATTAAAAAAGAAAAAAGACTTGCTCAAATTGCAGTGTTGGGGATCCTATGCTGGGATGACAGGAATCACTCTGCCACAGATTTCATTCTCCATCAGGCTAGTCCTAGCAATCCCAGCCATGTCCTCACAGAGCAATGAGAATTCGGAGAGCTAGTGGAAGTTAGCCAGAACTTATTTATTTTTCTTTTCCCTATGTTTTTTTTTTTTATTTTTTTATGTTTTATTTATTTCTAGGAGAGAGAGAGAGACAGCGTGAGCAGGGGAGGGTCAGAGAGAGAGGGAGTCACAGACTGAAACAGGCTCCAGGCTCTGAGCTGGCAGTCAGCACAGAGCCCGACGCTGGGCTCGAACCCACGAACCGCGAGATCATGACCTAAGCAAAAGTCGGACGCTTAACCAACTAAGCCACCCAGGCGCCCCAGCCAGAACTTATTTAAACCTTTGATACTTATCAGCTCTGTTAATGTTTCATGGTCAAAGCTGAACACGTGACTGAGCACAGAATCAGGAAGAGGGAAATTATACTTAATACTATGATGAGAAAAGTTGAAATACCACATGGTAGAGAGTGGGATAGGGAGCAAGTCCATGAGTATAGTCGATCTATGACACATATCTGGAAATGAACTTTATAGAAAATGGGCCGTATAACCTAAATGGAAGAAAAGCATGAAACTATGGAGTAAGTCAGAAGGATCTAAAAGAAAAGATTGTCAAGAAACATAACAATGAGACAATTTGGAATATGACAGAGGTGCCTCTACAAATCAATGGAATAAGGAAAACAACTATTTTGTAAGCATTGGAACAATGTTTAGTTTTGTTTTTAATATTTGTTTATTTTTGAGAGAGGGATTGGAGAAGGGGTGCTCAGGATCCTAAGTGGCTCCATGCTGACAGCAGCAAGCCCAATGCAGGGCTCACAGTCAAGAACCCCAAAATCATGACGCAAGTTGAATGAAGACTAATGCCCAAATGACTGAGCCACCCAGAGACCTATAAAACAGTGTTTTTATATGAGAAATAAACAAAGGTATCCTTAATAGTCTGTGTTAAAATAAATTGCAAATGAATTAAAGACAATAATATGAAAAACAAGTTATCATTGGCAGAAAATGTTGGAGAATATTTTTATGACTTCAAGATAGAAAAGATAACTCATTTAGGATATAAGGAGCATAGTAGTAAGGGAATGAAATTTCTTTATGACAAAGTATGTAAATAAAAACATATGCCAAGGCGTGAGGAAAACTTGATATACTAGTATTTCTAAAGAATGCCTCCAGTCAATAATGAAAAGATGATCCAGTAGGGGCGCCTGGGTGGCTTAGTCGGTTAAGCGTCCGACTTTCGCTTAGGTCATGATCTCGCGGTTCATGGGTTCGAGCCCCGCGTCGGGCTCTGTGCTGACTGCCAGCTCAGAGCCTGGAGCTTGTTTCAGTCTGTGACTCCCTCTCTCTCTGACCCTCCTCTGCTCACGCTGTCTCTCTCTCTCTCTCCTAGAAATAAATAAAAATATTTTTTAAAAAAAAGAGAGAAATTGAATTTGTAATAAAAACAATGGTAATAAAACCTTCCCCTAAGAAATCATTGAGCCCAGATTTCTTTAATTAAAATTTTTTGAGATAATTATAAATTCCTGTACAATTGTCAGAAATATAGAGAGAGTAGTCCTTTCTACTTGTTACCTAGTTTTCCCCCAGTGGTAACCTTTTTAATATTCTAGAACAAGATAGATACTGACATTGTTACAGTCCCCCACTGGTACTCGGGTTCCCCCTTACAGAGACCTCAGTCTTCCTTTTTCCTTTTTTGACCTTCATAGTTTTAAGGTTAGTGGCCAGTTACATAGCAGAATTTCCCTAAATTTGGATTTGTTTGGATGCTTGCTTATGACTAACTTCGTGTTATATATTTTTGGCAAGAATATGACAGTAATGGTATTGGATCTTCTCAGTGCATCGTAGATTAGGTGCCACATGCTGCTGCCGCTAACTGGTGAGCCTGACTTTGAAGCAATTTAAGTTGGTGTCTTTGAGATTTCTTCACTATAATTGCTTTTTTCCTTTTATTATTAATAAGCATCTTTTTTGAAGAAACTTTGAGACTATTAATTTCCAATTTTTCATCATTATTTTACCCACTAATATTAGTGTTCACTGATGAATTTTTTTTTTTTTATTTATAGGAGAGAGAGAGACAGC
Source organism: Proteles cristata cristata (assembly GCA_017311185.1). Taxonomy (NCBI): domain Eukaryota; kingdom Metazoa; phylum Chordata; class Mammalia; order Carnivora; family Hyaenidae; genus Proteles; species Proteles cristata. The sequence goes on from JAESUZ010003824.1 coordinate 148,975, forward strand.
GTGAGCAGGGGAGGGTCAGAGAGAGAGGGAGTCACAGACTGAAACAAGCTCCAGGCTCTGAGCTGGCAGTCAGCACAGAGCCCGACGCGGGGCTCGAACTCACGAACCGCGAGATCATGACCTGAGCGAAAGTCGGACGCTTAACCGACTAACCCACCCAGGCGCCCCATGTTCACTGATGAATTTTGAGTGAACAGTTATTACTGCATTATTTGCTAGTTGGTGGTTTTTTTTTTTTTTTTTTTTAATGTTTTTTTTGTTTCTGAGAGAGAGACAGCATGAGCAGGGGAGGGTCAGAGAGAGAGAGACACACACAGAATCTGAAACAGGCTCCAGGCTCTGAGCTAGCTGTCAGCACAGAGCCCAACGCGGGGCTCGAACCCATGAACCATGAGATGATGACCTGAGCTGAAGCCGGACGCTTAACCGATTGAGCCACCCAGGCGCCCCACTAGTTGGTGATTTTGTATCATTCATATTTCATCACCTGAAATTCCATGTTTGGCACTGTGGTAAATTTGCTTACTTAGAATGATAGTGATAGGGGCGCCTGGGTGGCTCAGTCACTTAACCGTCTGACTTCGGCTCAGGTCATGATCTCACACACAGTTCATGGCTTCGAGCCCTGCGTCGGCCTCTGTTGACAGCTCAGAGCCTGGAGCCTTCTTCGGATTCTGTGCCTCCTTTTCTCTGTGCTCTTCCCCCGCTGATACTGTCTCTCTTTGAAAAATAAACATTAAAAAAATTTTTTTAAAGAATGATATAGTGATGAGATTTAAAGAAGTTTAAATGATCTTCCAGTGTCAACCATGTGAAATAATGATACTGTATCAGTATAGGAATGAGTCTTAACAAACAGTTTTTGGAATATTTGAAAAAGCTTTAACATTCTTTTAGATTGGATTACAACGTTGCTACTTAAAGTTTGTGGGTTATTGCTCAGAAATTATTGTTAGTGTATTTTTGCTGAGATAGTTTGTGAAAATAAGATTAAGTACTTAAAAAACTAATTGTAATTTGGCTTGTCACAACGCTTGTGGCATTTTACAGAAATTTTCCTCAGCAGCTGCCTTCAGGCCTATCTGCTGTCATATCATATGTAGATTTTTTACCTCTTCTATCTTCAGCTTCGTTTTCAGCTTAGTCATTATATATATACACATGTTAGGGTCCACCTAATCTGGCGTCCAGCATTTAAAAAAGTAATGCATCTTTTTACAGCAGAAAAATAGGAAGAATGCTAAGTTTTCTCCATTTTGTATCCTTCACATCATCAAATAGAGAAGGCACTAACTAATTTTCAGAAGAGCTAAGGGGAGGAAAGGGCGGTAAAATTAGTAATTGATGGTTATAAAGAGGCATATGAAAAAAATGAAAGAGAAAAAAAAGGAATCTTTGTAGTGGTAATTCTGTTAGGCTGATGTTGGTGTCAGTTTATCTAGATCCTACTTAGTTGGTAAATTTTGAATCTGCAGGTATATTGTAATTAATTTTGTTATTTTATTTTTTATAAAAGATCCTTTTCATTTGATTGTTGATCTGTTCATTTTCTAGGAATACAGGAATTTCCAGAAAATATAAAAAATTGTAAAGTTTTGACAGTTGTGGAGGCCAGTGTAAACCCTATTTCCAAGTAAGTTCTCAATTCAATTATAAGTTAATTTTGGGAATAAAACGTCTATGAGATAGTAGTAGAAAATTACTTTTCTGTTTTAATGATTAGTCAGTATCGGCCTTAAATGTGTACAAAATTTCAATGTTAGATTAAAAAGAAACCTTTTAAATAATTTTTCTAACCCCATATTTTACAGAGGTCAGTTAGACAGCCAGAGAGATAATACAGCTGTTTTGTTCCAGGTCTCGCAGATAGTTTGTATCAGAAATGAGGCTAGAATCCAGGTCTCCTTATTCAGTGATACTTGCAAAATGTAAGAATATCTTCACTTACAAATCAGCTGTGCAGCATGCTAAACTTTTCGAAAATAATAAAAGACACTCAAAGATCAAGAAGGTAAAAACAACAAAAAAAGAAAAGCCATGTGATTGATTGCACCATATACAAGAGGTCATAAGTATTCTTTGATGATGGTAATGGCTATAAATAGAATGCTTTCCTGACACCAGAGCTGTTAAATTTTGCAAAAATGGAATGGTGAAACAAAAGATGAATAGAGCATAGCTTAGTATAGCTAAATCAAACACTAAAAGCAAGTTTCACGTATTAAATTCTGTTTTTTAATGAGTTTTCCGAACTGTAGTGCTTCATTTGCTCTGGTAGATGAAGGAATGTAACATAGAGGAGAAACAAGATCAGCCAAAGAGTGGGATGTCTCACTGCCAGAGAATTCTGTACTTGTTAAAATCCAGGAAAAACATGTATAGATGATGTTTTATTTTCAGCTGAAAATATTACTCTAGCATCCAGTTCTAGATCTATAATTTAATTTTCAAACCAGGGGAAATAAAGATAAAGTTAATACATGTATAGGTTCTGAGATGGCCTTAAAATACCATTTAGCTTTTTTTTAATAATTTCTTTTCATTTGTTTACTATAAAAGTATGCAGTCTTGACTTAAAGGGCCAGATGTTGAAATTGAAAATAACATAAACCTAATGGCTCTAACCTAATGGCTAAAGCCCAGGGTTGCTACCAAACAGAAGCAGAAGATAGCCTACCCACTAGAAAGAATTATCCAGCCCCAAAAAGTCAAAACTGTCAAGGTTTCAAATTCCTTATCTGGTCCTTTGGATTGACATTATAAGACAAATTTTAGTAGTGCCTGCTGATGTCGTAGTTATGTACCACCTACATTTCTGTGTATTTTGGTTCATTAGACTTGATCTTTTTGTGCACATTTTATCCTCTAGAGATGAATACTGTCTCATTCCCTTTTTACAAAGAGATGAAATTATAAACATTGAAACAGGTAAATTATTACAAAAAGGAAATCTTTGATCCTTCATAAAAGTAAAAAGGTGACGATGATCTGTTAAGAGCATGTGCTGGTTAGTTCTTAGAGATATTTGGTAAGAGACTGAAATTCTGTGTATTAGTGTAACTTAAATTCTGATATATTTTGTATAGGCTTCCTGATGGATTTTCTCAGCTGTTAAACCTAACCCAGTTGTATCTAAATGATGCTTTCCTTGAGTTCTTACCAGCTAATTTTGGCAGGTAAGTTACGGTTTCTTCTAAAACCTTTTCTTGTTAAGTCTTAAAAAGTTTACAAAACAAGTTGCTTCAGTTATACTATTAATTACACTTTCACAGCCTCTTGTTTTGTAATTATTTCCAACCAGTATGGTTTTTACACTTTTTTCACAACTTGTTTTGTTTTTGAATTTATTTTCTGAAGTAAATAATAAGCAATGAATATTGAGAAGAAAAGATAATATAAGACTTGAATTGGTTTTTAAAGTATGCAGAAATGGTTTAAATGTGGGTAATTTGTGTATATTTGAGATACTGAATGCTTTTTTCTTAACATTTATCACAGCTCAAAATGGTCTTTATTATTGATTTATATGTCTTCTCCACTAGACTCAAAGTTCTGGAGAAAAGAAAGTGTGTTTCTGGGGCCCCCCCCCATTACACACCTCTACCAATATCTGAACATGCAATTCTTTTTGTCATTATAGTCTTTGAGTAATTTTTCTTTTTTCTTTTTCTTTTAATGTTTTTTATTTATTTCTGAGAGAGAAAGAGAGACAGCATGAGCAGGGGAAGGTCAGAGAGAGAGAGGGAAATGCAGAATCTGAAGCAGACTCCAGGCTCTGAGCCAGCTGTCAGCATAGAGCCCGACGCGGGGCTCGAACCCATGAACCGTGAGATCATGACCTGAGCTGAACTCGGACGCTTAACCGACTGAGCCCAGGCGCCCTGAGTAATTTTTCTTAATGAAAAGATGAGTCAGTGAATGAATGAATGAATAATAGGTATCAAATTATTACTGTATTTATTTTTATTTCTTTAGTGTTTATTTACTGATAGGGAGAGAGAGAGAACATGTGGGCATGGGAGGGACAGAGAGAAAGGGAGAGAGAATCCCAAGCAGGCTCCTTTGGTGTCAGCTTAGAGCCTGACGGAACACTTTTATCTCACAAACCATGAGTCCATGACCTGAGCCAAATTCAGAGTTGGATGCTTAACTGAGCCACCCAAGAGTCCCAGAGTTATTATTGTTTTTAAACTAATTACTAGAGAAAATGCTATTCAGTGACATGTTAATTTTGTCATCTTTGTGTCTATAAATAAAGACAGTACTGTATGATCTCACTTATGTGTGGAATCTTAAAACAAAACAAAACAAAACTTGATCTTCTTAGAGAACAGATTGGTGGTTGTCAGGGGGTGAGAGTGGGTGAAATGGGTAAAGGTGGTCAAAAAGTACCAGTTATAAAATAAATAAATTACAAGTATATATGTACAGCATGGTGACTATAGTTAACAATATTGAATTGCATATTTGTAAGTTGCTAAGACAATAAATATCAGAAGTTCTCATCATAAGAAAAAAAATTTTTGTGGAGCACCTGAGTGGCGAGTGGCTCAGGTTGGTTAAGCGTCTGACTTCTACTTAGGTCATATCTCACGGTTAGTGAGTTCGAGCCCCGTGTCAGGCTCTGTGCTGACAGCTTGGAGCTTGGAGCTTGCTTCAGATTCTATGTCTCCATCTCTCTCTGCCCCTTCCCCCACTCACGCTCTGTCTCTCAAAAATGAATAAACAGAGCCTAAGTGTCCATCAACAGATGAATGGATCAAGAAGATGTGGTTTATCTATACCATGGAATACTACATGGCAATGAGAAACAATGAAATCTGGCCATGTGTAGCAACATGGATGGACCTTGAGGTGTTATGCTGAGCGAAATAAGTCAGGCAGAGAAGGACAAATATCATATGTTTGCACGTACAGGAGGATTAGGAGGAACTTGATGGAGGAACAAGGGGGAGAAGAAGGGCGGAAATGGTGGGGGAAAGGGGGAGAGGCAAACCATGAGAGACTCTTGAATGCTGACAAAAACTGAGGACTGATGGATGTGGGTGGGAGGGAGGGATGGGCATGGAGGAAGGCACTTGTGGGGATGAGCACTGAGTGTTATGTGGAAACTAATTTGACAATAAACTATTTGTAAAAAATAAATAAATAAATAAAAACAATGTTCAAAAAACAAAAAAAATGAATAAACAGTAAAATAATTAGAAAAAAAAATTTTGTAGCTGTGGTGATGGATGTTAACTATACTTACTGTGGTGATCATTTCACAATATATACAGATGTCACGTCTTTATGTTGTACACGTGAGAATAATAATGTTATATGTCAACTATATTCAATTAAAAAGGAAAGAATTCTGGGCATTGTGGCCCAGTGACTGTCTTGTGAGAGCTATGTTATCATGCTACATATATTTATATAAATATATCTATATGTGTATATATGTAATATGCATATGCGTTATATATGAAAATATATAAAAATTAGTGTATACTTGTTAGATTCCTTTTCTGTGCCTGGCTTTTGGACCACTTTTTTTTTAAATTGTATTTGACTCATAGTATAAGTTTAAGGTATACAAATATGTTAAGGTATACAAAGCATACAGTGCATACAAGAGTGTGTATCCTAAGTGTTAAGATATACAAATACAAACAATATGATTTGTTTGTATTTGACATATTTATATATTATAATATGATTAATATTGTGGCATTAGTTAGCACCTCTGGACTGCCTAATCTGCTTATTTTCCCTCTATTTCTGTTGAAATGTGCATCACTGAATGGCCAGAGGATTTCTCCTTTTTTATGTTCCCTTATGTTCTTTTATTCTTTTTTCTCTCAGAGCTGGACTCTTGAAATGAATTATTGTTTTCTAATTTATTACCGGCTAATAATTTGGGGAGGCCTTTTCACGTGAAGTATCGTTAGATTGATAATTAGTGACAGTATGTGCTTTAAGTATGTAGAAGTGTTTAATTCTCCCCCAACCCCACACCCCCGCCACTAATTCTGAGGAGCAGAAATTGTCTTTTCTTACTTCATAATTGCACAATAAATACTAATTGCTTTGAAACTTTAGCATGTGACATTACTTTGGTAATTAAATTCATGGTCTTTGTCATAGATGCTTGATTTGTTACTTTGTTTTGCAGATTAACTAAACTCCAGATATTAGAACTTAGAGAAAACCAGTTGAAAATGTTGCCAAAGTAAGTAAAGGTGCTGTCTTTTTTAAAATAAGAATTTTTAAAGATTTTATTTTTGAAGATTTTCATTTTTAAGTAATCTCTACACCCAATGTGGGGCTTGAGTTTATAACCCCCAAGAGCAGAGGTCACATGCTCTACTGACTGAGCCAGCCAGGCGCCCCAAGAATTTTGAATTCTTGTGTCCTTATAGAAATGTTAACTTTGTAATACCTAAAATATGAGTGAAAATTACTCTAAAAGGCTGACATTTGTGGTCACATTATAATTAGTTGTGTTGAATATAAGACTTGTGCATCTGTTGTTCGTATTTTGTAGTGATTGCATAGCTTTCTGGAACTCAGTCTTGTGTTACAAATATCAATATGTATATAAAGCTCACATGAGCCCCAAATAGAGGTCCCAGTTCATATACTAGAGCTCTTATATAGTATTTATTGTTGAAATCAATAGAGTCTTCATGTGAAGTCGGATAACTATAACTCTAAGAATTTGTCTGGTTTTGTAGTCTGCTGTAAATTAAAAGTGGGATGGAGGGCCCCCTACTGGTAAGCTAACATTAGAAGAGATGGCCATCCAAAAGCAAATAAGATCAAACTAAAACAGGTCTACAGACTTATAATGCCCTGTAGTCTGTGTCCACTTATGAGTACCTTAAAACTTATTGAGTTCATTGCTACATTCTTACATTGTAAGCATTGGCAAAATACAGTCTTTTTAAATCTGGCCCACTGTTCATTTTTGTAAATAAAGTTTCACTGGAAACACATTTATTCATTTACAAATTGCCTATGGCTTCTTTTGCTTTATAGTGTTAGAGTCGGGTAGCTGTGACAGAGACTGTATTCAAAGCATAAATTATTTATTACCTGGACCTTTACAGAAAATGTTACCAACTTCTGTTGTGATTGAATTGTCAAGAGTTAATTGTTACCTCTTAAGGGAGGTTATCTCCAGTTACCCAGGAGTTAGTTCTCATTACTCAAATTCTTTGGCATCTTATTTATATCTGTTATAAAATTCATCACATAATTCTTAGGTTTTTATACATTTTACTCCCATGTTTACCTGACCAATTTACATGCATGTGCATATGTGCTTGTAACCTTCCCCATGACTATAAGTCTTTGGAAGACAAAGAACATATCTGGTTTTGATTCCCAGAAGACATTATGTATTAACTGAGTAATTGTTCAGTGCACGAATGATTGTAGTTACAGTGACGGTTGTGAGCATATGGAAATTATCCATATTAAATGAAAAAAGATTTAAATATTTTACAGATATGGTACTGGCATTGATAACTCATTAGTTCAAAACCTGACTGCTATCTAAGAGATTTGAATAAGATGTAAATTGGGGCACCTGGGTGGCTTAGTGGATTGAGTGTCTGACCCTTGATCTCAGCTCAGATCTTGATCTCAGAACATGAATTCAAGCTTCACGTTGGGCTCTGTGCTGGGTGTGAAGCCTACTTTAAAAAAAAAGGGGGGGGGGCACCTGGGTGGCTTAGTCGGTTAAGCGTCCGACTTTCTCTTAGGTCATGATCTCGCAGTTTGTGGGTTTGAGCCCGGCATCGGGCTCTGTGCTGACTGCCAGCTCAGAGCCTGGAGCCTATTTCAGAGTCTGTATCTCCCTCTCTCTCTGACCCTCACCTGCTCACGCTGTCTCTCTCTCTCTCCTAAAAATAAATAAAACATTTTTTAAAAAATTAAAAAAAAAGTTGTAGGGGTACCTGGGTAACTCAGTTAGTTAAGCATCTGACTTCAGCTTACGTCATGATCTCATGTCATGAGTTCAAGTCCTGCTTTGGACTCTCAGCTGTCAGCACGGGGACCCACTTGGGATCCTCTGTCTCTCTGTCTCACTCTGTCCCTCCCCCGTGCTTTCACTGTCTCTCAAAAATAAATAAAACTTAAAAACAGGTGTACATTGTTTGCTGAAGTAGATCTTTCCTGTTTTCTTTTTTTTTTTTTTTTAATTTATTTCTAGGAGAGAGAGAGAGACAGCATGAGCAGGGGAGGGTCAGAGAGAGAGGGAGATACAGACTCTGAAATAGGCTCCAGGCTCTGAGCTGGCTGTCAGCACAGAGCCCGACACGGGACTCGAACCCATGAACCGCGAGATCACGACCTAAGCGAAAGTCGAACGCTTAACCAACTAAGCCACCCAGGCGCCCCTCCTGTTTTCTTTTTAAGATTTATGACTAAAACTTTTGAGACTTCACAACTATAAAGAGTCCAGAGTTTAAAATGTTTCAAAAGTAATATGCATTCACATTATGTGAATGAACCCTTTTATAATCAAAGATTAGAGCAGTGGGGAAACTGTTTTAGATATGTAGCTAAGTGAAATTTAATCCCATCTCAGTCTGGAGGGCTTGGGACCAAACACACGAAGATATGAGTTTTTCCGCTGTGACATGAGAAGAAATGATAGAAAGAAGTCAGATACAAAGGAATTTTAGAGATACACAGGAAGAAATTTGAGGGGTATTGTTTTTAGTTTATCCTTAAAGAAAAAAGATGGATCATAAATGAAAAGACTTGGAAATGAAAACATAAAATTTTGTCTTAGCATTTGAGACTTTTTAGGTATCTAAGTAGGACCAAAGTTGCCAATAATGCAGGTTGAGATGGAGATGCTTCTAGGTTTTTACACTATATTTCCTTGTCTGGTTTTTATTTGTTTGTTTTGACAAAGAAAGAGAATCTTAAACAGGCTTCATCTCCAGTGCAGACCCCGATGTGGGGCTTGATCTTGCAAACTGTGAGATCAGCACCTGAGTTGAAATCAAGAAGAGTTGAATGCTTAACCGACTGAGCCATCCAGACGTCCCTGTATTTCCTTTTTAATTATGTACATCTGTTACTCACTTTTTCATAAGTCACTTTTAAAACCCCACTTCCTAAAGATATCATTCATAATTGAATTTTTCCAGTGCACTACTTTTCTTTTTTGTACTCTTGTATTACTTAACTGTTGATGTAGTGTTTAACTGGTATGTGTAGATTTGCTATGTTCTTTTGTCATTTTTAAGAATATTGAATTAAGAAGAATAAGGTTGTTTTCTTTCAGTCTTGGCCTCCTTCCTCAGAGACCTCTCTACTTTTCTCAAATGTTTACCTGGTATGATATTATGGACATAAAGAGTTTAATACCATAGCATGTAATCTTTCTACAGAAAGATCCTGGAAACACCTTTTGTTTGTCTCGAAATGACTTCGAGATTTTCTGTACAAAGACAGATTTGAGTAAGGGAAGTAGAATTAAAGTACTTTATAGTACCTGAGATTAGGTCCTTAATAAATCTAAGTTAAGTAAAGCAGCTTTCAGGAAAAATTGGTGTGAAATAATTTAAAATAAAGGAATGTTGATAGAATGGCACATTTAAAATGGAAGGGTTGGGAAAAGTTAGCTTCCTCTTAACATTAGGTCAGTAACACTGTGGCATTACATTTATGTGTGTTTTTAAGTTTGTTAGTTTTTTCACCAAAGAGCCAGAGAAATGTTTTAAGTGAATTTTATTTTGCTTTTTCTAATTTGTTAAATTCCCAGGGAAGATAAAAATAGTCTGTGTTCTTGTATTGTAATTTAAGGAGGCTGTTGTTTTTAATGATGTTAGTTTTTAACTTACTAGCATATTAATATATATTGATAATATGACAGTAACTATATTTTGCTTTCCTTTTGTCATCCAAAAAAATTATAACACGGAGTTCTTTATCTGGGTAGCTGGTAGTACCTAAATCTGTCAAAGACTAGGTTTCTCTAAAAATAGCAACTTAAGAGTATAAATATGTGTTTGAATTAATTAGTTAAGTTTTCTAAAATACCATTTTGATGGAGACAGAAAAATACAACTCCGTTTATTTCATTGTGAAATTAGTTTTTGTGCATTTCTCAAGTCTGTAATTGCAGACAAATATTAAGTTGGAAGTTAAAAATAGTGTATTGTGTCTTTAATTTAAAATAAATTTCATCTAGTCTTGTTTTTGATTCTTATAAAACTTTATTTTGAATTATATTGAATTTAATTTGAGAATATGGGGAAAAATGTCCTATTTACTATTCTTAGAATTTTGAGTATTTTCAGAATCAGCTATATTGAAGTTTTATAAATATATGACAAGTCTTGAAAGAAGTTAATAATAACTATATACCTGCCAAACAATCTGATTTATTAGTTGGCTTATATGAAAATTTATTTTGTGAAAAAAAATGAAAACTCAAATTCTGGTCTATGGATTTAAACTTACTATAATTGCTTATGAATAGAAATAAAAAATTGATGAGAAGACAAAATTAGAGAATAATTTATAACTTATTTTATTTAGAAATTAAATATAGTTGACTTCTGAGAAATTATTTTTACTTTGTCAGTATGTGAAAGCCTATACATTAGATGTTACATAAGAATGTTTAACACTATTAGTTTTCAAAGCTTCCAGATAATTAATATTTTTCTATACTTAATTCTTCATTAATCCCTTATACAAAGAACCATGAATAGACTGACCCAACTGGAAAGACTGGATTTGGGAAGTAATGAATTCACAGAAGTGGTAAGTTCACACCAACCTCTATCCATAGGTCTTATGTTTGAGAACACGTGAAAATTAATGTATTTATTTCTTTACATTTTCTGAATTTTTTTAAACTGTTTATTCTTGAGGGAAAGAGACAGAGCACTAGTGGGGGAGGGACAGAGAGACACACACAAACACAGACTCTAAAGCAAGCCCCAGCCTCTGAGCTGTCAGCACAGAGCTCCATGCAGGGATTGAAACCACAAACAGTGAGATCTTGACCTGAGCCAAAGTCGGATGCTTAACCAACCTAGTAACTGACGCACCCCTATTTCTTCACATTTTTTAAATATAAAATAGGGTAAAGATAAACATATTTTTAAGAGAAAAGATATGAAAATTCTTAATGGAAAATTAATCAAACAGTAGTGAGAATAAAATGTAAAAAAAAAATGAGAAACCCATGGAAAAGGTAACTAAAAGTTTTTAGGCACACTCAGTAAACAATGTGAGAGATTATAAAGGAAAAACAAAGTTATATCAGCCTAGAGTGTATCAGAAAAGTATTTCTTGAGGTGCCTGGGTGGCTCAGTCAGTTAGGTGCCTGATGTCAGCTCAGCTCATAACCTGGGTTCCAGCCCCTCGTCGGGAACCTGCTTCAGATTCTGTGTCTTCCTCCCTCTCTCCACCCCTTCCTCACCTTCCTCTCCATTTCTCTCTGTCTCAAAAATGAATAAACATTTTTATTTATAAACATAAAGATTTTTAAAAAGCGCTTCTGAATCAAAAGCTCCTTAGGGGTATTGGTCAAGAATTTATTCAAAGATAAAATATTTTTCTATAATTTTACTTAATAGCTAAAGGGAAAACATTGAGTGAAACAATTGTTATTTTTGAGTTTGCAATAAGACTTCTGGATTGTTTTTGCTTTGTATGCAAAGTGTGCAATGATGTGGAATCAGAAAGGAAAGGAGTATGTAAATTGATTTTTGTCTTTAGTGAGTTCTCCAAAAGAACTCGGAAAATAAGCTAGATATTTTTTTTTAAAGGAATTCATGGACCTAAATATCCTCATTAAAAATTTTTACATTTTTTTTTAAATTACGGTTGATTTCAAAAGACAGTCTTTTTTTAATTCCAGTATCATTGACATGCAGTGTTACGTTACTTTTAGATGTGAAATATAGTAATTCAGCACATGATCATAATGTAATTCTGTATGTTACTCATCAATAGCACTCTTAATCCCCTTCACCTATTCTTCCCATCCCCGCATCCATTTCCATCAGTTTGCTCTCTGTAGTTGAGATTCTGATTCTGGATTTGTCTCTCTTTTTTTTTTTTTTTTTTTGATTCATTTGATTTGTTTTTTAAATTCCACATGTAAGTGAAATCATGTGGTATTTGTCTTTGTCTGACGGACTTAGTTTGCTTAGCGTTATGCTCTAGAGCCATTCATGTTGCAGATAACAAGATCTCATTCTTTTTTATGTTTGAGTAATATTCCATTGTGTCTGTATATACTACATCTCCTTTATCCATTCATCTATCGATGGACACTTGGGCTGCTTCCATATTTTGGCTATTGTAAATAATGCTGTCATAAATATAGAGTACATATATGTTTTTTGAATTAGTGTTTTGTATTCTTTGAGTAAATACCCAGTAGTGAAATTACTGAATCATATTTCGTAATTTGTTAAGGTACCTCCATACTGTTTTCCACGGTGGCTGTACCAGTTTGCATTCCCACCAATGATAAGAGTATTCCTCTCCACATCCTCACCAAAACTTGTTTCTTGTATTATTGATTTTAACCATCTGACAGGTGTGATGTGATCTTTTATTGTGGGTTTTGATTTGTATTTCCCTGGTGATGAGTGACATTGAGCATCTTTTCACGTCTGTTGTCAAATGATAAGCTTAAGAACAAGAATTTCTCAGTATTGTCAGCTTCATAATTACCAAGTGGGTTATTGTATTATACATTTGTTCAACAAATAGTCAGTGAACTTTCCATCTAAAGTCAATGGAAGAGAATGGTTGTTTTGGATACTACATTTGTTTTCTGAAATACTCTTTCATATTCTTTTTTTTTTTAACTTAGCATTTTTTTTTTAATGTTTTTTTTATTTATTTCTAGGAGAGAGAGAGAGAGACAGCGTGAGCAGGGGAGGGTCAGAGAGAGAGGGAGTCACAGACTGAAACAGGCTCCAGGCTCTGAGCTGGCAGTCAGCACAGAGCCCGACGCGGGGCTCGAACCCACGAACGCGAGATCATGACCTAAGCGAAAGTCGGACGCTTAACCGACTAAGCCACCCAGGCGCCCCTCTTTCATATTCTTTATTTTAGTTGAAGATGGCTTATGATGGCTCTTATTGTGTGATGTGGAAGTTTTTACTCCTTTTGAGAAAAATACATATACTATGCTTCTTATTAAACTTAATATTTTTACATGTATTAATCTATTTCCACATTAACTATTTGAAAAATCTTAATTATTGTTAATCCTGTAAATCAGCAGCTTTCAAATTCATTAGTATTTGTATGTTTTGGTCTCTAGCATTATACATTTTTTGAAAACTTAACCTTAGGATGACAACAGGTAAAGCACAAAAGAATATTTCTTTTTATCCAAGTTACACTTAGTATTCTTACCTGTATTTTCACACTAGCAGTAAGTCTAAACGATACGACTTTTATGTATTAATCATGTTATTTATTATTTTGGTTAGATATTGATGGTATTCTCTGCCATCACGGTGTTAATGACCGGACACAGGTGTGGTGTGGTGACAGAAATACCTTTGAAGAAGGTATTCAATAGAGCCTGCAAGGGCAGAATGCCAAGATCAAATTTTGACTCAATACAAAGGTCCACTGCAACCCTCTGATTAATTTTTTGGTGGCCAACAGCATACTAAAAACAGTATTTCACTTTGTAGTTGCTGGAAGTTCAAAATAACAGAATATGTATACCATGTGCTTATGCCTTGATTTACTTAGCTCTTCCTTTTTAGACATTTAAGATGTTTTTTCCTCTCTCAGTCATTAGGGAGTATCCTTGTGGTTTTCATAAAAGACTAAATGTTTTTACAGATAATAATTGAGAGTATCTTTTGATTCTGCTCTTAAAAGCAGTGGGTCTTATTTCCATTTCTTTTTTTTTTTTTTTTAATTTATTGTTGAGAGAGAGAGAGAGAGTGTGTGTGTGTGTGTGTGTGTGTGTGTGTGTGTGTGTGTGTGTGTGTATGTGAGAGAGAGAGGCAGTGAGAGGAAGACACAGAATGCAAAGCAGGCTTTAGGTTCGAAGCTGTCAGCACAGAGCCCGATGCAGGGCTGAAACTCAGAAGCTATGAGATCATGACCTGAGTTGAAGTCGGACACTTAACCAGTGGAGCCACCCATGCGCCCCTTATTTTTATTTCTTTATTTATTTTATAAATACTTGAGCCTGCTCTGTAATGAAAAGCTTAACTGAGTTTTATGCTCTTCTGGAATGACTATCTTTGAGTTCTTTTTTAGTAATATAACTGTAATAACTATAATATAGTGGAAAGTCTCAAATCTTGGCTCTGCTCCCCACCCCTACCCCTCCAGTTATTTACTTAATGTTTTAAAATAGAAGTCATCATTAGAAGTTCCCTGGAGCTTCTTTTGCCAAACAAAAACTTTCAACTAAAGTATTGAACCTCTTTACCCCCTTCTTGTCCAAATAGCCTGAAGTACTTGAACAACTAAGTGGATTGAAAGAATTTTGGATGGATGGGAATAGACTGACCTTTATTCCAGGGGTACGTATATCAAACTTTAAATGGATTCTCTTACTGCTCTCTGTTCTTTGCAGTTTTATGAATTGTACATTTTCTTATTACTTTTTTTTTTTAAAAAAGAATAGTTGTCTAATTTTTAATAGTATTAAATAGAAATAAATGACATTTATTTTTTTTTTACCGTCAATACATCCTTGATTAAGATCAGAGAATTTCCATAGTAAACATTTGTAATATAATCTCTTTTTAATAATCTGGACTGTAAACTTCCCCATGGCTGCAGTTGACTTTGTATCCTAATTCATTTTGTCCAGAAAATTGTTAAGTGGGATATTTTCCATGTAATTTCTGCCTTATCAACTGATGTTTGTTTATTCCCATACCTGAAGAACATAAGATTTACCTGTATGTGCTATTGCCCTAGCCAGTGGTGACAGCTGAGTTCCCAAAGAAAAATGTGTTTTCATTGTCACTCTACTAAGGTCTTAGCAGAATCTCTTAGCTTTATTACTGAATACATTCCTTATGGCATTTTTTAAATGTTTGTTTATTTTGAGAGAGATTGAGAGAGAGAGAGAGAGTACACAAGCAGGGGAGGAGCAGAGAGAAGGGAGGAGAGAGAACCCCAAGCAGGTTCCACAGTATCAGTGCAGAGCTGGATACGGGGTTCAGTCTCACAAATGGCAGAGGTCATGACCTGAGCCGAAATCAAAGAGTCAGATGCTTAACTGACTCAGCCACCCAGGCACCCCTACTCGTGTCTTTCAATAAAAAAAAATTGAATCTTTTCTCTCATATAAGCATGTGGTAATGAATTATAACTTAGTATTGAGCTTATAACCTAAACTTGCCATAAATTAGCTTAATAGATTCATTAGATTTCCGTTTTTTACTTCTAGTTTATTGGTAGTTTGAAACAGCTCACATATTTGGATGTTTCCAAAAATAATATTGAAATGATTGAAGAAGGAATTTCAGCATGTGAAAACCTTCAGGACCTCCTGTTATCAAGCAATTCACTTCAACAACTGCCTGAGACTATTGGTTTGTATTGCTTTCTAATTCATGTAATTCGTTTTTACTAATTCACAAATTACCTTTCTGTCATTGCTATGCTGAAAGTTTTCATATATCAAATTTCAGTTATAATGAGCTTTTTTTTTTTTTTTGGTTTATTTATTTAGTTAGTTTTTTGAGAGAGATAGAACATATGATGTGGGAGGGACAGAAAGAGAATCCCAAGGAGACTTCACACTGTCAGCTCAGAGCCCAGCATGGGGCTCAGAACTCACAAACTATGAGATCATGACCTGAGCCAAAATCAAGAGTCTCTTGCTCAACCACCTGGAAGCCACCCAGAGACCCTCGTTATGACCTAGTTTTGTTGTGCTGCCAGTCACAAATCTTAGATAACTTGTTTTCCTCATGTGATCACTTACACATTTTACTTCCTAGTTGATATTACTCCAATTGTCTTTATGGAAATGTCATTTTTATCACTCTAATAAAACTGTGACTAACTTCTAATCATAGCCCTTATCTAGTAACTTTTTTCAGTCTTCTTTCATTTTAGACTCACAGATGAGAAAGCAAATCCTATGAGAGTCTATATATGTATAGTTGCTTGTAGTCTGATGATGCTTCAAGGAAGTGGAATTACTTTTTTGATGAACCAAAAATGTAAACATTGCCATCTTCATGATGTTTAAACATAAGAACCAAAAAATATTTTTACACACTTGTCAAGTTACATAGTTGTTTTAGCTCATGTTACATTTTGCAAATTCTGCTACAACTTATTCACCACTTTTAAATTCAGGCTTGGTTCTTATTGTTTTAGTATTTAAAATACAGAGAATAGTTTGTTACACACCTACTATTTCCTTTTTGTTTCTGTTCACTTGTGCCATGGCATTGTTTTATGGAGCAGGGCTACAGCTGTGACAAAGCAGACAGAAGTCCCTACATTTAAGAACCTTACATTTTAGCAGGAGTAAAATAGATAAATACATACTAATGTTAAAAAGTAATATATAGGTGAAAATTGAAAATACAGAGTAAGGGAGTACAGAATGATGAGATTAGGAGGGATGAGGTGAGATGAGGTTGGTTTCTCTTTTAGGTAGGTTGACTAAGAAAGTTCTACATGATTCCTGTCAAATGTAATATGTGCTCACATTGACCATTGCTTGACTTGCTTCTAGTTCAAGCTGGAAAATTGTGTATTATTTCTTCCCTCAAATAGGTTCGTTGAAGAATATAACAACTCTTAAAATAGATGAAAATCAGTTAATGTATCTGCCAGACTCTATAGGAGGGTAAGATTTTTCTGACTCACTAGATGGCTTTCATTCAGTTGTATATATTTGTGTTTATATGTATATTATGTATGTTTCATTCAGCCAAATTTTATATATATATATTTTTTTTTTCAGATAAGTGCATAAATAGCATCTAAGGGAGATTCCATACACATTTAAATAAGTAATTGGTTACAGGTTGGATATATTTATAACAAAGAGACTATTTTAGTTGTTAAGTTTAGTGGAGATACCGATTTGCTAGATTTGTTACAGTCAAGTTCCAGTGTTTATATGTTTTAAGGATTTGGGTTATATATAGGAAACTTAAAAAATAATGTATTTTCTATTTTAATTAAAGGTTAGTATCAATAGAAGAACTGGATTGTAGCTTCAATGAAGTTGAAGCTTTGCCTTCATCTGTTGGACAGCTTACTAATTTAAGAACCTTTGCTGCAGATCATAATTACTTACAACAGTTACCCCCAGAGGTACTGTATTTTAAACTTGTCTTGAATTTTTTTCATATTGTTTATTATGGCTATCCAGTGTGGTTTTTTTCTGTTTTCTTTCAGAAATAATTATGTAACTAAGTTATTTATTTTCTGATAATAATTAGCTATGCTGTTTTACAGAGATACCAACTTTTCTTTATACATGAAAATTAATAATTAAAAAGAGAAAATATGATTCCTTTTATAAATGAGAAGAACATTTTCATAACTCTGGAAAATTATGTTTTACCTACATCTTTTAAGCAGTAGGCCAGAATTTTGATCCCTAACTTCATGTTTCTCTTTCAGATTGGAAGCTGGAAAAATATAACTGTCCTATTTCTCCATTCCAATAAACTTGAGACACTTCCAGAGGAAATGGGTGATATGCAAAAATTAAAAGTCATCAATTTAAGTGACAATAGGTTTGTAATGATGTTGGCTTATAGAAGACACTGAATGGATGAAATTAAAGTTTCATTCTATGCTAGAAAATCAAATGCATGTTCTATTCATACATTTTATTTTTATTTATTTATGTTTTCAATATTTTTAATGTTTATTTTTGAGAGAGAAAGAGAGCGTGAGCAGGGGAGGAGCTGAGAGAGGAAGACACGGAATCTGAAGCAGGCTCCAGGCTCTGACCTTTCAGCAGAGAGCCCAACATGGGGCTCGAACCCACAGACTCTGAGATCATGACCTGAGCTGAAGTCGGACACTTAACTGACTGAGCCATCCAGGCACCCCTTATTTTTGGTTTTTAAATAGAATTTTCATTTGAAAGAATGACCTGATTTTACCTGTGGTTTTATACTGTGGTTATTTGTCACAGTTCATTTTGTGTCCACTTCAGCCATATAGTCACCTTTAAAAAAAAAAAATTTAATATTTCTTTTTGAGACAAACAAAGAGTGTGAGTGGGGGAGGAGCAGACAGAACAAGACACAGAATCCAAAACAGCCCCAGGCTCTGAGCTGTCAGCACAGAGCCTGATGTGAGGCTTGAACCCATAAACCGTGAGACCATGACCTGAGCCAAAGTTGGACACTCAACTGACTGAGCCACTTAGGCACCCATCTTATAGTCACCTTTATTATCCCTAAAGTCCGATCTTCACCCTAATACTGCTGCTGAATGTCACCGCTTTTAATCTGATCTACTACTCCCTCTATATTCTGAGTAGAGATGTGATCAGGCACCCATTCACATAGCTTCAGCAACACAGTCAAGGTGCAGAGTAAATAGATCACTAGAGCTGCTAAATTGGAATAACGTTTAAGTTAAGAACAGATTATCTGTAATGTTTCCTGAAGTAAAGTTACTAATGATAAAAGAATGGTTGTAGAGCAGTTTTACATTTTTCTTTCATAGTATCTTACAAAGCATTCAAAACCATACTATGAAATAGTACGATACATAATGCCATTTTATGAGGAGACAATTAAAACTTGAATTTAAGATGACTCACTTAGCTTGTAAAGCAGAGCTTTAACATGAGCCCAGTTTTCTGACTAATCATGTTCAGACTGTTCCATTTTATTTAAGAATAACTACTGCTTCTTTTTAAAAAATTCAGTCCGGACAATAAACTATTTTAAAAAAATAAAAAATAAATAAATAAATAAAAAAGGAAAAAAAAAATTCAGTCCTGATTTCTGTCCATACTTAGTACCCCAAAGCTAGAGCTCTAGGTTCTAGCAAATTGCGGTGAAGGATAGTCACAGCAGAGCAGATAGGTATGGTAAGATACAAGGTTTAAATAGATACTCTGTTTTAAATAGGGTGCTGTTTTAATGACATTTGGCATTCTAATGAGTTCTTTATACTACTTTGTGTTTTACTCATTACAATGTTTAAATAGTCTTTGGAAATGAAAAGTCTATCTGACAATGAAACATAGAACAGGGCATTTTTTATTAACAAAATTTAAGAGTTCCTATAATAATTTGTTCTTTTAAAAAAAATATTTTTCAGGGTGCCTGGGTGGCTCAGTCGGTTGGGCATACGACTTTGGTTCGGGTCATGCTCTTGTGGTACATGAGTTAGAGCCCCACATCAGGCTCTGTGCTGACAGCTCAGAGCCTGGAGCTTGCTTAGGATTCTGTGTCTTCCTCTCTCGCTGCCCCTCTCTCTGCTCATGCTCTGCCTTTTGCTGTCTCAGGAATAAATAAACATTAAAAAAAATTTTTTTAATAAAATAAGTAAAATAAATTTTTTTAACATTTATTTATTTTTGAGACAGAGACAGATCATGAGCAGGAGAGGGGCAGAGAGAAAGGAAGACACAGAGTCTGAAGCCGACTTCAGGCTCTGAGTTGTCAGCACAGAGCCTGATACGAGGCTTGAACTCACAAACCGGGAGATCATGACCTGAGCCGAAGTCGGACACACTTAACCAACTGAGCCACCCAGGCACCCCATTATAGTTTGTTCTTTTATTTTTTTTTAATGTTTTTTTTATTTATTTCTAGGAGAGAGAGAGAGAGACAGCGTAAGCAGGGGACGGTCAGAGAGAGAGGGAGTCACAGACTGAAACAGGCTCCAGGCTCTGAGCTGGCAGTCAACACAGAGCCCGACGCAGGGCTCGAACCCACAACCGCGAGATCATGACCTAAGTGAAAGTCGGACGCTCAACCGACTAAGCCACCCAGGCGCCCCTAGTTTGTTCTTTTAAATACAAATAAGATATCCAAAGCAATTTTATGAGACATTGCCTAATGTGTTCTTGTGTAAAGTAGGGATAGTTAACATTTTTTCTTAGCAGATAATATTTTTGAGATTATTAGATTACTCATTTTTTTCCAGCTAAATTGATTCAATTGAGAATTATATTTTTAAATGAATTCTTATAAAATAATATTTTGTCTTATAACTTATGTCAAAGACCTATGTTGGGTTCTCTCCTAAATTAAGTATTTTTCTGTTTTCATATTCAATAATATAACATTTAGAAGACCATTAGATTTTGCTCTATTTTAACATTTCTTATTTTAGTTTTGTTTGTATTTTTCTCACAGATTAAAGAATTTGCCCTTTAGCTTTACAAAACTGCAGCAATTGACTGCTATGTGGCTCTCAGATAATCAGGTAGGCATTCTGATTTTGTAAGTTATTGGAATTCCAATGGTGTTATATGTTTATGCATAATAATTTATGTAGGCTCATTTAAGAGCAGTTGTACTCTGGTACACATTTTAAAATGTACGTAAGGAATAATGAAAACATTTAGATACAGATAATTTATGTGTACTTTGTGTAGATTGAAAACAATAAATCCTATTGGACTATCTGATTTTTCCTGAATCTGTAAAAAGATAAATTAAGAAATCAAACTCCATAGTCTCTAACTTTAAACTTTTTTCAGTGATTCTCTCAGGTATGTCTATAGATTTGATAATGAATTTAAATTATGCCTCTAATCAGACACTTTCTCACCTTAAAGAAGTGTTTCTAAGGAATTAAGAGTTATTTCTTGGACTTTTCTTTGATACATAAATGTTTATTGAAGGCTTACAATAGTCCATGAACTGCTCTGGGAGCTTGAGGTATGTTGGTGAAGCAAATAGAATATTCTTTTTTTTTTTTTTTTTTTTTTTATTTCTAGGAGAGAGAGAGACAGCGTGAGCAGGGAGGGTCAGAGAGAGGGGAGTCACAGACTGAAACAGGCTCCAGGCTCTGAGCTGGCAGTCAGCACAGAGCCTGACGCGGGGCTCGAACCCACGAACCGCGAGATCATGACCTAAGAGAAAGTCGGACGCTTAACCGACTAAGCCACCCAGGCGCCCCGCAAATAGAATATTCTAATAGTCTCATTGAGCTTACATTTTCAAGGGAGATAGAAACAAGTAATTATGTAATAATATGTCAGAGCTACAAAGAGAAACAGAACCTGAGACATTAGAAGAGTAGCAGGGCATCCTGCTATTTTAACATCCTATTTTAAATAGGGTAATTTAGGAAATGTCTCTCTCTGAGGAAGAGGACCAGTAGAGCAGACACACACATGAAATTAGGAGTGAACCATACATAGACTAGGGCAGTGAGTTGGGGGGAAAAGGTGCATTTAAATAATTTTAAGTGTAGAAGTCTTAATATTCAAATGAACTTGGTACAACTGAAGACTAGATAAAGCCCTGAGGGCTGGAATATAGTGACTAAGGAAGAGAATTGAGTTAAGATTAGATCAGAGGGGAAAACTAGCACTACAGATCACATATGACCTTGTAGGCCTACTAACCAAGTGGGATTTTAGTCTGACTTAGATAGAAATGTGTTGAAGTATTTCATGCCAGGGAATCCAAGATGTGATGTACATTTTTAAAAGATTACTTCGACACTTACATGAGGAACAGTCTGTGGGTGCTAAGGGTAAGAATGGAATATCCTATATCAGAAGGAGAGAGTTCAGTAAAGAGGCTTTTGTAGTAGTTTTGAAGGAGGTGTTGCTGGGCTTCAGCTATTGAGTGGAGATGGTGAGAAGGAATGTAAGAATGTCAGGCCAGTAGTTGACTATCAGGTATACTGGCTGGAGATAAGATATGGGAGTCAACATTGTACAAAAGGAGGATTTAACACCATGGAAGTGCATGAAATTATGAGGGAGAGAGGATAGAGAAGACGAGGTCAAAGATTGAGCTCAGGAATGAAAGGGGCCCCAAAAGGAGAATAAGAAGAACCAGCCAACCAGGGCGGTGTGTTACCTAGAGAGCCATCTGAAGGAAGATCAACCGTGACAGATTATAGCTGATGGGTCCAGTAGATGAGCACTTATAGCTGATCATGAGGTTTGTCAAGTCTGAAGTAGTTACTGACCTTGAGGAGAGTACATAGTTTTAGCAGAATGGTGGGGATTAAATACTGATTTAATTGTATTATAGTGCATGGGAGGCAGGAAGGCCACAACAGTGGACTTACCTAGTACTCTGGCTAAGTTCCCATTTGGACAGTCAATAGATATGTCTCTTTGTATTTGCCTTGGTCATAGAATTAAATGTTAGTATTTTATCCTTGCAAATAGTAGCTGTAATCCAGCTGTGAAAAACATTCAAGAACTGTTTATTGAACAACTGTTTTGTGCCAGGCAGACTAAGCTGGGCCAAATAAGGCTAATATTAAGAAGGTCATTGTAATACAACATGATAAAAGACTTGGTAGGACTGAGCTTCAGGTTCAAAGAAAAGGAGCTTAACTTGGGAGCGTAAAGGCAGGTTTTTCCAGAGGAGGAGATTCCTGCAGTGACTAATTCTCAAAGAAAGGGAAAGAATATTCTGGTTGGAAGGAATATTATAAACCTGAGGACTTTTTGATGAGGAAGTCTAATGTACTAGGTAACTGTACAAGTGGTTCATTGTGACTAGAACTTAACCTTTGAAATGGAAGAGTAGAAAATGAGGCCAAAAAGGTAAGCAGATCATGGAGGATCTTGTATACCAGGCAGAGAACTTGCATTATATTTCAAGAATGGTAAATAGATTTTTTTTTAAATCTTGCATGTTAAATCTGATAAATTATGAGTGGCTTCTGAAAGATTGTTTTAAGGATTTGGAAGTCTTATTCAGGCTCAGTGGAAAATTTCTGTGATTAGGGTGACTGTGTAATCTATTGTCCATGCTAGTGAAAAGGGGCTTTATGATAATTGTGTCAAAGCAGCATGTGTAAAATGTGAATGTTCCAGGTATATTGGGTGTTTGGTCCTCATACCCCTAATCAAATTATTCATATATGCCATCAGTTTAAAAGGAATATATTATTCTTGATACATGTCAATCCTACTGTAGTTGATGCTGAACCATAATTAGAGCTTATGAATAAGCAGGTAGTAGGATCAGATTGATACTTTGGAAAGCTTTCTGGGCTGCACTGTGAAAGATGGATTTAGCCAGGATTGGTGATGCCAGGTGTAAAGGCAGGCGAGACTGGTTGGAGTGTGTTTCTATTGCCTTGAGTACAGCAAGTACTGCTGGCAAGTGTTGCCGTACTCAAGGTAATAGAAGATGTTGGCTTGAAGTAATATAATGACAATGGGGCCAAAGAAGAGCTGGTATACCTATTTAAGGCATGACTTAAAGGTCACATCAGTGGAATATATGTAGAATGCATGTGTGTGAAAAGAAAGGAAGTAAAAGCAAACATGCGCTTCAGAGAAATGACTAGATGGATATTGATACTATAACTGAGATGAGGAACCACAAGAGAAAGAAAAGTGCTTATGGGAGGATATTAAATTCCCATGTCTAGACTTGTTTATTTTTTTGGATAGGCACGTTTAGAACTGTTCTAATGGCCCTGCCGTGACTTTAGACTGTGGTTTCTCTGCTCTTGGTTTCTCCATTCTTTTCATTTCTCACCTCCTGGGATTTCTCAGAATTGCTCCTGAAGGCATGATTTCCTTTTTCCCAGGATCATTATAGGTCTATTTTTTAGCATTTATTATTTTTGAGAGAGAGAGGGAGAGAGGCAGAACATGAGCAGGGAAGGGTCAAGAGAAAGTGAGATGCAGAATCCGAAGCAGGCTCCAGGCTCTAAGATGTCAGCGCAAAGCCTCACACGGGGCTCGAACTCATGAACTGTGAGGTTGTGGCCTGAGCCAAAGTTGGACACTTAACCAACTGAACCACCCAGGTGCCCCTGTTTCTTTTTAAAAAAATTTATTTTAAAGATTTCTGTTACAAGAAGAGCTATAAGAGTTCATCCCATCATCTTAAATGCTTTTTTTTAAGGCGTGATTTTATATAGCTTTTACTATTTTTCAAAAGGGATTCTTTGGATTTATTTATTTAAATGTTAGGGATGGATGAATCCTAAGTAATACTAACATTTAAGTGGCAGATGGATTAAAAAGCTTTGAAAGAGTGGCCATAGAGGATAAAGAAAATCTATATGGTAGTGGATTCAAGTCAAGTATGAAGCACATAGCTTAAGGGAAGGAGTTGTAATGGGATAAATGCTGTTGAGGTGTCAATTCACATGAAGTCTGAAAAATATGCAAGTTAAGCATAACTTGCCAACTTCTTTTGACTATAGCTAATGTAATTTTAGAGGTGTACATCAAAAACCTGATTGACACAATTTAAAGAATAAATAAATGAGACAATGGTGCCATACAGTAGTTGATTAAACTTTTAAGAAGGTTGGATGAGAAAGAGGAGTGGAACATAAAGAAATTGGTAGCTAGGTGCGCCTGGGTGGCTCAGTCGGTTAAGCGTCTGACTTCGGCTCAGGTAATGATCTCACGGTTCGTGGGTTCGAGACCTACATTGGGCTCTGTGCTAATAGTTAGCTCAGAGCCTGGAGCCGGTTTCAGATTCTGTATCTCCCTCCCACTCTGACCCTCCCCTGCTCATGCTGTCTCTCTCTGTCTCAGAAATAAATAAAACATTTTAAAAATTAAAATAAAAAAAATTGGTAGCTAGAGGCAGCATAAGAAGGAATTCTTTAATATTAGAGAACATTTTATAAGTTGTTGTGAGGAGACAGACTATGGAGAATGAGATTAAGGATATGAGAGGAAATTGGATAACTGGTGTGTAACTGATGGAATTTAAAACTGTGGTAGTAGGGATTCTTGTCCTTTTCAAGGCAGCTTGGTCTGAAGTTTGTGAGAGGAAGAGCAAATATTTATGTTGAAACTCTTAGAACATAGCAGTTTCCAAGCAGATTGTACATCCTATTTTTGTTCTTTAAAAAAATATATATTTTAAAAAATAGTATCTTTAGAATATAATTTAGGAAACAGAAGGATTTTTAGGCATCATTGAGAATCCCTGCTGAACTTGGTTACCACAGACTTGTAGTTACTTTAATTTGCTTGGTTCTGTAATATAGAGAAAGCACACAGTTGGAACAATTCTGGGTTGCAGCTTTGCCAAGCCGGGTGTAAAGAGAAAGTGCAACAAGGTAGTCTTGGTAATTGGCAGGAAAGTGGTTATAATGAGATCTGGTGAGGTACAAAGAGAGAAGCAAATAAAAGAATGATGGTGATAAAGTTGAAGGTTCAAGGGTATGTCAGTATTGGGGAGCTTGACTACCAAGTATTGTGGAAACAGTGGAGAGAGAGCAGGTATGGTGTCTACATTACTATACTCTGCTGGTTGTCCTTGTGCTTGACCTCTCCTCACTTTCCTTTTCGAGAATTTTTCTTCTGTCATTCTTAGATATTAGTGCCTATATGGTACTGAAGGCTCTTGTTTAGTTTCTTTCCGTATACTTACTTCTAGAAAAGATGCAATTACTCTCCATATGCCCATTATTCCTAACAATTATCCTCAGTTCAGTTCTCTTTCTTTTACTGCACACTCATTTTCTACTTAATATTGCCACCTAGATGTCTCAAATTGAACCAGCCTAAAAGTGAACATACCTTCTACTCACAATCTTTTTCTTCTTCCAGGTTCCCTAGGTTAGTAAAAAGTACTTGCTAGAGACAGAAACTTGGGAGTATAACTCTTAACTACTGTTAATCACCAAGCTCTGTTTAGTCTTAACTCTTAAATATCTTGGGTGTTTTTCTGTTTTGCTTTATCCCTGCTTTCACTTCCCTTAAATATAATAATCTTAGGGGCGCCTGGGTGGCTCAGTCAGTTAAGCGCCCAACTTTGGCTTAGGTCATGGTCTCACAGTTCATGGGTTCGAGCCCCGTATCGGGCTCTGTGCTGACAGCTAGCTCAGAGCCTGGAGCCTGCTTCAGATTCTGTGTCTCCCTCTCTCTCTGACCTTCCCCTGCTCATGCTGTTTCTCTCTCTCTCTCTCTCTCAGAAATAAATAAAAACATTAAAAAAAATTTTTTAATCATCTGAAATATAGTGTATCGTCTCCAGTATCGTAGGCACTAGTGTCATGTGTCTAGTCCAACTTGAGATGTGCTCTGAGCATAAAATATATTATGGATTTTGTTCAGTTCATATAAACAAAGAAAGCAAAATATCACATTAACAATTTTTATTACACAACAGAATTTTATTTTGAATATAGAAGATATGTTAAATTTAATATATTATCAAATTTTAACTTATTTTTGATTTTTAGAAACATGTGGCTGCTAAAAATTTGTAAATTATCTATGGTTCTCTTCTTTGTCTCACTATTTATGTTAGACAATGTTGATTTGGACTACTGAGATATGAAATAGGTCTCTGCCTTCAGTGTTCCCACCACCTCCAGTCTCAAACCACCCTAATTTCATTCTGAACCACACGACAACTCAAGTGATCGTTTTATCTGGTTCCAGCACTAACCAGGAGATCGGTGGATATTAGGAAAGGATGTAGAATGATAGAGGCAGAATTTAATATCCCTCAAAAGAACAGGTATTTATACTTGAAGAGAGAAAAGTGATGATCTCACAGCATTTGTAAGCTCTAACTTTACTTCCTGACCCAGAGTTTATGATTTTGAGAGATCATAAGCAACCCTATTTTTGAGAAGACTACAGGGGAGCACTGTCGTTGAAGAACGAATAAGTCTACCATTTCTGTTATCTGAGGAGATCAAGAAAAGTTTTCAGTGAAGACGTTTGAGATGCAGCGCAATTTGTTTCTTGTGGAACAAGTTGAGGGCCATGGAGGAAATGTTTGAATGGGAGTAAGATTACAGGATGACATTAGCTAGCTGCAAGGTTTTCACAACAGTAAGTCTAAAGAATTAATTGATACGGTGGCAAGGGAGGGAGAGATTGGGTAGTTTCCTTCCTGTCTGAAGTCAGCCAAGGCATGGATTAGTAGGATTTTAGGTTAGACTGGCCAAAGGTATTAGTTATATTAAGAATAAATTGAAAACACTTCATAACCAGTTAGGAGAGAAGTCTTAAGAAATAAGGAGGTCCTAAAAGAAGTTTTATAGTTCCACCATTGAGTGAATAAACTTGTGGTATCCTTAATGGAGACAGACACGGGAGAAGAGAGAAACAGGTTACAATTTAATGTTTGTTTTAAGTACTCTCCTTTCAGCTAAAATTATCCGTGGGTAACTAGACTAAACCTTCTAAACCATTTCTATAAAAGCCTCTTCCCACAGGGGAAAGATAACATAAAGGAGGCACAATAACATAAAACCCAAAGTCTTGTTTTATAGTTTTATTAAATTATTGTGATAAGTAATTATTGGACTGTGGATATACTTAGTATGTGAGATCTTTTCAAATTGTATTGACAATCAGTGATAATTGCATTACAGTGTGAGTTTTGTTTTATACTAAAACTAAATGATATATTTTAGATTTTTATAAGGTTTCAAATCAATGCTTAAAGTCTTACTATGTGTATATAAGCTTGTTTTTGTAATCTACACATTGATACTTTATACAAAAAATGGTGAGTACTTATTCAGAGGAATTACTGAGTATGTATTTGCTTTAGGATTATTAAAAATTAAACATTTATTTTCTTTCCCTAGTCCAAACCCCTGATACCTCTTCAAAAAGAGACTGATTCAGAGACCCAGAAAATGGTGCTTACTAACTACATGTTCCCTCAGCAGCCAAGGACTGAGGATGGTAGGAATTTAAAAATCTCTTTTCTTTTGGGGTACCTGGGTGGCTCAGTCCAGTGAATGCCTGAGTTTTGATTTCAGCTCAGAACATGATCTAAGGGTAATTGGGGTTGAGCCCCAGGTGGGGCTTTGTGCTGGGCATGGGGCCTGCTTGGGTCTCTTTCTCCTTCTCTCTTCTCTCTCACTCTCTTTCTCTCTCTCTCTCCCCTAGACCCTCTATTCCTCTCTCCAAGTCACGTTCTCTCTATCTTTAAAATTTTTTTTTAAAAAAGTACTTTTTTAAAAAAACAAATATAGGGGCGCCTGGGTGGCTTAGTCGGTTAAGTGTCCGACTTTCACTTAGGTTATGATCTCCCGGTACATGGGTTCGAGCCCCGCGTCGGGCTCTGTGCTGACTGCCAGCTTAGAGCCTGGAGCCTGTTTCAGTCTGTGACTCCCTCTCTCTCTGACCCTCCCATGCTCACGTTGTCTCTCTCTCTCTCTCTCTCTCTCTCTCTCTCCTAGAAATAAATAAAAAACATTTAAAAAAAATAAAAAAACAAATAAAAATCACAGCAAAGGTGTGAGTGAATTTTAAGTCTTAATAGACTTTTACTAGCTTGAAAGTAATTTGGAGAATTGGTCAATAAAGTTCTCTGAAAATGAGAAAATAAGTCAGTATGTCAGGGTTATAGGTAGTTGAATTTGGAGGTACAAGTAGGCCATATGCTTCCTTAAATGATTTCTTGAAATTAAACAGTCAACTTCATTTGTTATAGATCTCTCTATTCTTTGCTAAATGTCAGGAGTGCATGTTAAATGTTGTGTAATTAGGACTCTTGAAGCAGGAAATGTTTTGTTCACTTCTTTTGTTGTAGACTAAATACTATCCTTGGATCTGCATACCACATAAGGATAATAGGTAGAATTCTGCCTAAAATGTTATTTCTAAGTTCTTAGGGTTTTGCCTAGAAACGGGAAAATACCCTTTTCTATTGGCCATACATATTTTTCACCAGTTTTGGTGTGAAAGCCATTTACTAAGGAGCAAATTGGTTCTAATACATCTTGTTATATGTCTGTGTGATGAACTTTTGGGTAATGGTGGGGTTTAGAGCTGATGGCCAAGAAAGATTTCTTAAAGACCTCTTTGGTGCAAAAAGGTGATTTTATTAAATCATGAAGACAGGACTCATGATCAGAAAAAGCTGCACTGGGCCTGTGAGGAGTGACTGATTATATACCCTCAGGTTGGGAACGGGTTACGGACAGTATAAGTCTCTAAGAATTTTGGAGGCAAGGTTTCCAGGACCTCTAGGGGCTAGGTGGTAGGAAAATATCATTTACATTTAGTAAAACCTTACTCACGAGACCTTTCAAATGTGTATGAGGGGCCATATACTGGTAGTATAATTGCCAGCATATACTTGGGGACTCAAGATAAAGCTGGTTTACAAAGGAATTTTTAAGTGTGTAAGGAGACTCACAGGATCCCAGGCATCAGGATAATATTAAGCCAAGATTCCCTTTTGCCCTAGCAAAGTGTCATCATTGAGGCTGCTGAGCTCTCAGAGGAAGCTCCCTCTGCCTGTTTCATGGACTTGTCAGTGGGCTGTAGGCACTCGGAGAATTCAGGTTTTCATTTGCCTCAGTTTCCCACAACACCACGGCAAGCACTTAAATGCCTTTCCTTTGTTCTTGAGCCGCTGGGAGTATCTAAGGAATATCACACATACTCCACCAGGGGCTAGGGAGGGTGCTCACTTGTACTTTGCCCTCAGCTTGCCCTATGCTCCCTCATCATGTGTGTAATGTATACTTTATGTTACACTTAAAAATATAATTTTTATGTTTATATTTTTCTCAAACCAGTGAAAATCTTTATGACTCAAAGTTATTTGTAAATTAACTCTTAACACATAAAAACACTGAAGAAAAAATCTAAATCGATCATTAATTTTAATTTATAAGCTATACCAGAGGCAAATTAAATAAATTCTGGAGCTTCAGTTTCCTGATCTTGAAATAATGATAATAGTATCAGTTTTTCAGGGTTTTTGTACAAATGAGAAGCACTGAATGTAAAATGCTTAGTTAGCACTATGACAGAATCACATTGGCTATTATTATTCTTACATTGTTTTGGCGGTTTTAGCAAACAGTTTTGAAATACTTAAGTAGATGAAAAAGTAAATTTATTTAATGTCTTCCATGATTCGTGATAAATAATTGGAAAATTCATTTATCTATGCTGATTATTTCTTGTTCTTTACAGGAAGGAATAAAAGATTTGCTTTGATAAGTTATTATTTCTTGGGAATATTTAATGAGATTTATTTGGCTAAAGCAAAACTCTTTAGTTTTTCAATTAAATTAAAAGTTAAGACTTATGGGGGCGCCTGGGTGGCTCAGTCGGATAAGCGTCTGACTTCGGCTCAGGTCGCAGTCCATAGGTTTGAGTCCTGCATCAGGCTCTGTGCTGACGGTTTGGAGCCTGGAGCCTGCTTTATATTCTGTGTCTCACTCTCTCTCTGTACCTCCCCCACTTGCACTCTGTCTGTCTCTCTCTCAAAAATAAATAAACTTAAAAAAAAAAAAAGGTTAAGACTTAAAAGGTGTTAGATGTGAATAGTTTACTTTGTTGGGAATCTGTAATTAATTTTTAGGGAATAGGTTTGTAAGCATGAGCTCTTTTCCATATATTTAAATTGAACCCTAATTTCCATAGTTCACAATATAATTTGGAAACAGGTATCCATATCAAAATATATTTAATTTTAGACAGTGTTGAAGTTTTATTTGATGCAAGTACTCTATATGGACATTGGAAGTTAATGAGTTCAAGGGCACCTGAGTGGCTCAGTTGGTTAAAGTGTCCAATTTCAGCTCAAGCATGATCTCATGGTTTGTGATTCAAGCCCCGCGTCGGGCTCTGTGCTGACAGCTCAGAACCTTGAGCATGCTTCAGATTCTGTGTTTCCTTTTCTCTCTCTTCCTCTCCCCTGCTCATGGTCTCTCTCTGTCTCAAAAAAGAATAAACTTTAAAAAAAAAAAAACTTTTTTAAAAGAAGTTAAGTTCAGGGATGGCTGGCTGGCTTAGTCAGTAGAGCATGCAACTCTTGATCGCAGGGTTGTGAGTTTAGGCCCCACATTGGGCATAGAGATTACAAAAAAAAAAAAAGAAAAAGAAAGAAATTCAAAATAGATTTACCAACTCTGGTTTATGCCCAATTGTGCATTGCGGTGAATTATAGTGGATGTTTAGATACATGAGTAGGTGTTTTTTTCTTCGTTTGCCATAGTCACTGGGATTCATGTCTCAATTTTCCATTTCATCTCTGAAGATGATTTCTAGATATTAGAAAATAATAAGAGTGAGTCTCTTACTACTGTAAGTAATATTACAGCCAGCCAGCTACGTAAACTATTCTAATAATTGTTCTTTCATGTGGGAAGATAGAATGCTAATACTTAAGATATTTGTGAGGAAAGGGAAGAATAAATTCTTATTGTAAGAAGAGCCACTAATGTACTTCCTCTATTACATGGAGTAGCAAATTATTTAAGTAGAGGACCATTTAATAACTATTATAGGCTGTGTAAACCATAGGTTTCTGTTGCAGCTGCTTGATGCTGCCTGTTTAGTACAAAAAACAGTCACAATGTGTAAATAAATGAACATAGGTGTGTTCTAATAAGATTTTATTTATGGACAGAGAAATTTAGATTTCATATAATTTTTATGTATCATGAAAAATTACTTTATGTTTTGGGGTTTTTCCCCCAACATTAAAAAACTGAAAACTATTCTTAGGTTGTAGACTATACAAAAACAGGAAGTGTTCCCCATCTTAAAGGATAGGAATGACAAACGGGGAAAATTTGTTCTTATTTTCATTTTGCTATTTCTACTTCAGAAAAATAATAAAAATTGGTAATTATTAGACATCAAATACAGATATCATTCTGAAGGAAGATTCTCAACAAAATTATTTTTTCCTTGTGAAGAAATCAAGTCTACAAAGGCCATATTTAATCTTTGATATTTTTATTTTATTCATGTCTTATTAGTGCTTTGTCTACATGCTTTTGTCACTACCATATAGAGACCTAAGATGTTTTATTTTTCTTTCATTTTAACACACACACTAAAATAACCAAGCATGATTCCAACAATGAATAAAACTACTCAAAGGCATATATATTTTTATTTGAGTAATGAACTAAACTATTAAATACATAATGTGAGATATTGTTGAAGACCCCTTTCCAGGGAACAACGAGATAAATATCTTCTGTCATAACACTCTTTGTTCCAGTCAGAGAGATTGATATACTGTGGCCCATGGGTCATGTCTGGCCTGCTACCTGTTTTTGTGTGCCCCATAAGCTAAGAATAGTTTTTACAAGTGACTGCATCACTTTGATGGTAGTCTGTACCAGTTAAGCAAAATGCAACTCCAGAGTAAGACTTACAGAGTTCTCATTAGTAGAACTATAAATAGTACTCAACTATTCGTACATATATCATAAGTTTGTCAGAAATCTTGTGGAAATTTGATCTCTCTCATAAGTACCTACCATAGTGTCCTAAAATTTGTCTCTTGGCTCACAAAGCTTACTGTATTTATTATCTGACCACTTAACAGAAGTTTGGTGACCACTGCTCAGAATGGTTCTAATCATGGGTATACTCATGCCTTGATCTCTATTATTGTCTTCTGTTTTCATGATTCAGATTTACCTGGCTTCTTATCATTTCTGTCATTTCAATTTATTCCTTTACTGTTTCTTTCTAAAAGCGGTCATAGTTCAGGTAAGAAATTTATTTCTGATACAAAGAGTAGAAGTAGCAAAATAAAATCTTGCTACTTTGAATTTTTTATTTGAGAGATGTGTTTTAGAATGGAAGAGTCTTAAAAGGATAAGTTTAAGATTAATAATGCTTAAGTTCTTGTAGGATTTACATGTTTCTTAAAGTATTTGAATACAGTACTGTACCATATTGCACTTACAATACCAAATCAGAAACTACGTTCACATGGCCAAGTGGGTGAATTTCTTTTCAAATACAGGAAAAGCTTTTTCCTTCATGACTTTGCCTCAAAGAAATAAACAAGTCAGAAAATACAGTGTTCTTGGCTTGGAGTTTTATATACTTTAAGAGGAGTAGATGCTTTGTTCACATTTAATTTGTTCAGTTTTTATTGAGCACCTGTGTTAGATCTAAACAGTGCATTAAATCTAAATATTTAAAAATAAAACTCCATGCTTTCAAGAAGCTCATGTTTTGGGGTGCCTGGCTGGCTCAGTTAGTAGAGCATGCAACTCTTGATCTCTGGGTTGTGAGGTCAAGCTCCATATTGGGTATACAGATTACTTAAAAATAAAATCTTAAAAAAAAATGAAGCTCATGTTGTGGAGAGGGATAATAATGGGTAAATTTGAAAGGGAAGGCTTGGTGTTTTGGGCCTACTTAGAGGAATAGTTGTTGAATGGGAAGTATGCATCCATATAACAGTTTGTAACTAGGGAAAGCTGATTGTTGCCAGTGTGGGGGCAGTTATCAGTCTGAGGCTTTTGATCACTTTTCTTTACTCAGTAAACTCAAAAACAAAAGTTGCCTCTGGAGGTTGAGGGAAGGGACTTTGAGATAAGTGACTTGTAGTAGGAGAAAAGACCAACTAGAAATAAATAGAAGGATTCCTGGGCAGCACTGAAGATGAAGCACAGATGAGGGGATACCATAAATTTGTAATGGTTCTAAACAATAAGGTGATGTCTCTCTTCTCCGGTGGAAGTCAGCAGTCCCACATGAAGAAGGTAATGCAAATAGCACGTTATGGGTTTTGTTGAATAGGTATAACATAAGGAAAAGGGGCAAGAAATGTGAGTGGTTAAAATAGTATATTATGAAATCTAAGGTGAATAGAAAAGAAAGTAAAACCTTGAGTGGTTTCATAGGGAGAATAAGAAATGAGAATAAGGAACTCAAAGTTTACGAACAATAATAGAGAAGTGAATGATTTGAAAGGACAAGTGCATAGTGGTCAGGAGGAGGAAGAGTTTTACAGAAGCCTAGGTCTTGAGTGTGACCATGGTTAGGAATCACATTGGTGAAATGCAGATGGACGTTGGAATTGAGGAACTATGAAATTTTAGTTTTGGTGTTAGGGGGGTGGTCTTCACACATTGTTAATCATTCAGGGTATTGACCGGTTTTAAGTGGAGAGAAAGACTGTAGGCAAACACTGGAATCTTCTATGAATATGCCAGGTGATCAGTCTTAGTGGCATCTAAAATACAGAGAAAGTTGTAGTATCACCGGATACCCTGAAACTCAAAAGATGTGAGTTTTATACTAAAGGGTAGAAAGTGTAGGTGACCAGAAGTTGAGAAGAATGAAAGGCATGGTGAAAGTTACTTATCTTGGGTTTCTAAGAGTTCTATTGTAAGATTGCTTTGGCATGATGTAAAAACTGTTAAGAGATTTCTGACCTAGGCTGGTAATTGAAATTACTGCCTGGAAGTAAGTTGTTGCAAACTGCTTGGGTTGGTTTGCCTTTTCAAGTCTACCACAGAAATCTGTAGATATTCCTAGGATTTGAATCACAGTCCACAAACAAAAAAAAAAAAAAACAAACTTTCTAATTCATTAGCTACTAAGCAGTGCCACAAAGTAATAAAAAAAAAATTCTCAAACCAAGTAATGAAAACAAGGAAAAGCTGAGGACAGAAACTCGATTCCAGTTGTTCATATTTGATTTTGTGGTATTTAGTTTGGATATGAAATTAAAGTAAGGTAAGAAGCCCAAAATAAGGAATAAAAATTAATGGTGATTATGCTATTTAGCGAAATATTCATACTGACCACATATGGGTAGTCCAGGAATTTCATTTTTTCTATTAGCTAATTTTAGGTCCCTTTTAAGTCCTTTTGTTTTGAGTAGGTATAGTCATTTTTAATGGACAGAAAACAGTCTGTGATTTGATCTTGTATTGCACAAATTTCTTTATAGTGATTATAGACAAATGGATTAATTCTTAAGTCTTGGGTCTTTTTTAGTTGTCTAATTGAAAAACTGTAACAACTATTAAATCTTTACCTTTAATATAATAGTATATTGCATAGGCGGGTATAGAGTGTTGAGTTTCTATTGGATTTTTAATTTTCCTAGCATTTTGGTATAGAAAATATCTTGTAAGCACTTTACTTAGGAAAGCCATATAAAGTATAATGTTTAATGCAAAGATATAATTACAAGGCATCAGGATAATCTTTTTTAGCTCAAAATAATTCACTTTGTCTTCACCTTCTGGTCCCCCATACATAATGAACAATATTGGAATTGGAAAGATTATACTGAATGCAAAAACTTGGATGAAATAATTTATAAATACCATGTGGTATATGTGTCGCTGAAGTGAGCACTATTACCATGCTGCTTTTTGTAGGGAACTGCACAAAATCACCTATCTACCATGTTGTAATTGTTAGATTCTTATCAGGAACCCTTCTGGTAACAAGACAAATTAGCTTTAAGGAAGAAAAGATACGTGATTAATATTGTAAAGAAATACTAGAATCACAGCCTTCTTCCTAATGTAGCATTAATGCTGCTGGCATTGACCAGTCTTAACTTAGTGAATATAACTCATAAAGAAAATTATGAACAAGTAATAATTATAGTAGGATATAGTGGACTTTTTTGTTTTTTGTTTCTCTCTAGTTATGTTCATATCAGATAATGAAAGTTTTAATCCTTCATTGTGGGAGGAACAGAGGAAACAGCGGGCTCAAGTAGCATTTGATTGTGATGAAGACAAAGATGAAAGGGAAGCACCTCCCCGGGTAAGTCCTGAAGACAAAAACGTGATTGTTCTTCCCTCTTCCCTTTCTTTAATGATTTATTTACTTATATCCTAGAGATAAAGAATTCTGTTATGAACATTTTTTTCTTTATCACATTGAGTGTGTTGCAATGACAGAGGTAGTAAATAATACATTTGTAAGTTACTCGTAGATGTAATTATTTTTCCCTTATATAAACTAGCTGAATCCCAGAAAATGACATCAGACTGACTTTGGAAGTACTTGGTTCCTGGCATATAAGATAGTAGGTAATTATAGGAGTTTTATATGTGTTTGGATAAATACTGGAAAACATAACTGTTTGAAAGCCTAACAATGGTATTGGCAATATCCACACCATAAATCTTAAAATGGAGTACACTTAAGTCTGATATTAATAAAAAAGCTTTCAAAACATTAGTTAAATCTGTAATTGTAAATTCTTTTACTACTGATAAAACCATGCTTTTATTGTGTCTAAAATGCTTTCAACGGCCTGTCCTCTGTTCTTAAAGTTACCCCAGGAGTCAGGTAACCATTGTAATTAAGGTGCATTGTAGATTAAATTTTGAGGTTGATGTTAGAAATATTTATCCATATTTCAAATTTCATTTCTTTTATTTCTCTAGGAGGGAAATTTAAAGAGATATCCAACACCATATCCAGATGAGCTTAAGAATATGGTCAAAACTGTTCAAACCATTGTACATAGATTAAAAGATGAGGAGACCTATGAAGATTCTGGAAAAGATTTGAAACCTCATGAAGATCAGCAAGTTGTAAATAATGATGTGGGTGTGAAGGTTAGAAAACTCATTTTAAGTCTTTGTTTTGTTTTGTTTTGAGAAAGAGAACATGAGCAGGGGAGAGGGGAAGAAGGAGAGAGAAAGAATCTTCAACAGACTCCACGCTCAGCTCAGCACCGAGCCTGGTATGAGCCGGGATCATGACCTGAGCTGAAGTCAAGAGCCTGACGCTTGACTGACTGAGCCACCCAGGCACCCCAGAAAACTCATTTTAAAAGAATTGACTAGGGGTTGCTGGGTGGCTCATTCAGTTCAGCATCCGGCTCTTGATTTCTGCTCATCGTCTCAGAATGTGGGTTTGAGCCCCACATCGGGCTTTACACTGACATCTCAGAGCCTGCATGGGATTCTCTCTCTTTCTGTCCCTCTGCCCCTCCCCTGCTCTCATTCTCTCTCTCTCCCTCTCTCTCTTTTTTTCTCTCAAAATAAATAAGCTTATTAAGAAATAAAAAATAAAAGATTTAGGCTGTTCCCAGCAGCTATTTGCAGTAAAAGCTGGAATAATCAGCAAACTCTCTAATTGCTATTCTCACCACTTCAGTATAGTTATAGGCTTTCCAGATGGGCAGAATAGCATCAGCATAGCTTTTAAAAAATCTTGTCTGAATAAAAATAAGATAATGAATATCCTTAAATTTATTGTTATGGAAGTACTTTCTTCCCATGAGAACATTGATCCACCCTACCCAATTCTAATTTTAAATGTAATTGCTATGACAGACCATGGGACTTTCCTTGGGATGTTTCAGAAACCTACACAAATCTT
Source organism: Proteles cristata cristata (assembly GCA_017311185.1). Lineage (NCBI taxonomy): Eukaryota > Metazoa > Chordata > Mammalia > Carnivora > Hyaenidae > Proteles > Proteles cristata. Next base: position 186,170 of record JAESUZ010003824.1, read on the forward strand.
CTAAGTGTGTATTCCTTTAATGGACTTCTTTCCCACATTATATCACAGAAACAGAAGTTTTATCAGGTCACTGGAGTTGCTATACATCCCACATTCAGCAGGAAACAATCTAACCATCCTGATTTTGAGCTTGCTGAGTGAGCTAAGTGACTCACTCTTGAACACCAGCTTTGTTTGCAATCTATGAGATGAAATGTAGCCTCAGCTAAATTGTAAAGTTTAATGTGGTTCATGAACCTTTAGCATCTACCTGCTCCCCAAATGCGCATTTTATGTGTGAGTGCTACAGATTTCCATGTTTAAAGTTTCCTTGATTTATTCAGAATAGGAAGATGTAAAAATACTTGTTTTTTAGTAATCTCTACACCCAGTGTGGGTTTCGCACCCACAACCCAGAGATAAACAGTCACACCCTCTTCCTACTTAGCCAGCCAGGTGCCTCTACTTTTAAAGTCTAATCTGAACTGTAGTACAAAAGTAGATACAAAGCTTTAAGAAATATGCATTCTTTATCTTTTCTTTTACTTAGACTTCAGAAAGTACCACTCCAGTGAGAATCAAAGCTGATGAAAGAGAAAAGCATATGATAGGAAACTCTCTACAGAAGACAAGTGAATCTGAGGCTGAAATTAGTCCTGGAAGTCTACCAGTGACTGCAAACATGAAAGCTTCTGAGACCTTGAAGCATATTGTTAATCATGATGATGTTTTTGAGGTACAGCTTTATGATTATTCTCTGAAACAATTAATTGTTAACAGCTGTAAGACTTTAGTATTTCATTGTTGCTAACTAAAGATAGGAAAAAAACTGATACTGGAAATAGAAAGCATACTAACTCATTTGCCATTAACAAATCTCATGATATTTGCTATAGTATCCTTTATTTATCACTTTGAATTTAAAATTTTATACCTGCATTACACTCAAAAGTTTACTTTGTAAATTAGATTGTGGTGGTTCTCTTCTAATTCTTTAAAATACATAATAGCTGGGGTGCCTGGGTGGCTCAGTCAGTTGGGCGTCCGACTTGGGCTTAAGTCATGATCTCACGGCTCGTGGGTTCGAGCCCCGCGTCGGGCTCTGTGCTGGCAGCTAGCTCAGAGCCTGGAGGCTGCTTCGGATTCTGTATCTTCCTCTCTCTCTCTGACCCTGCCCTGCTCATGCTGTCTCTCTCTCTGTCTCTCAGAAATAAATAAAACATTTAAATAAATAAATAGATAAAAATAAAATACATAATAGCAATTGCTTAACAATGAAAAGATGAAAAGGTTGCTATTTGGTATGTTTAAATTATTTTGCTTGTTTAAGCATTTATCATTGATTGTGAAGTATTTTTTTTCTTGAATGTCTGAGATTTTTTTTAATTTCAGTATAGTTATCATACAGTGTTATATTAGCTTAAGGTGTACAATTTTATTTATTTATTTTTTTTTTTAATAAGAGGGACCCAGACACCTGCGTGGCTTAGTCAGTTGGGTGTCCAACTCTTGATTTTGCCTCAGGTCATGATCTCACAGTTTATGAGTTCAAGCTTCACATCTGGCTGTGTGCCAGAGTCTGCTTGGGATTCTCTCTCTCCCACTCTCTCTGCCCCTCCGCCTGCTTGCACGCTCTCTCTCTCTCTCAAATAAACATTTAAAAAAGATAAAAGTGACTAATATAAAAAAATAAGGTGTACAATATAGTGATTTAACACTTCGATACAGTATCTGGTGCTCACTATAACAAGTACTCTACTTAATTACCATCACCTCTTTGACTCATCCCCCCACTGACCTCCCTTTTGGTGACTGTCACTTTGTTTTCTGTAGTTGAGAATCTGATTCTTAGTTTGTTTGGATTTTTTTCCTTTTGTTTATTTCTTTTTTCTTTTTAATTTTTTATTTATTTCTGAGAAAGATAGAGAGCGTGAGCAGGGGAGGGTCAGAGAGAGAGAGGAAGATACAGAATCCGAAGCAGGCTCCAGGCTCCAAGCTAGCTGTCAGCACAGAGCCGATGCAGGGATTGAACCCATGAACCGTGAGATTATGACCTGAGCCAAAGTCAGATGCTTAACTGACTGAGCCACCCAGGCACCCCATCCTTTGGTTTACTTCTTAAATTCCATTTGTGAGTGATATCATATGGTATTTGTCTCTCTCTAACTTATTTCACTTAGCATTAATACTCTCCAGGTCCATCCATGTTGCAAACTGCAAGGTGTCTTTCTTTTTTCTGGCTGACTAATACTCTGTTGTATGTTGTATGTATATTCATTCATCTATCTCCAGACACTTGGGCTGCTTCCGTATTTTGGCTCTCATAAATAATTCCATAAACATAGGGGTACATGTATCTTTGCAAATTAGTGTTCTCATATTTGGGTGAATACCCAGTAATTAAATTACTGGATCATATAGTAATTTTATTTTTAATTTTTGCGGGGAACTTCCATATTGTTCTCCACAGTGAGTGTATCAGTTTGCCTTCCCACAAGCAGTGCAAGAGGGTTCCTTTTTCTCCACATCCTCACCAACAATTGTTTCTTGCTTTTGATTTTAGCCTTTCTAACAGGTGTGAAGTGAGACTTCATTGTGGTTTTGATTTTCATTTCCCTGATGAAGAGTGATGTTGAGCATCATGTGTCTATTGGCCATCTGTATGACTTCTTTGGAGAAATGTCTGTTCATGTCTTCTGCCCATTTTTTAATTGGATTATTTGGAGTTTTTTTGGTGTTGAGTTGTACACATTTTTTTATATATTTTGGATACCAACCCTTTATCAGATGTGTCATTTGCAAATATCTTCTTCCATTCAGTAGGTTGTCTTTTAGATTTATTTTTTGCCTTGCAGAAGATTTTGTTTTGATGTAGTCCCAATGGTTTGTTTTTGCTTTTGTTTCTCTTGCCTCTGGAGACATTATCTAGAGAAATACTACTATGGCCAATGTCCGAGAAATTACTGCCTCTGCTCTCTTCTGAGATTTCTCACATTTAGGTCCTTAATCAGTTTTTAGTTTATTTCTATATGGTTTTAAGGAAGTGGTCCTGTGTCATTGTTTTGCGTATTAAAGTCCACTTTTCCCAATACCATTTGTTGAAGAGACATTCTTTTTCCCATTAGATATCCTTTCTTGTTTTGTTGAAGACTACTTGATCACATTGCTGGGCTCTATTCTCTTTCATTGGTCTATGTTTCTGTTTTTGTGCCAGTATCATACTGTTTTGATTACTGCAGCTTTGTGGTATATCTTGAAATCTGGGATTGTTACCCCTGTAGTTTTGTTCCTCTTTATTTTGTTTGTTTTAAGTGGGCCTTTAAGTAGGCCTACTGTGGGGCTTGAATTCCCAACCCTGAGATCAAGAGTCATACACTCTTATCACCTGAGTCAGCCAGGTGCCCCCCTTCTTCTTTTTCAAGATCGCTTTGGCTCTTTGGGGTCTTTGGGGGTGCCATACAAATTTTAGGATTATTTGTTCTACTTCTTTGTAAACTGCGGTAAGTATTTTGATATTGGTTACATAAAACCTATAGACCTACTTTGGGTAGCGTGAACATTTTAACAATATTTGTCCTTCTAGTCCATGAGCATGGAATATCTTTCCATTTGTGTCAATTTCTTTCAACAGTGTTTTGCAGTTTTCAGAGTTAACCTCCTTGCTTAAGTTTATTCCTGGGTATTTTATTATTTTTGGAGCAGTTCTAAATGGATTGTTTTCTTAATTTCTCTTTCTACTTCATTTTTAGTATGTAGAAAGGCAACAGATTTCTGTATTTTGATTTTATATCCTATGACTTTCTGAATTCATTTTATCAGTTCTAGTAGTTTTTTGGTGGCGTCTGAGACTTGAAAGAGTGTCTTCTAGTGGACCAATAAAAGCTGTAACTTGTTTTTAATGTTTTATTTATTTTTTGAGAGAGAGACAGCGTGAGCAGGGTAGGGTCAGAGAGAGAGGAAGACACAGTCTCTGAAGACAGGCTCCAGGCTCTGAGCTGTCAGCACAGAGCCTGAGCAGGGCTCGAATCCACAAACCGTGAAATTATGACCTGAGCCGAAGTCGGATGCTTAACTGACTGAACCACCCAGGCGCCCCAGAAGCTGTAACCTTTTTTAACAGCTTTATTGAGGTATAACTCACATACTATATAATTCACCAATTTAAATACAGGGTACAGTTCAGTGGCTCTTGGTATACTAGATGTTGCCTGTTTTTCTCTGCATTACTTGTAGAACATTTTTGTTACTCCAGACAGAAATCTAGTACTTCTTAGCCATCTCGCCACAACATCTCTGTCCCCCTGAGTCCTAGACTTCTTATCTACTTTATCTGCCTCTGTAGATTTGGCCATTATTGGTATTTTATATTAATGTAATCATATGATAGGTGGTCTTTTCTTTAACTTAGCATTTTGTCTTTTAGATTATCCATATTATAGCACGTTTCAATACTTTTTTATTGTATCAGTTCCTTTTTTTATGTATCAGTTCACTTTTATGTTAGTAATAACTATTGTAATTGTTAACAATGGATATTTCGGTTATTTCCACATTTTGGCAATAGTAGATAAAGCTATTGTGAATATTTGTGTACAAATTTTTGTGCCAGTATATATTTTCTTTTTTGTTGGATATAAACGTAAGAGTAGAATTGTTGAATCATATGGTTACTCTGTGTTTACCTCTGTGAGAAACTGCCAGTTTTCCAAACGTGGCTACACCTTTTTTTGCATTCCCCTCATATACTGGTGGAGGTCATGTAAGATGGTTAAGCTCTAACTTTACAAAATGAAACTCTGGAGGATTTTTGATTTATAGCTACATTGTCCACTATGTATCCACTAGATATAAGTGGCTATTTAAATTTAAGTAAATAAAGTTAAGAACTTTGCTTCCTAGATTTACTAGCCTACATTTAAAATGGTCATTAGCCACAGGTCTAGCTAGTTAGTGGTTACCAAGTTGAATTGCACAGATAGAGCAGTTTTGTCATAGAAAGTTATGTTGGAGAACAGTACAGAAATAGGGATTATGTGAGTGTATAATTATAGCCTCTTTATTGCTGAAAGTTTAAATGCATTCAAAGCACTCATCTGTCTTCAGGTTATCCTTCAAGCTAGTATTTACTATAAGAAAGAAACCTCATGGTTTATGAAGGTACTTTTAATGGATCACAGCTATCAGTACTCTTACTATATACATTGAACTTAGTATAACATAGTCTTTGAAAAGGTTACAAGGTTTGTCCCAGTGTACTTAATGTAACTTCATTTAGTATAATTTAGTGTAAGGCATTGTGTTTGGAGCTAGGGTAGCAGAATGGATAAATGGGTATATGGAATATAATTAGGGTTAGACGATGCTGAGTGTGTAAGAAAAATACTAAGTGATAAAAATATTAAGTGCTACGTAAATTTAGAAAAGAGATACTTTCTGTCTAGGAACAACCGAGAATGCTTTAGGGTAAAGGAGGCATTTAACCTATTCCTTAGAATAGTTCATCTAGCAGAAATAGGAGAACTGAATAAAGTAGGAAAGGAATAATGGTAGCATAAGAATGGTGTTTGAGAAATATAGAAAAAAACACATGTTCCATCTAGCTGAGTATATCAGGGTGGTAGAATGAAACAAGATTAGTAGAGTAGATTGGCTCCTGATGATGGGGTTCATGAAAGCTGTGCCATGAAGTTTGGCTTTGGTGTTGTGTAGTCTTTGAGGAGCCATGAAGGCCTTTTAGAAGAGCATTACTTGTGACAGAGCTATGTATTAGGGTTATCTGGTAACAGCTACTGTATTCTCCCAAGTTTGAATAATAATAGACAATGTGGACTGGAACTTAGTTGTCCAAATGTAAGAGATTTAGTATGGAAATATTCCTGACTGTAAGAAATGGAGAAGACGGAACAGTCACATAACCAAGTTTGAAAGGGTGATGATGCCATTAACTAAAGTGGGATGTTAAGAGAACAAACAAGCTAGAAGGTCTAGTTTGTTTTTGGATTTGTGGAATCTAAATACTTAACAGGACCATCCATGAGACATATTCAGTAGGTAATTGGAAATGTGTATCTTTAGCTCAGAAGAGAAACGAAAGCTGGATTATAAACTGGAGAATTATCTACATTAAACGTAATCATTGAAGAAAATACAACCTCCAAGGGGAAAGAGTAAGAAAGGCAAAAAGAAATGCGAACTGCAGGAAGATTAGTTGATGTGAGCACAAGAGGCAGAAAGGTGGAAAGACATTTAGGAGACTACAGCTCCAGACACCCAGATGTAGTGTAATTCATAAAGGAGGAAGTCTGCTCAGCAGTTCAAAGTACCGCACATGTCAAAGATTAGGACAGAACATTTGCCCTTCTTCTGTTCTCTCATTTTTTGCATTCATTTTATCATTAGGTCCTGTTAATTTCAAATTCTCTTTCAAATTACCTCTTTATTAGCTGTCATCACTACTATTTTCTTTAGGACTGTTAGGATAGCTAGATCTCTTTCTGCCAGTTTCTTTCTCTTCCCATACATTCTTAATACCAGAGTTACCATTTTATTTATTTTTTAAATGTTTATGTATTTTTGAGAGAGCATGAGTTGGGGGAGGGGCAGAGAGCGAGGGAGACACAGAATCTGAAGCAGGCTCCAGACTGAACTGTCAGCACAGAGCCCGACACAGGGCTTGAACCCACGAACTATGAGCGCATGACCTGAGCCGAAGTTGGACACTCAACTGAGCCACCCAGGTGTCCCCAGAGTTACCATTTTAAAAGATAATCTCAAAAAAGAAAAAATAATAAGAACAAATAAAAGATAATCTCATGTTGAGAGTGCCTGGCTTGGCACTTTCCAGTAATGACCAACATGTAATTGAGTCCTTACTCAGCACATACCCTTTCCCTATTCACTCCAACGTAACTTTTCTGTCTCTCCTGCCAGTTATCTGAGCTCCAACTACATGGAGTTGACATGCTCTACATACCTTCTCTTATTTCTATGCTTTCATCTGTTCAGAATGTCATTCCTCTCTTATCCCCCCCTTCACTTCTCTTACTTCCACTTTTACTTTCTCTCACTATTCTAGTTAGAAGTCTCTTTCCATTTTAATACAGTTCTGAATGGGGTTTGGCAAACTATGGCCTGTGGTCCATATCTGGCCCACTGCCTGTCTTTATATGGCTTGCAAGCTAAGAACAGCTTTTACATTATTAAATGATTGAATAAAGATCAAAAGAAGATTTCACAACATGAAAAATTAGACGAAATTCAGTTTTTCTGGCATAACCATAGTCATTTGTTTACATGTTGTGTGTGGCAAAGTTGTGCCACAGTGACAGAGTTGGGTAGATGAACAGGGACCTTAGGGCCTTTGAAGTGTAACATATTTATGATCTGGCGTTTTTACTGAAATAGTTTGCTGACCCTGGTTCATGTCTTTATCATGTCACTTATGAGTACCTAAAAGTTTTAATGTTTATAACAGAACAATTTTTAAGACTTTTTATTTATTTTCATCATATTATTTATCTTCATCATTAACTAAGAATAATTTAACATGCAGAGATTTGTTTTTATACAGAGTATATGTGGCGTTAAAATTTTGGCATAAATATTCGTTCACTACCAGGTCCTCCCCGCTACCTGCACCCCCTTTCACTTAATAGCCCTCAATGGCAGATAATCTGGGACAGTTGCCAAATATTAGAGAAAAATTCATGGAGATAAATAAAAAATTCTGTCTTCAAATTGGGCACAAATTGCCATTAATTCATTTTAATAGAATACCTCAGTCCTTCCGATTCCTTGGAACCTGATAATCTTAGAATAAATTTGAAAATTAGGAAGAGATTTTTTTTTTTTTGAAGCACCTTCACTAAACTGAGTTTTTCTAAGACAGATTGTGTTTTATTCATTTTTATATTTGTAGCACTTGACATAGAACCAGCACATAGCAGCCATTAATACGCTTGAATTAAGGCCTACCACTGAAAATTATCCCATAGTCACTTTGACATACTGTTAATAAATGCTATAATTTTATTGCCATGTCTTTAAAAATCATATACTGGTTTTAGTCAACATTACCATAAAAATGTCTCATCCATGTTCTAATAAATATTCTTTTCTCTTTGAAGTTCTTATGAGTTAATATCTGTTCATTTAAAGAAACCGAAATTTGGGGCACCTGGGTGGCTCAGTCGGCTAAGCATCTGACTTCGGCTCAGGTCATGATCTTGCGGTTCGTGGGTTCGAGTCCCACATCAGGCTCTGTGCTTACAGCTAGCCCAGACAGAGCCTGGAGCCTGCTTCTGATCCTGTGTCCCCCTCTCTCTGACCCTCCCCTGCTCACGCTGCCTTTCTCTCTCTCTTAGAAATAAATAAAACATTAAACAAAAAAGAAACAAATTTATTTAAATATTTTCTTTCTTTTTTCTTTACATTAGGAATCTGAAGAACTTTCTTCTGATGAAGAGATGAAAATGGCAGAGATGAGACCACCGTTAATTGAAAGCTCTATTAACCAGCCAAAAGTTGTAGCTCTTAGTAATAACAAAAAAGGTTAGATATTCAAAGCACTAAGAATAGAAATGAGCTGAATTTCTCAAATTTATAAATTTTTTTGAAATAAATTTCACTAAATGTCATTATGTTATTTAAACACTTTTTAGAAACAATTTTTAAAACATGTATTTCTAAAAGGTCTCTTATCTCTCTTGTTTTTAAAGAAAAATCTTGTTAGATATTTTCTCTTCCCTCATACGTGTTTACTTATAAGGTCATGGGCTTTACAGGCACACAAGCCTTGATTATGATTTCATTTCTACCACTTATTTTGCTATGTAATCCTTGAGCTACTTAATTTTATTCATATGAACTTACCTGACTTGACATATATACAGTGAGGCTAATGAAGGAGTTTGTGAATATCAAATGTATTAGATTATTCAATGTACTCAGATCTAGTACCTGATGTAGAAAAGATGCTTATTGTTATTTTATCTGTCCGAGAATTCTTTTTCAAGCCATCCCCACACCCTAGCCATTTTTCATGTAATACAGAATCTCAGGCTCTTCTTAGAAATGAAAGGAAATTTGAAGGATATCTATCTCTTCCTTTCATCCTTCCCTCACTTCTCCCCATAAATCTAGCGCCCACATATCTTAAAATTGAAGATCCTGAGCCCCACCTACTATTACTGCCAACTATAAACACAAATTCAGACCAATTGAATTGTTCTCCTAAAATACTTGGAGCAGGAAAAATATCTTTAACTCATATAGTCTCCTGTGACTGTGCCTATATATACTGTTTCCGTGATTTGGGTAGAATTGCATTAGTTAAAAACAGCCTGTAGGGTTGTAAAAATACTGTTAACTCTCTTTTTTTTGTTTCATTATTAAGTAAGCTCTGTGCCCAACTTGGGGCTTAAAGTCATGACCCTGAGATCCAGAGTTGCACGCTCCACCAGCTGGACCAGCTAGGCACTCAAGTTATTATCTTTTCATTCTTACTTTAAAAAATACTTTTTAATAGTACCTGCCTATGATTGAATATTAGGATTATCTACTTCTGATTATATAAAAAACAAACGCCATTTCATATATTGATAGTTTATTTTTCATATCCAGTTATTTGAAATGGTTGAAAAACAGGAAAACAGAGCTCACCTTGTGAAAACTCCTTTATAGGAATTTTTTTTAAATTGCATTGCTCATTTTTATTTTCATAATAGATGAAAACAATTATATACGTGTATGAAATAATTTTTTCCCCAGATAAATTTACGTAGACTGTGAACTGCCTGTTTATTCTTTATTATTGTGACTTTTTAAAGTCGTGAATGAGGGGGCACCTGGCCGGTTTAGTCGATAGAACATGCAACTCTTGATCTCTGAGTCATGGGTTCAAGGCTCATGTTGGGCATAGAGCCTACTTTCAAAAGATTAACTGTAACTGAGTGGAAGAGCCATAGTCACTGAAACTAATTGATGGCCTTAAAAAAACATTGTGTAATATCATCTTGGTAGTAATAAAAACTAAATCAAATTCTGGGTAGCCTTAACATAGGTTATATTTGTCAAAAACTAAAGGTATCACAAATTTTAAGTTTTTTAATCTTTGTGTGTATTAAGGCTAAATTTTGAGAAGTGGCCTTGGTTATCTTTTTATCTGTATAAATTTTTATATATTTGAACCAGAACAATATAAATGCCATTTGTCATCACGTCAAAGTATTAAACACAAATTCTTAGTGACTTTATCAACAGCTTAAGTTTTTTTGTTTCAGATGATACAAAGGATACAGATTCTTTATCAGATGAAGTTACACACAATAGCAATCAGAATAACAGCAACTGTTCTTCTCCATCTCGGATGTCCGATTCAGTTTCTCTTAATACTGATAGTAGTCAAGATACCTCACTCTGCTCTCCAATGAAACAAACCCATATTGGTATTAATTCCAAAATCAGGTTTGTGAACATCTTAACAGAATAATTTATTTGTACAATAGAGATAATAAGGCAAATAAATATATAGACTAAAACAAAAGATTTCACAAATTAATATTATAGAAGTCGTTCAGATAGTATATGATTTCTTCCCCATTTTATTACTACTTAGCTTTTCTGCATTTCCATTTTAAATTAGTTTTTTAATTTAAAAGAAGGAAAGAAGAGGGGTGCCTGGCTGGCTTATTTCCAACAGCTTGTGACTCTTGGTCTCAGCGTTGTGGGTTCAAGCCTCACATTGGGTGTAGGGATTACTAAAAAATAAATAAATAAATAAACTTTAAAAAAATAAATGGGGAAGAAAAGATTTAAAATATTCTAATTCTCTTCATAAAAAAGTTCAACACTTTTACGGTATTTGCAGGTATTATAACATAAACAGCTTGTTTGGAGTTACTCAAGTTGAAATAGGTATTTTTTAGATACTCATTTTGGGGGAGTGTCATTAAAGGACATTCAGTACTGTTAATTACTTCTGTATCTTTGACTTAGACTTAACTTTGTAGGTCAGACTCTCTAAAACAAGACTTAATTCCTATAGGCTGAAATTAGCTGAAGTTTAAAACAGTTGTTATTTGGGCTCTTAATATATTTGGCTATCAAAATAAGACTGTTGTTTTACCTTCATGTTTTATCAGCTAGGTGCTTATTAAAAAGATTTGGGTTTCTACTGAACCCAAAGCTTATTGTGTGAATATTGTTAACTACTCTTTAGAGGCAAATGCTTCCTAAATTCCAGGCATAGTTAAGTCAAATTTTATATGTATTGATTTGAATTATTATGAAAGGAAAATGAGTTTTATGTCTCAAAATGAGTTTAACTATTACATAGTGTAATTGTGATTGTTTATATCTATTTTCTGAATTTGAGGCTAGGACTTAGTGTGGTAAAGTAATTTTTATAACCTCTAAAATATTAACATACTGAGAAATTTCTTGAGTAATAAAATGTTACTGATATTTGTTGGTAATTAGTTGAGTATTTTATAAATTATGTTTTTTATATAATGATATAAAGGCCAAAAAAAGGGGTATATCCACATCTTTCTTTGTTGTATTTCTAAATATATGGTCTGTTACCTAATGGGAGGATCAATACTAAGGAATATTTGTTGAAACATAACATATTTGTGTGAAATAGAAGTAGGTTTATTTATTTCCACCCAGTAGAAATAAAATGTTTTCTATAATTTTGGAAGAGCACATTTATAAATATTTGTCAAATATAATGAAGTCATTTAGAAGTCATTAGATCTAGTTTTGCTTTTCATCTTCACATTATTTTTTGAATGTTGCATTGTTTAATTTTTTTTAAATCAACATACAGTAAAACTGACAACTGACTTTTTGTTGAGTTCTATAAGTGTTTTTAGTATTGTTGACTTTCTTTACATTTTGTAGATCTTTGAGTAATTGTTTAGTTCTTAACTTTTATAATTTATATATTTGAATCTAATAAATACTTAGTTGATTATTAATTACAGTTAATAATAATTCATTAACTGTGGTTAATAATGTAAGGTTTCAGAATTTGTAAAAATGGTTTGTGTTCTTCACTCAATTCAAGTTAATGGCTTTCCGTGTATCTACCCATCTTTCAAGCATTTCATGGGTTTAGCACATTCGTGGAAAGGTGCATAAGTCCATTTTTCTTCACTGTTTAGCCTTATTAATCTATATTGTGACAAAGTGGTGATATTGATTATCTGTGAATTTTAATGTTTTACTTGTCTCCATTTAATGTAAATCTACATTACTTGATTATTCAATAATGTTTTAAAATAACATACTTGTTAATAAATGACTTTTGTCTTTGACTCCCATCAGCTCTTTTAACCTTGTGTAGCTACACATTAATTAGTTATTAAAGTTTTATGTTACCAAGAAACTGGGCTTTATGATGCTTATGATAAAATTATCTTTGTTTTAGGCAAGAAGATGAAAATTTTAACAGCCTTTTACAAAATGGAGACATTTTAAATCATTCAACAGAAGAAAAATACCAGGTTCATGATAAAAAGGATTTTAACTTACCTGAATATGATTTGAATATTGAAGAGCGATTAGTTCTTATTGAGAAAGGTGTTGACTCAACAGCCACGTCTGATGAATCTCACAAATTAGACCACATCAATATGAATCTTAATAAACTTGTAACTAATGATACATTTCAAACAGAAATAGTGGAAAGATCCAAGACACAAGATATAGTGCTTGGAACGGACTTTTTAAGCATTAATGCTAAAGGAGAAGCTGAGCACTTGGAAAATGGAAATAAGTATCCTAATCTGGAATGTGTAAATAAGGCAAATGGACACTCTGAGGAAACTCCACAGTCCCCTAGGAGGACAGAACCACAAGACACCGAGTCTTCTGTTGATATGGGTATTTCCAAAAGCACTGAAGATCTTTCCCCCCAGAGAAGTGGGCCAGTTGGATCTGTTGTGAAATCTCATAGTATAACTAATATGGAGACTGGAGGACTAAAAATTTATGACATTCTTAGTGATAATGGACCACAGCAGCCAAGTACAACAGTTAAAGTAGCATCTACTGTTGATGGAAAAAATATTGTTAGGAGCAAGTCTGCTACACTTTTGTATGATCAACCATTGCAAGTATTTACTGGTTCTTCCTCATCTTCTGATTTAATATCAGGTACAAAGTCAGTTTTCAAGTTTGATTCAAATCATAATCCTGAAGAGCCAAATATAATAAGAGGCCCCTCAGTAAGTGGCCCACAATCTACACCTCAAATATATGGTCCTCCACAATATAATATCCAATATAGTAGCAGTGCTGCAGTCAAGGACACTATGTGGCACAGCAAACAAAATCCCCAAATAGATCATGTCAGTTTTCCTCCTCAGCGCCTTCCTAGATCAGAGAGCATGGAAAGTCACAGTTACGCTAAACATTCCGCCAATATGAATTTCTCTAACCATAACAACGTTCGAGCTAATACTGGATACCATTTACATCAGAGACTTGGCCCAGGAAGACAAGGGGAAGTGTGGGCCATCTCACCAAATGACCGACTCATTCCTGGAGCAACTCGTACTACAATTCAGCGACAGAGTAGTGTGTCCTCTACAGCTTCTGTAAATCTTGGTGAGTCAGGTCCCACAAGGCGGGCCCAAATTCCAGAAGGAGATTATTTATCATACAGAGAGCTACATTCAGTGGGAAGAACTCCAATGATGTCAGGATCACAGAGACCTCTTTCTGCACGAACATACAGCATTGATGGTCCAAATGCATCAAGGCCTCAGAGTGCTCGACCCTCCATTAGTGAAATACCGGAGAGAACTATGTCAGTTAGTGATTTTAATTATTCACGGACTAGTCCTTCAAAAAGACCAAATGCAAGAGTTGGTTCTGAGCATTCTTTATTAGACCCTCCAGGAAAAAGTAAGGTTCCTCATGATTGGCGAGAGCAAGTACTACGACACATCGAGGCCAAAAAGTTAGAAAAGGTAATTAAATATGAGTTTTTCATTTTCCTCTCTATGAATTTCTTTCTTAAAAATATTTTTTTGTTTTTAAACAAGGTAAAACAAGATTCTCTGAATTACTGAATATACACTTCACATTTCAGAAGTTTTTTCTTAGTGTTTACAATAGTCTAAGTCTAAGTTTAGACTTAACCAGACTCCAACTGAGATGATAGTATATGCTTCTTTTCTGTCTCTTATTCCCCAGTGTTTTCTAATGAGCTTAAATTGAGTGCCTTTGTTTATGTATGTATCTCTTTTAGATTCTACTACACATACTGTATATAATACGTATATACAGTGTGTACCTCTTTTTAGCATTTTTTGACCTGCTCTCATCTATTAATAATTGTTATATAAGTATGCGTGCAAAAATGACAGTTTACTATATAGTTAGAAGAATAATAAGAAATATAAATGTAAATATTTTACCTAAGATTTTTTTTCCCAGTGAATGTTGAAAGACTAACACCGTCACTGACATAGATGGCTTCTGGCATGGCATTTATTCTTGACTTTTTTGAACTCCATTTCTGACTTCTCTGATCTCATGTGTCTGTTGCTCTAATTAAGTTTTGAAATGATTGGTAAAATAACTTAGGCTCATCTTCAGTTTAACTTCATAGTAGATGTCAGTTTTTGAAAGGAGTTCAAATTTTCAAAAATTATGTAAAACTGAAATTATTGTCACAGCTCTGTGGCTCAAGTGTATAAGGCACATTTTTAAAGGTGTAGTTTCATCTCTTTCAGTAGATCATACTCAAGAATTTTCTTACCTATGTTTATTAAATGTGTTTTTAAAAACAGCTAAATGTACACAACTTCAGTTAGTCATTTTAAAATATTCCTTAGTTCTGGTTTTTTTGAAGTAAAATATGATTAGTACCATGTATCAATTCACATTGAGCCTCTGTCTATTACTGTTAGCTCTTTTCGATGCTGTCTTCTCAACTTAAGGCATTTAGATGGCAACCTCATTCTCATCCATTTGTTTCGGCTGTAACTACATATTATTGGCTCTTTGAACTTGTGTGCTTTTTCTAAGGAATTTGCACATTTCTTAAGCAGAGGAATACCACAACTGTCCTATAAATAAACTTCTGGAGATGATATGGAATTGGAAGGAGAGAGAGCTATAGTTTTTTTGAGAAGGAAGAGGCTACAGTTAAGTTGATTGAGTTATGAGGCTATCTAGTAGTCCAGAAAATAAATGAGAAATGTATCGATGGAATTGTGACAAAGGCAAGAATTCAAGAGACAGTTTTGAAACAGACTTTATAATATCTAACTCATGATTGGAATATTCCTCGAATAATAAGTCTTTGAAAAAAAGGGATTAAGCTTGAGTGGTACCTTGAATGACCAGTTGTTGGGATTGCCAGAATAGAGGATAAGTAGCAGATTTGGGTGAAAAGATGAGTTTGATTATCTTTATATACTATAGAGTTGACATCTCGCCTGTCTGATGGAGATACATCAAGACTTTAGTAAATAGGAAGCAGGTAGCAGTTACTTCTTTGCCTTTTATATTTAGAAATTTGCCATACATATGTGTAAATAAGTCTTGACTAAATTAAATAATATATTACTAAATCAAAGAAAATTAAGTATAATTGAATACTATATTTATATATACAACGGTAACTGCAACTTTGGGTGGTACAATTACAGTTAAACAATTTTGGCTTTATTTAAGAATGTTAAATTCAGCATTGCTAACTTTAAAATTTACAGAACTTACTAGAAATTTGCCATACAACTGCTTGAAGAGCACATGACTGTAGTTTCCCTCTTGTGCCCACTGGTAATTTAGAGGTGAAAATTAGTCTAGGAAATTAAGAAAAGCCTTGTGAGGACACAGAACAACATGATTTAGACTACAAACTTGAAAACCTTGGTTAAAAATGGTGGAGGGGGTTGGAAAAATCTGTTTGCTCCTCTGCAATTCCTCTTCCTCCCCCAAATATGATTCTGATGGCATGGTGGATGTTAGAAAAATTTCCCCAGGGGATTTCACAATGCCCACCCTCCCTTTAGAAGTAAGTCCCCATATCAGAAGTTGCTCCTTTGCCCAGCTTAGTTGTTTAGCATTAGTACAATAATTAGACAAGTTGAAGCTTGCTTGGTTTTTAAACCTTGTAGTAGTAACCTTCCTTCCTGCCCCTGCAACAAACAAACCTGGAACCCAAACATATAAATATTTCACCTCCTGCTTCTCAAGACTTATTTAATTAAAACCAATGATTCTGATAAGCACTCAACCAGAATATGATTCATATAACATGAAAGTTTCCACATTCAGTTGCTGTTACACAACTATTAGCATGTAATGAACATCAGTGTCCAGGACATATTCCTTAATTGAGCTCTGCACAGTGTGTTGTGTTGTAACAGGGTTCATTTTTATGTAGACGTCTATGCAAAACCCTGAATTAAAAACCAGACCTCTTCTGAGCTTCAGCTTTTTTAATCAGTGAAATATTTACAAAAACCTTACATATGTTCAAAGACAACAGAAAAACTTTGATTCCAGGATCTACATATCATTAAAAAGGGTCATTTGAGCCATTCAAGTTACGAACATGTTAAAATTGGGTGTAACAAATGAGTGTGTTGTTTATGTTGGGGTACGATGTTGTGTGTGTAATTTCTTTATTTTTACATGCTAATCAGATGTTTATGGAGCCTCTGAATTGCCACTGCCAAATCCGTATTGTTTGTGAAATGGTCTGGGAAGTATAGGTGTGGCTTTTTACGTTTAACTTTTTCTTTACTCGTTACTTCGGTTACTTGTTACTTTGGAATCCACAAAATAACTAAAAGTGTGCATTGTAATTTTATAGATCTCTTTCATTCTGGAATGGCATATTAATGTTTCTTGATATTAGAGATCACTTCATAATCTGGAGAAAGTATATATGTTCTCTAAGAGTAATACAGAAATGCTTGTTAAGACGTTGCTGTATTTCTTGATAGTAAGCCATACTTGCTCAGAGTGTAGTTACTCTCAATTTAACTGTAAGACCGTCCAATATTCAGGGACATGACTAAAACCATCCACATGAAAGAACAGCATTTAACAGCTTTGGGAATAAACAAGCAGGAACAATGAAAATCACTCATTGTCTTTATTGAGGTACATTTTTCAGGCAGCTCTGGGATTAGTGATTGGGCTATTCATGTAAACTCAATCTGTAGGAAGATTCCATCAGTGGTTCTTTAAGTTTAAGCAGCAAATGCCACTACCAACTCCTAAAATCTTAAGTATCTATTTGAATGGGAAATTTTTTTTACAACTACATTTTCTAGGTTTTTTTTTTCTTGTAATTGTAGAGCGGTGAGAGTCTTATAAATGCTATATATGAAAATTTTGTGTGTATTTTCAATTTTTTTTCTAATGTAAGACATGTTTCTAAATGTAGAAGGTAATTTTTTTTGAGATGGTAATGGCCAAAAGAAAAGAAAGAAATTGCAGTGGCCAAAAGCCAGGTGTTTTTTGCAGGTGATATTTTGTGCTGTGTATGTATGTTTAAACTTAAACTCTCCATTTATATAATAATATAGAGTTGATTTTCTATACAGCGAAGCAGACTCTAGAAATCCATTTTGACTTAGAAATAACTGGTTCTTGTATATCTTTATAGAGAAGTCAGCTTGTATTTCATATAGAACTACTCATTTATACTTACATTTAGGTTTGACATCATTTCCTGTTTTCTCCAATAAGATGTATTAGGAGTAAAGGAAATAATTGCATTGTTAAAAGACACTGTGTGTTGGTACTTTCTTCTTTAATGTTTAAACATGTGAATGGTTGGATTTACATGTATTTTATGTGTATATGTGTATGTTGTCATGTAAATAATATGGTAAATAGTGCCAATTTCTTGCAGTGGCACTGAAAATTCAATGCATGATACTCCTGTGCGATATTGGGGTTACTTATAAATATGTCTGTGTGCATAACATGTCTTGTGAATTTTGCATGCTACACTAATATCTGTTAAATCTGTCCCCTCTTTATTCAGAGCATGCTGTCAAGGTCCTTTAATTCCAATTTTACTGCTGTAAGCAACTTTCACTATGGCAGCTCTAGGGATCTGCATGGCAGCCAGGGCAGCCTTGCCTTGAGTGTTGCAGACGGAAGAGGTTCTGGTGGGCACATTTTTCGAGTGAGTACCTGTAGTAGACCAGTACTTTTAGTACATGGAAGAGGAAAAAAGACCCCACATTTTAATGCTGTCATGTTTTTAGAAAATATGTTTTCAATGTGGGTTAGATACCTTGATAACCTTCTGGTTCTTCCATGGCTTAGTTCTAAAACTTTATGCAAAGCTAATTTATATTTATCTCTTAAGTTTCTCTGGCCATAAGCTAAGGATGTGGTCTGCTCTTGTTTATGTAAATAAGGGTGAGCCATAGGAATAACTGAAAGGGTTTTATTTTGTTTTTTTTTTTAATTATTATGCTTTGTAATGTTTTCTCTTAATAAAATTAGCTGACTGTCCTTAAATCAAGGTTTAAGGCTATGTGATATATAGTACACAGTGGGGTTGTGGGGAAGAATATTTTTACTTTATTGATTGAGAATTGGCAGATGAGAAGCACTGCCTGGAAGTGAGTTTAATCACAGTTTGCTGAATAGGATAAATTTGAGACTGGAGAAATTCTAATACCAGTGAAAAGGCAAAACCCAAATCTTTTTTTAACGGTTACTAGTCATTAACAGCTGCTTTTTTTTTTTTTTAATTTATTTATTTATTGAGAGAGAGAGGGAGAGAATCCCAAGCAGGCTCCTCGCTCAGTGCAGAGCCCAACACGGGGCTCATTCCCACAAATCGTGAGATCACAACCTGAA
Source organism: Proteles cristata cristata (assembly GCA_017311185.1). Taxonomy (NCBI): domain Eukaryota; kingdom Metazoa; phylum Chordata; class Mammalia; order Carnivora; family Hyaenidae; genus Proteles; species Proteles cristata. The sequence goes on from JAESUZ010003824.1 coordinate 205,004, forward strand.
CTGAGACTAAGAGTTGGACATTAAACCGACGGAGCCACCAGGTGCCCCAATGGCTTATTCTTTTTTATGAAAGTTAAGGATAGGGGTTAAGAATGGCAGAGAAGAAGAAAGAACAGAATAACTCTGGCATGTCTCTACTTTTAAGATTTTCCTCTTCATAACAACTTGAAGTGTAGCATGGCCTCTAAATAAATATTTCCTTCTCCCCCTTTCCTTCCATTCCGATAAGATTTTTCTCCTCTTGTAGCCTTACTTGTCTCCTCCCCATAGTTTGATATTCGTGTTGACTCTACTTACTTCTGGGTCCTTTGTTTTTTCCTGAGGGTCTCCACCGTCTTTATAATACATAGCAGGCTTTGCTCTGCTCTGCTGTGTTCTAGGGCAAGAGCCATCTCCTGGCTTCACTCTGCTGTGCCTGGGCCTCACACTTGTTGCTCTGCCCTCTGTCACCTGCCACCACTTGGTTTCCATGTTATAGTGATAGCAATTATTTTGTAATTTATCACTTTGAAATGAGGGGAGAAGGGTGATAGCTATTAAGACTTGCATTTCTGGTACTCTCTACAACTGAAGCCCGAAGAGTGGACACAAGAGACTTTTATTAACTCAGGGGTAATCTTCATAGTCATCTGGAACAATTGTTTTTTCTAAATTCTTGTACAGTAATATTTTCTTGCTTGTTATTCTTAAACTCAGAACCTTTGAGTCTATTGCATTTTACTTTTTCATTGAGTTTAAACTTCAGGCAGTGACCTAAGTTGATTACTGTGGGTTCTGAAAGCACATCTCAGAAATGAGGAAGGAAGGCAAAATATTTGTTGCATAAATACACAAAATTAGATCAAACCAAATCTAAAAATGCTAATCCATGCTTTGAACGAGCAACTAACTACATATGATAGCTCTGTTGCAGATAAAGTTTATAAGATTAAATTACAAGCTCTTAGGTTTTTATGTATCCTGTGGTATATCATAATGAAGTAGATTTCAGATTATTTTTCAATATGATGTAGTTTGTATATCTGTGTTACTAGCCACATACCATTTTGAAAGTTAGAGTAGTGCTATTTATCACAATTCATTTAGTTTTCAAGAATATAGCTAGATGTGTTTAGAACTAAATTAAAATGAAAAGTACAGGCATCTTTCTCCCCAGTATATTTGTAAAAAATGTTCAGAGATAATGAGATGCTGAGTCTGTCTTTTCTGTAAAGCTATCAATGAGGTAAACTAGAAGGATATTATTTGACATATAAAAATATGAACTCTAGTTAATTTTAAAAGCGTTTCACCAAACAATTGGTTTTGAAATACTGAGCTGTCTAATACTACTCTGATACAGTTAAGTTAAAGTGAATTTTATAAGATTGTATATTTATTAATACTACTCATCATTAGAAAGAAAATCCCACGTGGCCCCGTGCTATTAAAAGAATAGCAATTGTTTGTTTGTTTTTTTTACCAAAAAAACCCCAGAATCCTTTTAATGTACTTAACAAGAGTATGTTTTAGTGCTCTTAAATTTTGGGACTCTTAATTTAATTGTTCACAGTATTAAAAGCTAGATATTATTCTAAATAAAATGAAAAGCATTATGAATAGCCTAACAGTGTATATTAAAAGTACTAATAATTTTTCCAGTTTTATTGAGATATAATTGACGTTTTAGTATTAGTCCAAAGTATATATCATAATTTGATATACGTATATATTGTAAAATGACTGCCACAACAAATTTAGTTAATGTCCATCGTAAAGGTATGGATATTGAAGGCAGTTATGATGGTGATGTTTGATTCGGTTCTTCATCTTTCCGTGAGCTAGTAATATTTTTTCCTAATCTTTCAAGTGTCATCATCATTTTGGTTTCACATCTTAAACATTATTGTTTGTTTACTTTTTATTTTCCTCTCATGTGAAGCATCCCCAGACATCCTGTCCAGGAGATCCTTGTCAAGATGATCTCTTCATTTCAGGACAGCCGAACTACTCATCAGCTACACTTAGTCACAGAGATGTTGCTCCAGACAGCTTGATGAAAGTAGGTGCTCAGGAAACAAATGAACACATCTCTTTGAACTTGCTGTTTTGCAGCTTTTAAACTGGAAATATGTATGCTTTAACACTGAAAATAATTTTTTGAGGACTTTTCCTCCTTGATTAGTAAAGATTTTTTAAAAACTAATTTAGAAATCTGAAATGTGTTTTTACTCTGTTATTTCTTAGTTTAGTCCATGATTTTTTTCCACACTTGAGAATCACTTTGTTTTTCATTTCTCTACAATCACCTTCGTATCTTATGGTTTCAATCAGAGCCCATTTGGCATTCCTGATAATAAACCTTTTGGAGAATTAAAGATGAACCTGCCTTAAATTCCTCATTTGAGGATATTTTACCATTACTAAAGACATTTTAAAATTCCTTAAATAAAATTAGAAATACCTTGAAAGACTTTTGTATGTGATAGATGATGATTGTATTCTTGATACTTTTGTTACTAAAGCATCACTTACTTACAGATTTTACTTTCTTGTCAACCAATACCAGATACATAATTACTTTCTTTAATATTCTCTCTCAGCTATTCTTCTCTTAACTAATTCCGTATCCCTAATATAACAATTATGAAGCATATAAAAACTTTTGCATTGTTCTTGAGAGTAGGAACCCAGACATATAACATAAATTCATACATATCTATTTATTTTACGCTTTTTTTCTGTTTTTCTTTTAATTTAGCTATATTAACCAGTTTCTTTTTTCTTTTTAATATCAATTTTGTATTTTAAGTTACTGGGTTTGTTTTCATACTTTAATTCTCCTGAGCCATCTGCTAATGATAGCTTATTTTATTCCATGGGTATGTTTAATGTTGTTGTAAAGTGTCAGGCACAGCTAAGAATCTAGGTGCCTAAGAGTCTTAAGCATGGGTCAGATGCAGTTACTGTTTGGAATATTTTCCCTAAGAGAAAGGTATTGAATCTGCACATAGGAATAAATGATATAAAGTGGAGAAAAACAAGTGCTATCTGCTGAGTTGTGTATAAGTAATAAAATAACAACACATTAAAGTACTCCTGGGCAGAGTAATTGCTTCAAATCCACAAAGTTCAACTACTAAGCAGCCGCAATTTTTTCAAAAAGATATAAGGATAATAAACTACCTCATTCTCTTTTTCTCTAGCCAGTGTAAAATTTGTCATAGAGTAGTATCTTCTTTGTGCTCTGTTTTAAAACTCCCATGTAAGTTTCCAAACTTGAAAAATAACCAAGTTCTCAAATACATCACAGTGAAAAGATAACTTTTTTTTAAAGTAAAAATCTTTACAAAAGAGAGACTTCTTTGTTTCCTTCAACAGAGTTCATGTAACAAGAGCATGTAGTTCTGAAACAATTGCCATAGGTTTTTCCCCGAACTTCTCTACTTTGGGAAAATATTAGGAGAATGAGGCTCAATATTTATCTCACAGTTTTTCTATAATTGTGAATGGGATCACCTTTTTATTAATAATCAACAATGAAATTTTAAATGATTGAATTGCTTAAAAGTATTTCCTCTTCTATATATAAATCTCTTTGTATGCAAATATTTATAATACAAATGTAAACATTTTTCATAAAGATTTCTTATACTGGGGCACCTGGGTGGCTCAGTCTTTTAAGCGTCCAACTCTTGATTTCCACTCAGGTCATGATCTCACAGTTTGTGAGATTAAGCCCCATGTTGGGCTCTGCTCTAACAGTGTGGAGCCTGCTTGGGATTACTTCTCTCCCTCTCTCTCTGCTCCTCCCCATTCACACTCTCACTTGCTCTTTCTCAAAATAAATAAAAAATTCCTCATAGTGACATAACAGTTAGCCACATTTCCACAAAGGTAACATTAGAAATTCAGATTCATTCTAAACAATGAGAAGCTTTAAAACAAGGATAATACTTTAACAACAAAATAATTATCTCAAATCTTTTTGTGTAGCTTGTGAAAAGTAAAATAGAATGTCAAGGCTTAATTTTTATGGTTAATATTTTACGGAACTAACATAGAGAATTTAAAAGTTGCTAACTAATGCACACACACACAAGGGATAAAATCGTTTTCTGCTATATTTGTACTTGTTAATTCTGGAAACAAAGGAATAAAAGCAGAAAATATAGTCAGAATAATCCAAAAAATCTACCACAAAACATTACTTTTGGTCAGAAGAAAACATGAAAAAATACATCTTCTGTGTGTGAGATGGGAAAGTTTACCCTTTTTCTTGGCTTAAATTTTAAAGTTTTGAGATAATCACCATTTACTGTTATTGTAAGAAAGATAGGTCCATGCATACCAAATAGAAAAGCAAATAATTTTATGATACCTTTTATTTGAAACTTTACAGAGTGAGAATCTATCTGCCAAGGACTCAGGGAAATTTAGAATTAATAGCCTTATTTTCTTCTAAAATGAGAAAGAATAGTATAAGTGTCTTGATAATGTGTGATTTAGAATGTTACACTTTAGTGCTTTTGTAATACTTCAAGAAGAAAATCCAACTATTTGTAATAAGACATGATTATCGGTCATTTTAAGACACTTCGTGTTTCTCTTAGATGCCTTTGAGTAATGGACAGATGGGCCAGCCCCTCAGGCCTCAGGCAAATTATAGTCAAATACATCACCCCCTTCCTCAGGCTTCTGTGGCAAGGCATCCCTCTAGAGAACAACTAATTGATTACTTGATGCTGAAGGTGGCCCACCAGCCTCCATATACACAGCCCCATTGTTCTACTAGACAAGGCCATGAACTGGCAAGGCAAGAGGTAAGAACAATCAAGAATATTTGAAATACGAAACTAAGCTCTTAATGTACTTGATAGGTTTTTTAATTATTAGCAGTAAATCCGTGTAGAATTTTAACATAGTTATTACCATTTTGTTTAAAGGTGTGGTTTCATGTTAAGTTTATAAGGTGTCAGACTTCTGTTTAACTTGACTCTATGATCTCCCATGTTCTGATTAATTGACATAGGATTTGGTATTTTGGATGTGATTATTTTTTAACTAAGGTGGTTGCTTATCCAAAACCATTTGCTAATACTGCAGTAGTCAGACCTTCTTTAGGAATATGAATAGTAGACCATGAAACATGACTGGCATGTTATGGTTTACTATTGTTAATTGACATGGAGAGTTTGAAATTTGACCATAGTCTCCAAACTACTCTGAGCATTAAATCTTAAAAAGTAGTACTTAAACAGTGGCTAATCATACATTTATATATTTCGATAGTTTATTGATAAAATAATAATATTAGAAACTTAGGTAAAGAACAGATGCTTTATTCATTTTGCTTTAGTCTCTGGGGAAAGGGAGTGTTTTACAACATGTTTAGTTCTTGATCTTTTTTTATAATATGGTTATAAAAAATATTATCAGTTGATCATCAACCCTAACATCTTGCGAGCATATAAACAGATTCAGGAAATGAATCCAACAACTACCCAGGGATTTTTAAATATCTTATGAAACACCCAGTACACAGAGATATTATGTAATTTAGATATTTTACAAATGGAAATTGTTCATAAAGTACATGTCTGTATGCTCTTTATCATTAAAATCCATGATATCAAAAAAAAAAAATAGAACATAGGGTCAACATTAATCAATCGCCTGTCCTTGTAAAACAGCAGTAGATCAAGTTAGGAGCTATGCTTTATAATCTCAGCTGTGTGCCTTTAACTCACTAACTCATTAACATGATATTCCATGTTGTTTCCCTTCATCTGCCTGAATATTTATTTTAGATGAATCTTTATGTATTTTACCAATAGTTAAATACTGTGTGTAGCTTCTTCTGAGATAGTAGTAATAGTTTATTTTCATATTAACTCAGATTCGAGTGAGAGTTGAAAAGGATCCAGAACTTGGATTCAGCATATCAGGAGGTGTTGGGGGCAGAGGAAATCCATTCAGACCTGAAGACGACGTGAGTTTGCTTATATGTCCTTGAGATACCCATAAAGTTTTATTCATTAATCTAACAGTTACTTGTATAAATCGAGATAGACATCACCTTTTTTATTTCTCTATTGTTTAGCTTTTTGTTTTGAAATATGATCATTTCATATTAATTGTTTGAGGAAAGCAAATTAAACCCCCAGTTTTAAATGTTCATAGTATTGTGAAGCGATTTTTAAATTTTGTTACTGCTTTTCTGCACATCTGTAGGATAACTCCATCACTTTAATGAAAAACACTATACTTAAGTCAAAATTATCAGCACCAAAAAAACATTGGGTTGTGACAGTATTCACAGAAGACAGGGAGAAAACTTGTACTGTTATTCAAATGTTTGCATACTGTTAAGGAAAAATAGTTCCTTGTTACTCTGCTATTTATGCATCCTGTTTTCCATTAAATGTTTATCTTTTCTCTTGTTATTGAAGGGTATATTTGTAACAAGGGTACAGCCTGAAGGACCAGCCTCAAAACTATTACAACCAGGTGATAAAATTATTCAGGTAAATAAGATACATATCTTTTATTATTTTCTTAGTTTTTCATCGTATAGTATCTTCCTCACCAAGGAATTACTAAATACCATATTTTGAAAATAACTATTTTGTGAAATTTATCATTAAATATTTGTAGGTGAAAAACAGTGGCATTTCTTATAGGCTACTCTCTAATATTTTCATCATTTAAAAATATTTCTTCCTTGTACCTTGGAAAATCATATGGATATTTTTTAATACATGTTTGATATATCCCAGCATTTTGTGTAAGTTCAGGAATGCTGCCTTCCTTAAAATAGGTTGAAAGAATCTTTTTGTTACAAGAACTAAAGAGTTTAATTCATTTAACATAGTTCTGAGTGCTTCAGTAGCACTTGTGCGTCTGGTATATAGTAAGACCTCAATAAATATTAAGCCTCAATTATAAGAAATGTAGTGTTTATCTGATGGCCCAAGGCAAGAAAAGAGTAGGCCTTGTCATCTGCTATCCTTGCATCTCGGTGACCTTATTTATATGTTATCACTTACACAGAACACCTGTCTGACACTCTGTCTTAGACAGCTGCTTCCTAACATTGGGTTGCTACATAAGAATCATCTGAAAATGTAGACAAGGTGCAGGTTCCTGGGTCCCACCTTCAGAGGTTTTATTTCCAGAGAATTTTATTTCCCTGGGGTAGGGTCCAGGAGTCTGTGTGATGTTTTAAACTGCAAAATAATTCTTAATTTCTGCCAGGTATGTGGACTACCCAGCAGAAATTTAAATGCACAAATGCAAAATACATTATTATGAGATGTTTTTCTGACAGACGTGTTTCTTCTTTCTTCCAGGCTAATGGCTACAGTTTTATCAATATTGAACATGGGCAAGCAGTGTCCTTGCTAAAAACTTTCCAGAACACAGTAGAGCTCATCATTGTACGAGAGGTTTCCTCATAAGAAATGTGGATAAAAAGAGGCGGAAGGCAGCAAGATTTATTGGAACATATTTGCAGGGGAAATTAATATTTTGACTATTTTTATATGTAAAGAAGAACTCAAAAATTATGTTCAAATTTGTACATTAATGAAGTCATGGAACTTGTGGTTAGAGGGAAAGAACCACTGTACAGTATATAGGGGAGACTGTTGAATTCATACCATATAAAACTTCTTGTTAGGTTTTTAAACATAGCAATCAAGGCTACAAAAACAAACATATCTTGTTTTTGTATAGATCGTAGGTTTATTTTTGGATTTCATACACATGACTGAACTCTGTGCAAGGCTCTAGTTAGCCTTGATTGTAGCCCAGAGGCAGATGGCAGAGCTCTCTGTCTCATAGCTTTTATGCCCTTATTTTTATTCAACTCATATTAATGTTTTTCTGCTGAAACTACTTTTTTTTTTAATGTGGGCAAGAGATTTGAAGTGTTGGTTTTTGCTATGTGCATATTGAATTGAAGAGTGAGTAGGTGAAGGTGGTGCTGGTGGGTTCACTTTCCAAGGCCAGATTAAAACCATTAATTCCTATAAAAATCTGGAAGCAAAGACTGAAAAAACAGCTGTTACTGTGTTTTTATTAATAGAATAATGCAATAAAAATGTAATGTCTTTTTAAAGAAATAAAAAAGACGATAATTGTGTTTTATGAGCTCTACAGGATCTGTTCTTGTTATAGCCATTGACAATGCATTTGCTACTGGTGATTCAATTTTTAATTTTTTAGTCACAGGAGATTTTTAACTCTACTGTAGATGCATGTCCATGCATTTTTTTGTGATATGGAAATCCTTTGATTTTTTTGCAAATGGTGGTCCTTGCAATCTGTTTTATAATTAATACTCCGTTTTAACCTTAATTTATAATTTTTATTTTAAGCAGCAAATGAAACTAAAATGGCCAGTTTTAAGATTGTGTTGCTGTAACACAAAGTGTAAGCAGAATTAGGAAAGTCTCTCGATTTTGTTTGGTCTCACATTGCCTTGGTAAAGTAAAAGGAAACAGTACGCGTGGAGCTAGGAAACCAAAGCAAGTTTGTGAAATTGGCACAGTGATAGAGAATTGCTGTGGAGAGTTGTAGAGCAAAGGGATGGGTCCTTGAGGCCTTCCAGGGTGTAAAGGTATTCAAATAAAGGGCTGTTCCTACAGGTAACATTAAATGTGAACTCGACACTTCAGAGTCTTTAAAGGGTTTCTAAGTGTATCAGTGTAATAGAATAGTGTTTTACCACCAGCTGCCTTTGTTCCTCGTTAGTGTAACAAATATTTCATAGATGTTTATTAATTTGTTTATCCAAACCATTAATTTTGTTTTTGTTCTGTCTATGTAATTAAATAAAATTTTAGTAACATGCAATGGTAAGAAATAATGCATGGTTATTTGGACCAGAAAAAAGTGCCACAGAAGACCAATAACTGTTTTTAGTCGAGGCTAGTCGGGAGCCTTTCATTAGAGCAATATTCAGTTATTGCAATTCATTTTTAATTAGTAAGAAATATAATTTTGGAATTTTTAATCTGTTATGCTTTGTTCTTCAACCTTGTTTTAATTAAGACTTTTATAGGACTAGCAAAAATGGCAATTTACATTATTTTTGCAAAAAAAGTTGGACTTCTTGTTTTCTTGCTAGTCAGAATAAATAGGCAGTAATTTTAAAAAGATGTGAACTCAAATATTGCACTTCTTTCAAGATGTTATCAATTGGTTATTGTACTGTATAGTTTTAATATTGATTGAAACCCTTTAACAACTCTTTGTAAATTTTAACTCATTTTAGTTGTTTTTCAGTACGATTTACATAGGAATTGATTTTTATGGATATAGTAGAAGAAATGTGCTGTATTTTGATAAAATTCATTTATTGTATGTGTGTTGTAATCTCTAAAAAAAAAAATAATGACAAACAGCTTCTTTAAGACAAGCCTCAGTGTTCCCTTTATTCATAGTTTATTGTAAAATATTTTGGCACATCGTTTTTTGCTGATTTCACATTTTCAGTCACATTCTACTATTAAGAAGGAATACATGAAATAGATGTAATCGTGACATTTTCAACTACTTTATCTCGAATCAGATACATGGAGTATAATTTTGGAAAAGGAAATAAGCCACAAAGAACCTTAAGTTAATTGTCTGCATATTTTACTGATCTATTACAAGTGCAGCAAATGTTAAATGCACTAGAATTTTATTCTCTTCTTGTTAATTAAAAAAAAATGTTACTGCTCTTTAACACACAAAGTTTAGTGAGAAAGTTAGTTACAAAGGAGTAGTAGTACAGGGCGCCTGGGTGTCTCACTCGGTTAAGCATCCGACTTCGGCTCAGGTCATGATCTCAAGTTCATGGGTTCGAGCCCCACGTTGGGTTCTGTGCTGATATCTCAGAGCCTGGAGCCTACTTCAGATTCTGTCCTCTGCCCCTCTCCTACTCACACTCTGTCTTAAAAATAAATATTTTTAAAAAACACAAAGGAGTAGTAGTAATATGATACAGTATATAACAAAAAATTGTATATACCAAAAAAGTTTTGCACTTAATAGCCATAATTTTCTTCTAAAATATTGGAAAATTAAAATGAAATAAGAACTCTTAGGATTTTTGTTTTGGTAATGATAAGTTTTCAAAATCTGAATAGAAGATCAAATATTCTGAGGAAATGAAGACATTTTTAATTTACATATTGTTGCGTAATTTGTAGTCACAACCCATATCCTTAGCTAACCTTATTTAAATATTATGTAGCAAACCTTCAAAACCAAAACTGTCTTATTTTTAGTGACAGTGTTTAAACTTGACCACCCTAGGGGCGCCTGGGTAGCTCAGCCAGTTGAACATCTGACTCCAACTCAGCTCATGACCTCTCAGACGGTTCATGGGTTTGAGCCGCACGTCAGGCTCTGTGCTCACAGTTCAGAGCCTAGAGCCTGCTTCGGAATCTGTGTCTCCTCTTCCTGCCCCTCCCCTGCTCATGATCTGTCTCTGTCTCTCAAAACTAAATATTTTTTTAAAAACACTTTAAAATTGACCACCCTAAAATTTTAAACTGTTTAAAGTTGTATGTTCAGAGTAATTTATGCCTTACAGAATTGTTTACACAAACTAAAGTTTTATGCTGACGCATTAGGGAATCATCAGTTCATTTAAATCCATGAAGTTCTAAAATTTTCTACGTATTTATTATGTAAATATTTTTCTGACCTCCTTGGCCTTGAAGTTGTGTATATACTTGAAAAATTCTTTAAACACAAACATTGCCATAAATAGAACTAAACTTTTAAGTATTATTTTGTTGTGCTTAAAAAGAAATCCTGTTAGCAGCCATGTAATATTTTTATCAATCAGCATTTAAAAACATTCCACATTTTTGTGCATTTTTAGATTGCTTGAAGTAACATAGTGAGTAGGTAATAAACTAATGCTGTTTAAAGTTGTGTGATTTAATGAAATTCAGGGCGAGAAGAATTGTCATAGAAATACATCTTTTAGTTTGTTTTGACTATTTAAACCCTTGCATTTCTGGATATGGAGGAAGTGTAGTTTACCTTAAATTACTGTTTTTTTACTTCTAAAGGAAACCATTGGAATGGGAAATGTTTTCCAGTTCAAGATTGATGACCAGTCCACAATCTGTTTGAAAGGGTTATTTTTTTCATTCCTTTTGCTGAAATTCAGATTAGCTTATCCTTTTGGTTTCATGTATAGTAAATATATTTCTAATGAAATAGTCATTGAATTAAAATAATTTTATGTTTCATCAAAAGCATTAATGAATACATGGAATTGATATACACGGGACCAATAAGATACCAATTTTATTTTTATGTATTTTTTTTTAATGTTTATTTGAGAGAGAGTGAGCAGGAGAGGGGCAGAGAGTCAGGGACGCATAGGCTCCAAATCAGGCTCTGCACACACAGCAATGAGCCCAGTGCGGGGCTGGAATTCATGAACCGTGAGATCACGACCTGAGCCAAAGAAATCAGGCACGGCCAACTGAGCCACCCAGGTACCCTGATGCTACTTTTCTTTTAAAAGATCATCTAAATTGGATGGGCAGCCTGCTCTAACCTTTAGGGATTCCCTGTGATATTTTGGGTTTTTTTCCTCCCTCTCTTCCTTTCTTCCTTCCAGCTCCATGCCCAATATAGGGCTCAAACTCACAACCCTGAGATCAAGAGTCTCATGCTCTACTAACTGAGCCAGCCAGGTGCCCTTCCTTCCCCTGTTTCTTAATAGAGAATTAAAAACCGGTTGTCCATTTTATACCTAAACCTGCAGTTTGTTTACCTCTACAGAATTTTTAATCCCAGGAGGTAGTCCGCATAGTCAGTTACAGTTTGGGGAAATTTTTAAGACAATGCTATCTTCATTTTAGAACTATGCATTCTTGGGGCGCCTGGGTGGCTCAGTTGGTTAAGCGTCCGACTTTGGCTCCGGTCATGATCTCACAATTCATGGGTTTGAGCCCTGCGTTGGGCTCTGTGCTGACAGCCAGCTCAGAGCCTGGAGCCTGCTTCAGATTCTGTGTTTCCCTCTCTCTCTAACCCTCCCCTGCTCACGCTGTCTCTCTCAGAAGAAGAAGAAGAAAAAATAATGCATTCTCTTTGTGAAGGAGTTTTCATTCTAAACTGAGAAAATTATTTTAGGAAAAAGATCCCAGTAGAATCTCTTCACATTTTATTTTAGACCACAATTTAAGGTATTCCTAAAGCCTTTCTATATAGGATTGTTGGGTAAAGGGCGGGAAAGGAAATAGTCCTGCTGATAATAATTGTCTTTTCAAATGTTACAACTAGAAACATGATCTCCCTGGGGGTTTCATGTGGCCCATCTAACTTCTTAATCAATCTTTAATAGCAGAATGAAATAGGAGACGCTCACATATCACCAGTAAAGGAGGAAGTTAATAATATAAAAATTATAGTCCCTGCCCCCCCGCCCCGGCCTTGACTCAGTAGAGTTATTTTTTTTTTTTTGCATGAAAAAAAATGTTAAGTCTATACATATTTTTCCTGAACCAAAGTTCTTTAAATCTAATCAAGCCAGTTTTGTGTTCTGCAAGCCACAGCTGTAGAAGGATCTCTTTTTGGGGCTCCTGGGTGGCTCAGTCGGTTAAGCATCATACTTCGGCTCGAGTCATGATATCACCGTTCACAAGTGTGAGCCCACTTCAGATCTTCTGTTCTCCTATTTCTCTGCCCCTCCTCTGCTTGTCCTCTCTCTCTCTCTCTCTCTCAAAATAAATAAGATTTTTATAAAAGAATAGAACAATCTCTTTTTTCTTTAATGTGTTCTTTCCAACTAACCTCCTTGTCAGAAAACCTAAAGAAAAACAAAGCATTGAAGAAATGGAAGAAAAATGAATACACAGAGCATGCATATTTAAGAAGGATGATTGGATGTCTCATCTTCCCTGAAAGTCAAAACTGAATACTCAGAACCAATGCTGTCCCAAAATGAATGTTACAGCATCTTTCACATTTGCATCATCTTTCAAAAGCACTTTCATTTTCCCAAGAGGAAACGTGTACAGGATTAGCTGTCAGAAAATTAATTGTTCAAGGTTGCACACTACTGCATGCTTCAAGCTCCTCCTCCCATCCACATCCCTAGAAGTGAGAGAAAAAATTATTTCATACTATGATTGGTAAAAGTATTGTTTAATCTCCATAGTCTGGGGAAATAAAGGAGTGCACTTGATAGATAAATTTTAAGGAATTCTTTGAAATCTTAGAGCAGAAAGGACCAGAGAACTCTACCATGAAAGGTGAATTTTGCTTCAGGGATGCTTCAAAAGTAGAGACAGCATTAAAGATCAAGAAAGAATTCTAGATAATGTTCGGGGTACTGCCTCATTTAGAGATTGTTTATAATAACCACCCTTTTAATACTAAACGGTATGCAGAAAGTGATGTATGGTTCAAGGCATGAGCAATGAGTGATTATATTAGAAAGGAAAACCAGTACAGGCTATTTTGAGGTAGCATGGCTTACCTGCTACCTGTGACCTTTCTTTTGCCTATCATTAGGGCAAATAGTTTGCAGTAAGCCAATAACATTCTCAGACAAGTTCATGCTAAGATGAGAACACTTACTGAACATCTGAAGAAAAGCAACACCATGAAGAGAGTCCCCAAAGAGAAGTACCAATATTTAAAGAAATTAAAAAAAAATTTATTTTTTTTTTTTTTTTTACAAATAGTTTATTGTCAAATTAGTTTCCACATAACACCCAGTGCTCATCCCCACAAGTGCCCTCCTCCATGCCCACCCCTCCTCCCCTCCACATCCACCAGTCCTCAGTTTTTGTCAGCATTCAAGAGTCCCTCATGGTTTGCCTCTCCCCCTTTCCCCCACCATTTCCCCCCTTCTTCTCCCCCTTGGTCCTCTGTTAAGCTCCTCCTAACCCTCCTATACGTGCACACATATGATATTTGTCTTTCTCTGCCTGACTTATTTCACTCAGCATCACACCCTCAAGGTCCATCCATGTGGCTTTTATGTTTATTTTTAAAGAGACAGATCCAATATGAGTGGGGCAGGGGCAGAGAGAGGGAGAGAATCCCGAGCAGGTGCCACGCTGCCAGCACAGAGCCCAACACGGGCCTCAAACCCATGAACCGTGAGATAAGACCTGAGCCAAAACCAAGGGTTGGACTGACTGAGCCACCCAGGCACCCCAGGAAATCAGAATTTTAAAGTGGTAGCTTCTCAGGGATAAATAAGTATATTGAATTTGCAAGATCAACTGTTAGGGAAGTATTTAAATATCTTCATAATGCAAAGTAGAATTTGTCACAAAATTCAGGAGTTGTGCTGAGGAGCAAGAAGGATTCTCCTAAAGAGCAAATCTGCAAGCTCGTAAGATTTGGATTCCATAGAGTTTAACACAAACGAACTACAAAATAGTGTGAAATGAGACATGAAAGTTTTATGTTCCAACATGGTTTTAATAGTTCAAAGAGAGAGAAAAGGATATGGACACACAAGAATAAAACACCATCTCAAGAAAATGCCCTAAACCCGAAGCACAGCATGGGTCCTCAGACCAAATGGGTCATTGGATGGCCAAACCAAAAACTATAAACATGCACACATTTCAAATATGTCTACACGAAATTTCAGATCAGGTGTATAGAACATTTTTAAAAGTTCCAGAAGGAGCATCTCATGTCCTAACCATGTGAAGTTATTTATTTACAAAGTGAACAAAATCAGAACGTTCATCACCCACTTTGGATACAAGGATATCTAAAGTTGTTCAAGACAGAGGGCAAAATGAAGACGTTTTTCAGATCAAGGTCTCAAACTTAACCTCCTACAGAGCCTCTCCAAAATATGGACCGAGGAATATATTTGAACAATGTGAGAAATCTCAAAAGTAGATTTGGGATCCAAGAAATAATGTCCAAAACCAGATGTAGTGGAGCAAAAGTAGATTAATTAGTGCTGATCATAAATAAGAATGAAGATGTAAAAAAAAAAAAAAAAGTGGGTATAAAGTAGTAGATGATGTCTACAACTGAGAAGAGAATTATACTTTTCCTAAAAGAAACTACACCTGGGTGACTCAGTCACTAAGCGCCCGACTTAGGCTCAGGTCATGATCTCACTGTTCATGGGTTTGAGCCCTGCATCGGGCTCTGTACTGACAGCCAGCTCAGAGCCTGGAGCCTGTTTCAGATTCTGTGTCTCCCTCTTTCTCTAATCCTCCCCTGCTCATGCTGTGTGTCTCTCTCAGAAGTAAATAAAGATAACATTTAAAAAAAAAAAAAGAAGAAAGAAACTATGCATGGGATGCCCGTCTAGCTCAGGTGGGCGAGCCACAAATTAAGTGTAGAGAGTACTTAAAAAAAAAGGAGTAAAAGAATCTCTGCGTATTGGTTAATATTAAATTCTTACATTAAAATCTAAGTTGGAATTTATACGGTGAATATTGATTATAAAAATAATAATGTTGATATCTTTTATTTAACAAATGCAATAGGCTATATAGATTTTTTTACATAAATATATATACATATAAACGTATGAGTCAGCTGCATTTGACTCAGCCATTATTCTAGTGATGAACACCTAGGATGTCTCTACTTCATTCCCTGCTTTCATAAACACCACAGTGGTGAGTATCCTCATTCGTGTCATTTTTTTGAACCTGTGTGAAAATTTCATGCCTAGGGGTACAATTACTAGGTCAAAGATACTATTAATTCCACAAAGTACTGCTGAAGTACTTCCCAGAAAGTCTGCCCCAGTTTACACTCTTCATAGGTAGACATGGATCTAACACCCCACATATTTGCAATTTTATGTGACTTTAATTTTTGCTTGTTTAATGAATATAATGTATTTTGATATTAGTTTACTTTCCGTTCCTTGGATTACTAGAGTTTGACAAGTACATACACTTGTTAGCCCATAAGGTTTACAATTCTGTAATTTCCTATTCCCTTCCCCTATTTTTCTGATGTTTTCAACACTGATTTGTAGGAGTTTCTTGTCCAGAGATACTACTCTCTTGTCATTTTAGTCATTCTCCCAGAGCACAGTCAGTTTACTTGTGTTTATGATATCCTTTGTTTAAAAAATAAAAGTTTAGCCTAAATGAAGATAAATCTATCATTTATGTTTCATTGTTCTTAACTCTTACCTATTCCTGAGTCAAAAAACTCTTTTCCCACATTCACTTCTATTAGCTAGATAAATTTACCTAGGTTTAGTAGATATATTTATATCTAATATATTAGATATATTTATTTAGGTTTTAATCCATCTAAGCCCACCATTGTATATGGTGCAAAGTTGGCATCAAACTCCATGTGTTCTCTGCAAGGTCAAACAGGTCTACTTTTTTCTATTGATCTGTGGTACAATGTTGATTATATATCAAGTACCTATGCAGACATGCTTGAACTTTCTATAGTGTTCTTTGGTCTATTTTTATGTTCCTGCGTTTGTATCATTTTTCCAGCAAATTTGAATGTTTTATAGTAAATATATAAGCATCAGTTTTTCCATATTTGCTTTGTCTATATTTGCTTTTATGTACTGTTACTTTTAAAACTAAAAGTTTATATATATCTTAATATCTTGAAGCAGTGATTCTCACCTGGAAGACTTGTTGGGCCTCATCCACCAGGCTTTTGATTAAATGAGTCTGTGCCCAAGAATTTCTGTTCCTTCCTGCTTGGTGTTTATGATCTGGGGATAATACTTAGAGAATCATTGTCTTACAGGGTAAGTGTTCCCTCTTTGCTTCTGTTTTCAAAACTGGTTAGGCATTTGTAGATTTTTTTATTTTTTCATGTACACTTCAGAGTAAATTTATTGGTGTTGGTTGTTCTGGTCATAATGGATTTAGCTTTCCTCCTGAAATGACCAAAAACAGACACAATATATAAAATACTGATTTTCAAAATACTGGACATCAGGCAGTGAAGGACAGTGATACCTGAAAGATGAGGGTAAAATGAGGTGAACTTCATGAATGCCCCAGTTTACTACCGCAGAATATCCAGGCCATGTGGCGTGGAACATGAATCTACGCAAGGCTGACAAACTCCCTAAATTGAGGAGGTGGAGTTAAGACTCTAGCCAAACCCGAAGGAGGTGCAGTTCACAGGGCAAAAGGAGGGGAGAGAGCTGCACAGAACCACAAAGATCTGCATGGAGTCTCCTTCTTGAATTCAGCTGAGTACTGATCAGCACATGTGTGAGGAAAATCCTCAGGGCAGAGTAAGGAACTACCTAAAAGAAGTTGAGGTGACAGTGACCTATGCTTGCAGGTAAGAGTGCCCTGTGTTCACACAGGGGGAGTGAAAATGCTCACTTTTTATCAGCAACTGTGGAAAGCCTCATGATTCACAGGCATCAGGTAGAGTATACAGAAGGCATTGGTATTTTAACTTTAGATTAGAGACTACTTCACTACCACTGGAATTGGCTATTTTGCATAGTGGTATGCATTGATTCTGTTGTTTTTATCTTCTGTGAATCTCCTGTGGGTTTTTTGCTTTGTAGTTACTCTGAGGCTGACATAAAGCATCTTATATACAGTCATTTTTTAAATTTTTTAATGTTTTATTTATTTCTGAGAGAGAGAGAGACAGTGTGAACAGGGGAGGGTCAGAGAGAGAGGAAAATACAGAATCTGAAACAGGCTCCAGGCTCTAAGCTGTCAGCACAGAGCCCGATCTCGGGCTCATACCCATGAACCGTGAGATCATGACCTGAGCTAAAGTCGGACGCTTAGCCAACAGAGCCACCCAGCCACCCCTATATACAGTCATTTTTAAGCTGATAAGAACTTTAGTGGAAAATTCACAAATGGGTGAACATTAAACAACATACTCTGGAATGACTAATGGGTCAAGGAAGACACCAAAATAGAAATAATAAGAATATACTGAAATTCTAGAAGCATTCCCACTAAACAGGAAAAGGAAGATTTTCATCATTATCACTACTTGACAATTTAGTGAAATCCTAACTAATGTAACAGGATATAAAGTAATAAATAAAGTGTGGTATAGGGGCTCCTGGGTGGCTCAGTTGGTTAAGTGTCTGGCTTTGGCTCAGGTCATGATCTTGAAGTTCTTGGGTTTGAGCCCCACATCAGGCTCTGTGCTGACAGCTCAGAGCCTGGAGTCTTGCTTTGGATTCTGAGTCTGTCTCTACCCCTCCCTCCCTCTACCCCTCCCCACCTCCCTCCCTCTCTCTCTCTCTCTCACTCAAAAAATAAACTTAAAAAAAATTTTAAAGATTGAAATCACATGAAATACTTTCTCTGACCACAATGGAATCAAACTAGAAATTATTTGCAGAAGGAAAATAGGAAAATCTATAAATATGTTGAAGGTAAACAATGTATTTTTAAATAACAAGTGAGTCAAAGAAGAAATCACAAAGGAATATAAAAAACATGTGAAGACAAATGAAAATGAAAACAAAACATATGAAAACTTTTGGGATATAGCAAAACCAGCACTGTGCTGGGAGAACTGGACAGAAACATGCAGAAAAATGAAACTAGACCACTTTCTCACACCACACACAAAAATAAACTCAAAATGGATGAAGGGCCTGAATGTGAGACAGGAAACCATCAAAACCCTAGTGGAGAAAGCAGGAAAAAACCTCCTTGACCTCAGCCACAGCAATTTCTTACTCGACACATCTCCAAAGGCAAGGGAATCAAGAACAAAAGTGAACTACTGGGACCTCATCAAGATAAAAAGCTGCTGCACCGCAAAGGAAACAATCCCTAAAACTAATAGGCAACTGACAGAAGGGGAAAAGATAGTTGCAAATGACATACCAGATAAAGGGCTAGTATCCAAATTCTATAAGAAACTCAACAAACTCCACACCTGAAAAACAAATAATCCAGTGAAGAAATTGGCAGAAGACATGAACAGACACTTCTCCAAAGAGGACATCCAGATGGCCAATAGACACATGAAACGATGCTAAATGTCACTCATCATCAGGGCAATACAACTCAAAACCACACTGAGATACCACCTTATGCCAGTCAGAGTGGCTAAAATGAGCACATCAGAGAACTCTAGATGCTGGCGAGGATGTGGAGAAACGGGCACCCTCCTACACTGTTGGTGGGAATGTACACTGGTACAGCCCCTCTGGAAAACAGTGTGGAGGTTCCTCAAAAAACTAACAATAGAACTCCCCTATGACCCAGCAATAGCACTGGTAGGAATTTACCCAAGGGATACAGAAGTGCTGATGTATAGGAGCACATGTACCCCTATGTTCATAGCAGCACTCTCCACAATAGCCAAAACATGGATAGAGCCTAAGTGTCCATCAACTGACAAATGGATCAAGAAGATGTGGTTCATCTATACAATGGAATACTCTATGGCAATGAGAAACAATGAAATCTGGCCATGTGTAGCAACATGGATGGACCTTGAGGGTGTTATGCTAAGTGAAATAAGTCAGGCAGAGAAAGACATACCATATGTTTTCACTCATACGTAAAACAGGAGAAACTTAACAGAGGACCATAGGGGAGGGGAAGGAGAAAAAATAGTTAAGGAGAGGGAGGCAAACCATAAGAAACTGTTAAATACTGAGAACAAACTGAGGGTTGATGGGGGTTTGGGGGAGAAGGGAAGAGGGGTGATGGGCGTAGAGGAAGGGACTTGTTGGGATGAGTACTGGGTGTTATACGGAAACTGACTTGACAATAAACTATATTAAAAAAGGGGGGGGTGGAAGGTTATAGTGGTAAGTTCTCAAAGCTCTCAAATCAAAACCCTAACCATACACCTCAAAGGACTAGAAAAAGAACAATGCAAAATTAGCAGCAGAATAAAAGAGTAAAGATTAGAGCAGAGATGACTGAAATAAAGAATAGAAAAACAATTGGAAAAATCAATGAAAGAAAGAGGTAATTTTTAATATCACAAAATTGACAAACCTTAGCTAAAGTAAGAAAAAAAAAGAGAAAGATGACAAAAAGCCAAAATTAGAAATGCAGGAAGAGGGGCATCTCAGTGGCTCAGTCGGTTAAGCGTCCGACTTCAGCTCAGGCCATATTGTGGTTTGTGGGTTCAAGCCCCATGTCAGACTCTGTGCTGACAGCAAGCTCAGAGCCTGGAGCCTGCTTCAGACTCTGTGTCTCCCTCTCTCTCTGTCCCTCCCCTGCTCACTCTGTCTCTGTCTCAAAAATAAAAACATTAAAAAAAATTTTTAATTAAAAAAAAGTTACAAATAGAGGGGCACCTGGGTGGCTCAGCTGGTTAAGCATCTGACTTCGGCTCAGGTCATGATCTCACAGTTCATGGGTTTGAGCCCTGTGACAGGCTCTGTGCTGAAAGCCTGCTTCGGATTCTGTTTCTCCCCTTGTCTCTACCCCTCTCTCACAGTCTGTCTCTCTCTCAAAAATAAATAAACATTTTTTAAAAAGTTAGAAATAGAACTACTGTACAATCAAGGAATTACACTACTAGGTATTTACCCAAGGAATACAAAGATACTAATTCAAAGGGTTACATGTACCCCAGTGTTTATAGGACCATTATCCACAGTAGCCAAATTATGGAAACAGTCCAAGTGCCCATCATTTGAAGAATGGATAGAGAAGCTGTGGTATATAGGTACAATGGTATATTACTCAGCCATCAAAAAGAATGAATCTTGCTATTTGCAACAAGACAGACAGATGGATCTAAAGAGTATTATGCTAAGTGAAATAAGTCAGAGAAAGACATCACTTCTAGGCCTTTTGGCTAAGATCAAGAGCAGTCAGTCAGAAAAAGACAAATAGCTTATGATTTCACTCATTTGTGGAATTTAATATTTATTTATTTTTGAGACAGAGAGTTTGAGCAGGGGAAGGAAAGAAAGAGGGGGAGACTCAGAATCTGAAACAGGCTCCAGGCTCTGAGCTGTCCACACAGAGCCTGAGATGGGGCTTGAACTCACGAACCACGAGAACGTGACCTGAGCTGAAGTTGGATACTTCACCAGCCGAGCCACCCAGGTGCCCCACAAGAGCCTCACATTTAGATATGACTTCATTGCCTCTGCTATGTAGATCCTGTTTAGAATGGCAGGCACCTGTGAGATTTAGTCACTTTTCAAAGGAAATCCCAGGTTGATATTATCACTGTCAGTACTCTGTCTCCTAATACCCACATATCTACCTCTGCTGAAAAAGTTAGCTTCTGTCTCCAGCTACTCCTCTTCCTGCATTCTTTTTCATTCATTATCACTATGGGTAGGACCTAAGCTACCCAACTGTCCCCACCCAAGCTGTCTTGAATTCCAGACCTACTAGTTAGCTAGGACTAGTTGTGTGAACTTACAGAAGTTCTGAAACTTCTGTGCCTCATTTCCCAGTCTGAGGAATAAGGATAGTAATAATGACTAGTAAATAAGTTAATGGGTGACAATATACTCAAGTTATAGAAAAGAAGTGCAAAAAGTATAAATAAAAAAAATCCCTTTCATAACGTATTTTCATAGCTAGTATCAGAGAGGGAGGGATAAAAAAATGAAGGAGGCACAGAATTAAAGACATGTTGGATAACCAGAAGCCAGAGGCACCATGAGAATGTCCTGAAGGAAAGGGACGGGGCAGCAGGGAACTGAAAGCAGTTCCACTCCCAGGTGGGAAAGCCGCCGGGACTGCTCGTTCTCTCCAGAAGGACATCATACGGGTGCCAAGCCAGGGATAAGAACGTGTTGTCTGGCGCCAGACATACTCACGACCCAGTATGGAACACGCTGCAGGTGCATGACCTGTCAGGATGCCAAATACTATGTTGTATGCGCTTGCTGCTATCAGACAAGTAGCAAAATACAAGAGCCTTGAGCCAGGAGACCGATGCTTCCGCTCCTGGAGTGCCGTAGTCCCCTGCTTTGTCATTCTCTCGTCACTGCACCTTTAGGATCTGTCTCTGTCATAGACATACTTTGAGAGAGAGAGAGAGGCAGGCAGACAGACCTGGCCTTCTCTAAAAGACCTGAAGCAAGAAAGATGTTCCCCTGTTGACCCTGAAGGAGTAACCATATTGTGAACTGCCTGTGGAGAGAGGCAACCTCTAGGAGCTGAGGGCTTCAGCTCTACAACCGCAAGGAGGTGAATTCTGCTAACACCCTTATCGAGCTTGGAAGAGGACCCCAAGTTCCAGATGAAGATGCAGTCGAGCTGCGCTAAGTGCTGCCTGTGGGATCCTGAGCAGATGTCCCATGCAAGCCATGCCTGGCCTCCTGACCTACAGGAAATTTGAGATAATAGGTGTGTGTGGTTTTGAACTGCTAATTTTGTAGTCACAGCAGTAGAAATTGAATGCAACTCGCAGAGTTCATTTTCTGCTTTTGCTCCCCCTGATTCCTCCAATTCTCCCCCAATACAGCTGGATCTGAACCTATCCAAGAGCAAAAAACTGAGGCCTTGGCTTTGTGCCTAGAACATTTCCAAAGACTCTCTCTCCCAGACCCCATTCCACTCCCTTAGGTCAGACCCCCTTGATTAATAGCCTTGTAACAAGGCCCTAGTGGGACTTGTTACATTTGGTAATAAGGAGAGTACCCCAGTGTCTGCCTTCAGACCTGAAATCATCCAGAATGTCATCAGGAAAGGATGGGTGAGAAGGAGAATCACTGATACCATGCAAAGGATTTCATTCCAAGAACAATAGTAGATAACATAAACGATTTGATTTGAACTTAAAAAGATCACTATGTTGTATGTAAAATAGATGGGGTAGTAGTGGCTGGGCTTAGGGAAAAGGAGTTTAGAGTTAGTACATGGTTAGAAGGTTCTTGGAAAACCCAGAATAGAGGTGACATCGGTACCAGCCAAGGTACTGGAAAAGGAAGTTTAGGGAAGGGAGTATATACATAGGACATACTGAGGAAGTGCCAGGATAAGAAGATGCAGATGAGGGGGCAAAGGGGGAGGCAGTTAGGGAGGAGGCATGAAGGGTAACTTCCAGGTTCTGGCTGTACTTGGAAGACAGATGGTGATGCCACTAATTGAAATCAGAAATAATAGGTTTACCTAGGTGGTTCAGTTGATGAAGCCTCTCAGGGCATGATCTCATGGTTTGTGAGTTTGAAGTTTTGAGCCCTGTGTCCAGGCTCTGTGCTTAATGTGGAGCTTACTTGGGATTTTCTCTTTCTCCTCTCTCTGTGCCCCTCCTCTGCCCTCTCTCTCTCAAAATAAATAAACTTTTTAAAAAATCAGAAATAATAAATTCTGATTTGCACTTGCTTAGTTTGGAGCATTTAGAAATACCTGGTACTCAGGGGAAATTAATGGGAGAAAAAGAAAGATGAAGAAGCCTTCCTTTTAATAATAAAAATAAATAATAATTAACAGTAAATAAATAAAGTCATGGGAATAAGTGGATGCAAGGAGATAGTCTTCATCATGCCTTTTCTGAACACTGAACTTCCTTAATTTTTGATATTTAAAACTTGTGCAGTTTATAACTTACAGTAGCAATTTATTTATTCTTATATTGTTATGTGGTTTGGTTTTTTTTAGTCTCATTTCTGAAATTATTGGAAACTTCTCAAAGGAAGAATCTTTCATATCTACTCTGATGTACTGGGTATGCGGTAAGTGCTCAACATAGTATAAAGGATTGTTACTTTCTGTACAGCGGAATTTTATACCTCATCCACACATGAAGAGAGTCAGACGGGGAGAGGGAGAAGGAGAGAGCAAGAAGAGATCAGACATATAAGGAAGTTTGTGTAGGGCCTGTTGGGCCATTGGAAGGATCACTTTGGTTTTTACTCTGAGAGATTATAAAAACAAAATGATAAATGCCATGGGGAGAGGTACAGGAGGAGCATGGAAATTCAGGGGAAGCCCCATGCTGATTTGCAGTATAATCAGCTTTGAAAACAAAAGGTTTGTTATGTACATATTAAGGCACTCAGCAGTTAAGTTCAATAAATATTTGCGGAGGGTGAATATGCTTGTGCTGTTCAGATGGTGACATAGTATCACACAAATAGCAACATTTCATGTCAGCAATATTTCCAGGCAGGCACATACATTCATTGAAAAACTGACATCAGCCAACTGTCAAAAGTGAATCCTCAATTGGCTGCCTGGCCCATAGTTGGTTATAATGAAGCTGTTCGTGGCTTTAAGAAAAAATAGTTAAGATGTCTTCTGACTGGCAAATCCTGGACGGCACTGCTTTAATTGATTGGGATATTATCAGCTCCGTATGCTAGAGCATTAGCCAGCTCCTGCTGCCCACAGTGAGGCTGGCCTACCCTTTGCCAAAAATCCCATCTGCTCTCTATCCTCAGTTTCTTCACAACCCAACAGCATGTTCATTATCTTCAGGGACAAAAAAGCAAAACCACTGCTGCTTCAGTCATCCTATTCACAGTTTTAAAATAAATCGGATTTAACTGGTTACATTTTCTTTTTTTTTTTTTTTACAAATAGTTTATTGTCAAATTAATTTCCACATAACACTCAGTGCTCATCCCCACAAGTGCCCTCCTCCATGCCCATCCCCCCTCCCCCCCACATCCATCAGTCCTCAGTTTTTGTCAGCATTCAAGAGTCTCTCATGGTTTGCCTCTCTCCCTTTCCCCCACCATTTCCGCCCTTCTTCTCCCCCTTGGTCCTCCGTCAAGTTCCTCCTAATCCTCCTATACGTGCACACATATGATATTTGTCCTTCTCTGCCTGACTTATTTCGCTCAGCATAACACCCTCAAGGTCCATCCATGTTGCTACACATGGCCAGATTTCATTGTTTCTCATTGCCATGTAGTATTCCATGGTATAGATAAACCACATCTTCTTGATCCATTCATCTGTTGATGGACACTTAGGCTCTTTCCATGTTTTAGCTATTGTGGAGAGTGCTGCTATGAACATTGGGGTACATGTGCTCCTATGCATCAGCATTTCTGTGTCCCTTGGGTAAATTCCTAGCAGTGCTATTGCTGGGTCATAGGGGAGTTCTATTGTTAGTTTCCTAACTGGTTACATTTTCAAATATTATTTATTGAGGGGCGCCTGGGTGGCTTAGTCGGTTAAGCGTCCGACTTTCGCTTAGGTCATGATCTCGCGGTTCGTGGGTTCGAGCCCCGCGTCGGGCTCTGTGCTGACTGCCGGCTCGGAGCCTGGAGCCTGTTTCAGTCTGTGACTCCCTCTCTCTCCGACCCTCCCCTGCTCACGCTGTCTCTCTCTCTCTCCTAGAAATAAATAAAACATTTAAAAAAAAAAACAAATATTATTTATTGATATGTCAAATCAGAGTATAGAACATCAGCTTCTCTACTTCAATATTTATGAAATCTTCCTTGCCACCATGTTAGTAAAATGGCACACAGTTGTACATAATCTTACATTTCTAAATATAATTATTTGTGCTATAGTTTTGTGTGTGTATATATATGCACATACATACATATATATTTTAATATATACATTAATTATTATTATATATTATATAATATATAGTTATATATTATATATTAATTTTATATATGATTAAAATAAATATATATTATATATAAATGTATATATTTATATATATATATATGCAGTACTAACCAGTTAAGAATTTCTTTTATCAAGTGTTTATTATGTTATAAAATGTATTGTAAAAGCCAATTTGTACTGAAACTTTAAAATTTTTGTAAATTAAAAAAACATTTCTTTAGTTTTAAGAGAGAACAAGTGGAGGCGGGGCAAAGAGAGAGGGAGACAGAATCTGAAGCAGGCTCCAGGGTCTGAGCTGTCAGCACAGAGCCCAAAGTGGGGCTCAAATTCACGAACCTCAAGATCATGACCTGAGCCAAAGTTAGACTTTTAACCAATTGAGCCACCCAGGTGCCCCTAAACAACCTGACTTTAAATAGAAGAGCCTGGAGCCTGCTTCGGATTCTGTGTCTCCCTCTCTCTCTGACCCTCCCCTGCTCATGCTGTCTCTCTCAGAAATAAATAAAAATATTAAAAAAAAAATTTTTTAATGATAATCTAGGAAAAAGTAGATACATTTTTTGGAAACATACAACCTACCAAGGCTGAATCGGAAAGAAGTAGAACATATGGACAGAACTATAACTAGGCAATAGATTGGCTCGGTAATCCCAAACCTCCCATGTAATACATAAAGCTTAAACCAAATGATCTCACTGAAAAATTCTACCAAACATTTAAAGAAGAATTAATATCAATCCTTCTCAACCCATTTCAAAAAACTGAAGAGACAGCAAGTGCTCTCAAACTCATTTTGCAATGACAGCAGTACCCTGATACCAAAACTCGACAAAGATGCAATAGGACAAGAAAATTATAAGTCAATATCCCTGATGAACATAGATGCAAAAATTCTTTAAAAAAAGTAACAAACTGAGTTCAATAGCACATGAAGTGATCCTATGCCATGATCAAATGGGATTTACCCCTGGGATGTAAAAATGGTTTAACATAAAAAGGATATACCACATTAGCAGAATTAAAGATGATTTTTTGGATATGACACTTAAAGCACAAGAGACAAAATAGAAAATACACAAGTGGGACTACATCTAATGAAAAAGCTTTTGTACAGCAAAAGAAATTATCAACAAAATGAAAAGGCAGCCTACACATGGGAAGAAATATTTGTTAATCGTATATCTGATAAGGGGCTAATATCCAAAGTACATAGGGAATTCAAGCAACTCAACAGCAAAAACAAACAAACAAACAAAAAACACAATCTTGTTTAAAAATGCGACCAAGAACTGAACTGACATTTTCCCAAAGAAGAGATACGAGTGATCAACAGGTACATCAAAAGGTGCTTCACTTCAGTAATCATTGGGAAAAGGCAAATCACAACCTCAATAGAATGCTACCTCACATCTGTCAGAATGACTGTCATTAAAAAGACAAGAGATAACTAGCGTTGGTGAGGATGTGGATAAAAGGGAAACTTGTGCCCATTTGGGAGGGATGCAAACTGGTACAACTACCGTGGAAAACAGTATGGAGAGTCCTTAAAGAATTAAAAACAGAATTGCCATATGACTCGACAATTCCACTCCTGGGTATATACCCCCCCAAAAAATGAAATCAAGATCTTAAAAAGATATCTGAATTCCCATGTTCGTTATAGCATTATTCACAACATTCAAGGTATGGAAGCAACCTAAATGTTAGCAGATAAATGAAGATGTGAGATATGTGCAGGTAATTCAACCGTGAGAAAGAAGGAAACCCTTCAATTTGTGACCATACGGAAGGACCTTGAGGGCATTGAGCCAAGTGAAAGAAGACAGATAGAGAAAGACAAATACTGTATGATTTCATTTACATGCAAAGTCTTAAAAAGCCAAACACCTGGAAACAAAGTAGAACAGTGGTTACCAGTGGCTGAGGGGTGTGGGAAATGGGGAGATGTTGGCGAAAGGGTATAAACTTCCAGTTATCAGATGATTAGTTTGTGGGGATCTTATGTACAGCATGGTGATTATAGTTAATTACACTGTTATTATAGACTTGCAGGTTGCCAAGGTTTTTTTTTAATGTTAAGTTCAAATCTATTTTCTGATAATACAAAAAAGTAATCCTTGAAAATGAGAACACTTAACAGAAAAGAGCATACTAACTTAGGTGCTAAACATCTAGATGAAATAACCATTGCAAAGTTTGACAGAAATGCATCCTCGGAACATGCAATTATTTTTTAAAAAACAGAAAAATAAAACCAGGCATTGCGTATAAATGAGAACCGAATATGACATTTAAGGTGGTTCTTTTGAAAAGGACTGAAATATTTCCTTCAAGCTTTTGAATTTACTATGCAAGAAAGTAGTTTTCCATACTCAATGGTTTTTCTTACTTTCTCCAATATTCTTCATACTTTTTAGTTCCTATGTAAGTTAATCAACATATCTGTTTTGAAATTCAACTTGATCACCTGGGAGGTTTGCACAAATACCCTCTGTGAAACATACGGTGACCTTTGGTTTATTATAGTCTAATTATAAGCCTGAGGGGGCTCTGCCATATGTCATTGGAAAGTTGTTTTTCCATAGATTTCCACTAGATCACAGGCCCTGTCTGACCTGATAGTTTGTAATCAAGATGCTCCTGAGACAGTTTCTAAACTAAAACCAAAAAAAGTAATTTAATTTGGTTTAACTGTGTTTCATAAGATCTTTGAACATAGGTAAATACTAAACTGATTCTGAGAAGTCTCAGGTTGGATACCTGTGTGCGAAATCAAAATGTGGCCCTTGTCCATGTCTGATGCAGCAACCAGCATGTATGCCTGATAGCTGGACCATTGCAAGTGTCTAAAACACATGCAGTCTATTTTCATTTCTATTTTTTTTTTTTTTTTTGTTCTCAGTTTAATAATCCAGCAATGAGAGAGACACTGACTACCACTTACTGGTGAATCATTGGTAAAACATTTTCCAAGCGTTCCTTACTATTGTTCGCTTTGGCAGATGGTTTTTCAAATGTAACAAATTTATCTTCTTAGCAAAATATTTTTAAGCAAATCTACTGAACTAAGAAATGGCGAGTCCCTTAAGATCAGAGATTTAGCTCATTCATTTTTTGTTTCTTGTTGGCAGGATAGCAAAACATTTAAAAAGTGAATTAGAACAAACACCACAGTCCCATCCTGCCCCTGAGAGGGATAAACAACTTGGGACAGCTCTAAAGCAGTGTACCAGGGGCGCCTGGGTGGGTTAGTTGGTTAAGCGTCCGACTTTCGCTTAGGTCATGATCTCGCGGTTTGTGGGTTCGAGCCCCTCGTCGGGCTCTGTGCTGACTGCCAGCTCAGAGCCTGGAGCCTGTTTCAGAGTCTGTGACTCCCTCTCTCTCTGACCCTCCCCTGCTCGTGCTGTGTCTCTCCTAGAAATAAATAAAACATTAAAAAATAAAATAAAATAAAGCAGCATACCAAAGGGTCTGAAAACTGAACTCACAGTGGAACCACGACTCATACAAAGTGAGACAGAGTTGAAGTCCAAACAAAGATATTTCTATGTACGTTTGTAAAGACATCCTTCATATGGTTTTCTCAGGATCCAAGCCCTCACACTGCACTATTCAAAATGTCTAGGATACAATCCAAAAGTACTTGATTCTATAGGCTGAATATTTATGTCCCCCCACAAATTTATATGTTGAAATCTTTTTTTAAATTTTTTATGTTTATTTATTTTTGAGAGAGAGAGAGAGACAGTGTGAGTGGGGGAGAGGCAGACACAGAATGCTTATCAGGCTCCAGACTCTGAGCTGTCAGCACAGAGCCCAATGCAGGGCTCGAACTCACGAACCTTGAGATCATGACCTGATCCAAAGTTGGAAGCTTAACAGACTGAGCCACCCAGACGCCTCTATATGTTGAAATTTTAACTTTAAGGTGAGGGTGTCAGAAAGTGGATCCTTTAGGAGATAACGCTCTTATAAAAGAGGCTGGAGAACGCTCCCTTGTCCCCATTTGCTGTATGAAGACATAATGAGGAGGAGGAGAAGGCCAGTGAAGGAGGCCCTCACCATACACCAAACCTGCGGGCAATTGGATAAATTATTTTCCTGTCTTCAAGTCATGGAGTCTTTCCTTTGTTACCTTATTCTGCATTGAGGGAGCGTTTTTTTTTTAATTTTAATATTTTTATTTATTTCTAGGAGAGAGAGAGAGAGACCGCGTGAGCACGGGAGGGTCAGAGAGAGAGGGAGACACAGACTCTGAAACAAGCTCCAGGCTCCGAGCTGTCAGTCAGCACAGAGCCTGACACGGGGCTCGAACCCACTAACCGAGAGATCATGACCTAAGTGAAAGTCAGACGCTTAACCGACTAAGCCACCCAGGCGCCCCTGAGGGAGCATTTTTATTTCAAATGTTGTGTTTTCATTTGCAAAACGTCTATTTTGCTATGTTTTGGTTCCTATTTTTCTGCTAAGAACTTCTGTCTTTTCATTCATTTCAAGAGTGCTAACCTTTAACTCATGGCACATAGTTATAATAGCTGCTTTATTTATTTAAAAAGATTTTATTTTTAAGTAATCTCTGCATCCACCGTGAGGCTCAAATTTATAACCCTGAGGTCAGGAGTTGCAGGCTGTACGACTGAGTCAGTCAGGTTCCCCCCCCCCCTCCAGTATATTTTATATTTTTAAAATATTGAAGATGTCTTATTTTTGTAAATTTGATTTTTTTTAATTTATTTATTTATTTTGAGAGAGAGGGGTAGGGAGAGCATGCATGTAGAGGAGAAGTAGAGAGAGAAGGAGAGGAGAGATACAATCCCAAGCAGGCTCCATGTTCAACTCAGAGCCCCATGTGGGGCTCGATCCCACAAGCATGAGATCATGACCCGAGCTGAAATCAAGAGTCAGCCATTTAACCAACTGAGTCATCCAGGCACACCTTTTTGTAATTTTATAAATTTCATTTTTTTGTTTTACATTTTTAAAAAATTTTTTATTTATTTCTGAGAGAGAGACAGCATGAACAGGGGAGGGTCAGAGAGAGAGGGAGACACAGAATCTGAAACAGGCTCCAGGCTCTGAGCTGGCAGCACAGAGCCCGATGTGGGGCTCAAACACACGAACCATGAGATCATGACCTGAGCCGAAGTCGGACGCTTAACCAACTGAGCCACCCAGGCGCCCCTGTAATTTTACAAATTTTATAAAATTTTGTAAGTGTTATTTTCAGAGAGAAAAAAAAATCACTGCTCTTTTCCTTTTTCTCATCTCAACTCCTTATATGTAACTCTCAGTTAATTCAATGCTAAAAATAATTGGGTCTTAATTAAACTCAGGTCTAAAAGCCTCACAGTCATTTCCTGTTTCTAGGATTATTCACTTGATTTTCTTTGCTTCACACAAATGCATTCTTATCTCTAGAGGTGGAGAAATAAGTCAGATTTATCAAATAGTATAGCTCCATTTAGAGTTTAGGGAGAACTCCACATGAAGTCTAGTTTGTAAATTTTGATTTTAATTCAAATTTTCTAATTCAAGACCTCAGGTATATGTGGGAGGCCCACCCATCCAGATGTTAATCCAGATATTCCTTGCTGAATCCAGTTCTGAATGTGTGTTCTATGTAAACCAATAAATTACATGTGCACGTAGGAAACTTGGTGTTTACAGAAATCATATAGTAAAGTTAAGATCCCTTTTGTCACTTAAAAATAATTCTTATTTATCTTGTTTTTGAAGTAGAAGTTTAGGGGCACCTGGGTGGCTCAGTCGGTTTGTAGCAGGATTCTCGCACAGAGAGTCATGACACTGAGGCTTTTCTTTCCAGGAAGCAACTTTATTGAAGCTAGCATTACTCAGTTGGGTTTGTACCCAAAGAACTGAGCCCCGAACACCACATGGCATGGTTTTTAATATATTTTTTACTTCTTTGTCTCCCATATATGGTAACACACAAACATGCAGTATGATTAAAGTGGTCTCATGTTACAAGGTCATGAGGGATGTTGTCACATACACGAAGAGCAAGGTTGCCTGGAAATGTTCTTTTTTTTTTTTTTTTCCCCTTTCCTTAGGGAGGGGACCCTACCACAAGTTAAGTGTCCAACTTTGGCTCAGGTCATGATCTTGCACTTGGTGGGTTTGAGCACTGCATCAGGCTCTGTGCTGACAGCTCAGAGCCTGGAGCCTGCTTGGGATTCTGTGCCTCCCCCTCTTGCAATCTGTTTCTCTCTCTCTTTCTCTTGCTCTGTGTCTATAAAAGAAATAAAACATTTAAAAGGAAAGAAAGAAAGAAAGAAAGAAAGAAAGAAAGAAAGAAAGAAAGAAAGAAAGAAAGAAAAAGTTAGTTTAGTTTGCTCCTTTGGTTTTTGGTACGGCACAACATAACTGAATGATATTTAATGTTTTAGAATTAGATATCCTTTGTCACACTGACTTATTTCATCTAATTTTTTTATTTGGAAAAATAAATCCTAGAAGAAAGTTAAAAACTAGTACCATGAACACCTGCATTCTTTTCACTTCACTTCACCAGTCTGTTATTAACTTAACTATAAGTTCTATCAGCTCTAGTTTATATCACTTCTTGTTTTGTTGTTTCTTCAAATACAAAACAAGAAAATCAGGAATGAGATTTTAGTTTGGGGAGGAAAGGTGGTTAATTTGTTTTACATAATTAATGCAATTTCAAGTAAATAGAGGTCAGAAAAAACTCACTAAAAAATCTGGTTCTCAAATGTTATTTAGCCATAAAAAGAAGGAAATCTTATGACAACATGGATGGAACTTGAAGGAAAAGATGTACGACTCTATGTTTTTAAATTTTTCGAAATGTTTATTTTTGAGGGAGAAAGAGAGAACCTGTGTGTGTGCTTGAGTGGGGAAGGGGCAGAGAGAGAGGGGGCAGAGGATCTGAAGAGGCCTCCACGGGCTGACAGCACAGAGCCCAATGTGAGGCTCAAACTCAGAAACCGGGAGATCATACCCTGAGCTAAAGTCGGATGCCTAACCTACTGAGCCCCCCAGGCGCCCCTGTTTGATTCTGTATATGATCTCACTTACCTGTGGAATCTAAAGAAAAAAGAAAAAAAAACAAAAACAAAAACACAACCCCTGCGAAACCTCCATAGAGAACTGGTGGTTACCAGAGGGAGGGGCTGGGGTGGGCACATGGGTGAAGGGCATCACATTTCCAGTTTTAAAATAAAGAAATTAGAGATGCCTGGGTGGCTCAGTCCATTAAGTGTCCGACTTCAGCTCAGGCATGATCACACAGCTCATGGGTTCAAGCCCTACATCGGGCTCTGTGCTGACAGGTAGCTCAGAGCCTGGAGCCTGCTTCTGATTCTGTGTCTCCCTCTCTCTCTGACTTTCCCTGCTCACGCTCTCTCTCTCTCTCTCAGAAATAAGTAAAACATTAAAAAAAAATTTTTCAAATTACAGGGATATCATGTGAAGCATGGTGATAATAATACTGTATTGTATATTTGAAAGTTGCTAAGGGGAATCTTAAAAGTTCTCACCATGAGAAAAAAAAATGTGTTGATGGGTGTTAACGTATTGTGATTACCATTTCACAACACACAAAAATATTGAATAATTATGTTATACACATGAAAGTATATAATGTCATATGTCAATGAAATCTTCACAAAAAAATCAGTAAGCTAAATCTAATTCAACCAATTTGGTTGAGTAAATTAAAGAAAACATGGTCTTTATTAAATACTAAGACTTTAAGAACTTTTTTTTGCCTTTAAACATAAAGAAATCAGTCATTAGTTTTGTCTCCAGGGTGAAAGACAGAAAAGGGGTGGGGAGTGACTACCAGGAAATGGAATGCAAATATTGTGAGTCCTTGGTGAGCTTCGCATTTTATCTGCCAGTCTCCTGCTAGCCTCCGAGTCCCCCAGAGGGAACAAGTTGTCTGTATACTGTTATTTACCGATACTTTGCTCTAGGCTGGTTGAACTAGACTGAAGAAAGAATCAACTGGGCCACCTATTTAAAAAGAGTCAACTGAACCCACCTCTAGCAAATGCTTCTCTTTCTTGAGAGTAGAGTGAAGAGCTTTAAGCATTTCATAATGGAAAGTTCTGGTCCAATTTTTATTCTTTTCTTAAGGTATTAAGGACAACTAGGTCTATCTAGTCAACCAGGGCAAGAGTTAAAATTTCTGCCCTTTTTAAAAAAATGTTTATTTAGGGGTGCCTGGGTGGCTTAGTCGGTTAAGCGTCCGACTTTCGCTTAGGTCATGATCTCGCGGTTCGTGGGTTCGAGCCCCGTGTCGGGCTCTGTGATGACTGCCAGCTCAGAGCCTGGAGCCTGTTTCAGTCTGTGACTCCCTCTCTCTCTGACCCTCCCCTGCTCACGCTGTCTCTCTCTCTCTCCTAGAAATAAATAAAACATTTAAGAAAAAAAAAAGTATAGATGATCCCCTGCAAAAGGTTTTTCTTCTAAAACACTATTTAGGCTCAGTTGGTTGAGGTTCCAACTCTTTTTTTTTTATTGCTCAGGTTATGATCCCAGGGTTGTGGGATTGAGCCCCAAAATGGGCTCTGTGGTAAGTGTGGAAGCTGCTTAAGATTCTCTCTCTCTCTCTCTCTCTCTCTCTCATTCTCTGTCTCCCCCACCCACTCCTTTCCCCTGCTCATGCTTTCTTTTCTTCTCTAAAGTAAAATATATAATATATATATACATATATATATTATATATTTTAACACTATGGTTTAATGAATAAAGGAAATAACTAGGTATTAGAAAGACTGTATTTAAGTCTTGGTAAGCCTTTTTTTTTTTAAGTTTGTTTGCTTATGTAATCTCTACACCCAATCTGTAGCCTTAAACTTATGACATTCTGGATCATGAGATCCAGTGTCACATGCTCCTCTGACTGAGCCAGTCAGGTGTCCCATTTTTTAAAAAAAAATTTTTTTTAATGTTTTATTTATTTCTGAGAGAGAGAGAGACAGCGTGAGCAGGGGAGGGTCAGAGAGAGAGGGAGTCACAGACTGAAACAAGCTCCAGGCTCTGAGCTAGCTGTCAGCACAGAGCCCGACGCGGGGCTTGAACCCATGAACCATGAGATCATGACCTGAGCTGAAGTTGGACCCTTAACCTACTGAGTCACCCAGGCCCCTCAGGTGTCCCATTGATATGCGCTTTTTTTTTTTTAACCCTCGTTTTATGCTTCAGTTTAGCCTTCATTAAAATTTCTGCTTCATGAGGGGCTCATGGGTGGCTCAGTCACTTAAACTTCCGACTTCGGCTCAGGTCATGATCTCACAATTCTTGAGTTTGAGCCCTGCTTTAGGCTCTGTGCTGTCAAGACACAGAGCCTTCTTGGTTTTCTCTCTCTCTCCCTGTCTCTCTGCCTTTTTTCATTTTCTCTCTTAAAAGTTCTACTTCATCAGTTTCCAATAAAGAATAAACAAGATAAAGTTGTTGAAAGTTCAGTTTACACTGAAAAGCATCATGCACAGTTAAGCCATTGCTGAGGAGTGTCAGGGACTGAATGTTTGTTACCCCACACCCCAAATGTATATGTTGAAATCCTAGCCCTCATAGTAGTGTTACTGGGAGGTGAGCCTTTGGGAGCTGCTTTGGTCGTGAGGGTGGAGCCCTGATGAATGGGATTATAAAAGGGACCTCAGCGAGCTCTCTTGCTCCTTCCTCCACATGAGGACACAAGAAGAAGACGCTCATCTATGATTCGGGAAGCAGGTATTCACTAGACACTGAATCTGTGGCACCTTGATCTTGGTCTTGATTCCCCACCTCCAGAACTGTGAGGAATAACTTTGTTGTTTAAGTCACCCAGTCTATGGTACTTTGTTATAATAGTTCAACAGACTAAGACAGGGGGCAATGTGGAGAAGTAAGAAGAGCTTTGGAGTCCTACAGACTGGAGTTATCACTCATCAGATAGGTGATCTTGGACAAGTGTCATAGTCTCCGGAATGCAGTTCGCTGCAATGTCGTCATGTGGGTAGGGACTGTTTTCTTCACTATGGTGCCCTCAGCACCTAGAATAGCATCTGACTTCAGGGACTCAACAAATGTGTTTTGTGGAGACCTCTCTGCGCTGCGGTTTCTTCCTTTGTAAATTATGGAGAATTTGGTCTGTAAGAAGAGAAATGTTTAGAGGTTGGCCATGTGGCTGCTACCTCCTTAGGAGCCTCACAGTAATGACAGCTGTTTATCATGAGATTATTCCCAGAGGTGAATGAATGTCCGTTTCACTGTGTGCTGGCAGGGGCTTCTGGCCCTGGTGGGGTAATGGGGCTGGGAAACGCTCTTTCCCACAAACAACTAAACAAAAGGTCGGAACCAGCCATTTCAGGGCTCTGGAAAATTGACTAAAGACAAACAAATCAAGAAGTGCTTATTAATGAAAAACTGCTGAATTGTAAGAGCAACGTGAGTCTGCGCGGTTCTGGCCCGGGGCGCCTCCCTTTCCCATCCCCCTCCCCGCTCTTGCTCCAAGAGTGAGGACGTTCTACCCGGCTGGCTGTGGGCTGTGGGAAGCAGTAGCTTTACTGACGGACAGATGAACTGATTTGTACCAAGAGCAGAAAATAGAACCCAGCCGTGTGGTCAGCGAAAGTGGCGAATCTGGTGAGAAATGAAGGGGCAGAGTCTACCGTTCTGCTCATCTTAGGTTGTAGAGTTCGATGCGGGAGTGGCTAGCAAGAAACATAGCAGGGACGCATCGGGCAATCACAGAGCCCTGGGGAGGCTGCAAAAGCTCTTCACGCATCTCTGGCTGCCTGATGGGCTGCAAGCAGGTTCAAGGGAGACCTGAGAGGCCCTGGCGAGAATTAAGAGCTGAGCAAAACTCAAACAATTCCTGAATTTTGAACGGACTTGTAAACCCACAAATCCATTGGCGAGGGTTGGAAATCTTACTGGTTTGAAGTGTTGTTTTGTTTGTTTGTTTGTTTTGTATTATAAAGCATTTCTATTTGCTTGTATTTATTTATTTATTTAAATAGTTTATTGTCAAGTTGGCTTCCATATAACACCCAGAGCTCATCCCCGCAAGTGCCCTCCTCCATGCACCTCTCCCCCCTTCTCCTCTCCCCCTCCCCCATCAGTCCTGGGTTTGTTCTCAGCATTCAAGAGTCTCTCATGGTTTTCCTCCCTCCTTCTCCCCAACTATTTTCCCCTGGTTTGAAGTGTTTTAGCACAGCCTTGGACCAATCAGTGGCTGACTACCAGGCAATACACACAGAGGGGCGACTCCTAGGAAGCAAGTCAAAACATAAAAGTAAGAATTGAAAAACGAAAATACGGAGCAGGGACATTAATGGACACACAACACAGGAGACACATTTTGTTGTCTCTTGGCTAGAAATGCACCCTGGGATTATTAGCTCTGTGAAAAAAGAATACTATTGTTTAAAAGTTATTTAAATTGAGGCTTTTAAATACTGTTTCTTGGCCAAATGTTACAATGTTGAAGTTTTTGAGTAGAGAGCAATGAATAATCACTGCAACCGGAAGGGATTTCCCTTGCTGATTTCCATGGCTGATTCCTGTGTCTTTATGCTCCTGTAGGATACATGGTTCATCACAGTTCAGCTCCTACCACGTCCATGGTTGCTCACTCCCAAGGATAGCTTCTCCACTACTAGGGTCCTGCAATAGCCTGTTACATAAGCATATAAAAGTCTCGAATATCAGCACTGTCAACTAACCTGACCTAAGTGACATTTACAGAGCAGTGCACACAACTGTAGCAGAATACACATTTTTTTTTCAAGTACACTTAGAACAATTTCCAGGACAGAACAGATGTTAGTTAAGTCATGAAACATGTCTCAATAAATGTAAAAGAATTGAAATTATTTGCAGCAAGTTTTCCAGCCACAACAATTAAATTATAATTCAATAACAAAAAGAAATTTGTTTTTTAACGTTATTTATGTATTTATTGTGTGTGTGAGAGAGAGAGAGAGAGACAGGGAGACACAGAATCCAAAGATAGGCTCCAGGCTCTGAGCTAGCTGTCAGCACAGAGCCGGATGCGGGGCTTGAACCCACGAACCACAAGATCATGAACTGAGCCAAGACGGACGCTTCACCAACTGAGCCACCCATGTGCGCCAAGAAATTTGGATATGTAGTCTCCTGCTTTTGGTGAGACATTTTGCTCTGAATAGCTTTTCTGAACACTGTAAAAAGAATATTCCCCATAGTGCTGAGAGGAAAGTATACAGCATTAATGGTAATATTAGAAAACAAAGTCTCAAATAAATAATGGAAGCTTCCGCTTTAAGAAACCAGAAAAGAAGAGCAGATTTACCTCGAAGCAGGCAGAAACAAGAAAATGATAAAAATCAGAGTAGAAATCTATAAAACAGAAACAAAATAGAGAAAACTCAATAAAACTAAAAGATCCTTCTTTGAAAAGATCAACAAAATTAATAAGCCTTTAGACAGACCAAGAAAAATGAGAAGGCATAAATTATCAATATCAGGATTGAAGAGAAAGTTAGTACTGATCTTTCAGAAATTGAGAGGATAATAAGGACTATTTGAACACCTTTCGGTAAACAAATGATAAAAACTTAGATGAAATGGATAAATTCCCAAAAAGACAAAAACTACCATAATTATTTTAAGAGGTATAAAATCTGAATAGAAGTGTAAGAAATAAAAATTTAGAGTGGTAATGAAAAATATTCCCATAAAGAAAATCCCAAACTAACATAGCATTGTATTTTTTAATGTTTATTTATTTTTGAGAGAGAAAGAGACAGAGTCTGAGCCCAGGAGGGTCAGAGAGAGAGGGAGACACAGAATCAGAAGCAGGCTCTAGTCTCTGAGCTATCAGCCCAGAGCCCGATGTGGGGCTTGAACTCACGAACTCTGAGATCATGACCTGAGTCGAAGTTGGACTCCCAACTAACTGAGTCACTCAAGCATCCCTGTAACATTGTATGTTAACTCTACTTCAGTAACAAAGAAAGAAAGAAAGTCCCAAGGGCAGATGGCTTCACAGGTAAATTCTTTTTTTTTTTTTTTTTTACAAATAGTTTATTGTCAAATTAGTTTCCACATAACACCCAGTGCTCATCCCCACAAGTGCCCTCCTCCATGCCCACCCCTCCTCCCCCCCACATCCACCAGTCCTCAGTTTTTGTCAGCATTCAAGAGTCTCTCATGGTTTGCCTCTCCCCCTTTCCCCCACCATTTCTGCCCTTATTCTCCCCCTTGGTCCTCTGTTAAGCTCCTCCTAATCCTCCTATATGTGCACACATATGATATTTGTCCTTCTCTGCCTGACTTATTTCGCTCAGCATAACACCCTCAAGGTCCATCCATGTTGCTACACATGGCCAGATTTCATTGTTTCTCATTGCCATGTAGTATTCCATGGTATAGATAAACCACATCTTCTTGATCCATTCATCTGTTGATGGACACTTAGGCTCTTTCCAGGTTTTATCTATTGTGGAGAGTGCTGCTATGAACATTGGGGTACATGTGCTCCTATGCATCAGCATTTCTGTATCCCTTGGGTAAATTCCTAGCAGTGCTATTGCTGGGTCATAGGGGAGTTCTATTGTTAGTTTCCTTAGGAACCTCCACACTGTTTTCCAGAGGGGCTGTACCAGTTTACATTCCCACCAACAGTGTAGGAGGGTGCCCTTCACAGGTAAATTCTAATTAAAGAAGAAATGGTATCATTCTTACATAACTCCTTCACAAAACAGAGGCAGAAGGAATACTTCCCAACTTACACAATGAACCTAGTATTACCTTGACACCAAAGCCAGCCAGATAAATACGTTGTGAAAAAATATACTATAAACTATAAAACTATGGACCAATATCCCTCATAAACATAAATACAAAAATCCTTAATAAAATATTAGCAAGCCAAATCTAGCAACATATAAAAAGGATTGTCCAACATGAGCAAGTGGAATTTATCCTAGAAATATCATGATCATGTCAAAACATACAGAAAAAGCATTTTTAAAAAATCTAACATCCATTCATGATGAAAATTCTCAACACTATAGAACTATAATGGAACTCTTCTCACCTAATAGAGTTTCTCTAAAAACCCTGTAGCTAATCTCATACTTAATGGTGAATAACTTATCCCTTCTTCTAAGGATCAGGAATAAGATAAGGATGTCAGTTTTCATCAATTCTATTAAACATTGTACTGGAGGCTCTAGTCAGGGCATTAAGAAAAGAAAAAATAAAGACATAGATATTAGAAGGAAAAAGAAGGAATAAAATTGCTTTTATTGACAGATGACATGATCTTGTATATAGAGAAT
Organism: Proteles cristata cristata; assembly: GCA_017311185.1. Taxonomy (NCBI): domain Eukaryota; kingdom Metazoa; phylum Chordata; class Mammalia; order Carnivora; family Hyaenidae; genus Proteles; species Proteles cristata. Next base: position 244,743 of record JAESUZ010003824.1, read on the forward strand.
TGACAATAATCAACAAAAAAAACCCCTGCCAGAACCAGTTTAGCAAGGTCTCAAGATACAAGATCAAGGTTTAAAAATAATTTTATTTGTATGTACTAGCAAAGATCAGTTCAAAAATGAAATTAAGAAGGCCACCCTATTTCCAGTAACATCAAAAAGAATACAATACTTTGAAATACATTTTTAAAGAAGTGCAAAAACACTACTGAGAAAGTAATGAATATTTTTTTTAAAGTTTGTTTTTAGGAGAGAGAGACAGACAGGAGAAAGAGAAAGAGAGAGAGAGATGTGGAGGGTCAGAGAGAGGGAGAAAGAGGATTTGAAGTGGGCTCTGTATTGACAGCAGTGAATATGATGCAGGGCTCGAACTCATGAACCATGATATCATAACCTGAGTCGAAGTTGGACACTCAACTGACTGAGCCACCCCGGCGCCCCAAAAGTAATGAAGATCTAAATAAAGAGAGAAACTCTAGACTCAAAATTGACATGTAGAGTCAATGCAATCCTTGTCACAATCCCAGCAGGTTTCTGTTTTGTTGTTCGTTTTCATAGAAATATGTAAGCTAATCCTAAAGTTCACAAGGAAATGAAAAGGACCTAGAATAGTTAGAAGACTTTTGGAAAAGAAGAAAGTTGAATGATTCACACTACTCAACTTCAAAATGTATTATGAACAGTAAGTAAGACCATGTGATATTAGTGTAAGGATAAATCTATAGATAAGTAGAACAGAATTTATAGTTCAGAGATCAGTCCTCCAAATTACAGTCAATTGAATTTTAACAAAGAGGCTCAGATAATGCAACGGGGAATATATGGTCCATTCATTAACTGGTGCTGGAACAGTTTGGTATCATATAAAGAAGAAGGAGGAGGACAGGAAGGAGGCACAAAGACAGCGGTAACAATGAGCCTTAGCGCACACAACACTTAAAATTTAACTAAGGATGGATCAGAGACCAAAATGTAACAGAGAAAACTAAAAGTTTCCAGAAGACACACAGGAGAAAATCTTGTGAGGCGCCTGGCTGGCTCCATCAGTAGAACATGTGACTCTTGATCTTGGGGTAATGAGTTCAAGCCCCACATTGGACGTGAAGTCTACTTTTAAAAAAAAAAAGAGGGGCACCTGGGTGGCTCAGTCAGTTAAGCATTTGACTCTTGACCTTGGCTGAGGTCATGATCTCATGGCTCATGAGATTGAGCCCCGTGTTGGGCTCCATGCTGACAGCGTGGGGCTTGTTTGAGATTCTCTTCTCTCTCTGCCTGTCTCTCTCTCTTAAAATAAATAAATAACTTTAAAAAATGACAGAAGATTTGAGTATTTGAATAGACATATCATCAGAGAAAATATATGAATCGCTAATTAGCACATGGCAAGTTGTTCAATGTTATTAGTCATTAGAGCAATCAAAATTAAAGCCATGATGAGATACCAGTACATGCCCACCAGAATGGCTCTAATCAGAAAGGATGACAATAGTAAGTGTTGATAAAGATGGAGAGCATCTGTAACTCTCACATACTGTTGATGGGAATGTAAAATGGTATAGTCTCTTTGGGAAAACAGTTTGCCAGTTTCTTAAAAAGTTAAACAAACTTATCATATGACCCAGTGATTCTACTCCTAGATATCTACCCAAAAGAAATAGACTTGTATATGAATGTTCATAGTAGCATTATTCATAATAGCCCTAAACTGGAAACAACCCAAATGTCCATCAACTGTTGAACAAATCAACAAAACTTTGAATACTCATACTAAAGGTACTAAATGGCACTAAAATGGAGTAAAACTACTGATACACACCTGCTCCAATATGCATGAATCCTGAAAACATTAGGTTTAATAGAAGCTAGACACTCAAGATTATGTATTGTAAAAATACAGTCATATAATTTCCAAAAAAACCAAATGCGTAGAAACAGAAAGCACATTAGTGATTTCCAAGAAATGGGGAATCACTGGAGTTGATTTACCTTTTTGGCAACTCTCTTGAGATGATTTATGAATGTCTCCTGCTAAAGTTTCCAGAACTGCCCTAGTCAATTCCCTTCCTAAGATTTCTATGTGCAATTCTTTCCAAAATTCCATTAAGTATCTTAGTTGTCTTCTCACACATTTTTTAATTCATTTAGGGTAGCCAACATGTGTTGTACGCATGTCCTAGTTATACCTCTAAAGCTTCCGTTGTGCAATCATTTCTTGCACTTCATGAAATAACTTTGCGATCATTCCTTTCTGATTAAGCTATTTAATTTATTTTTAAATGTTTTTTAATGTTTTATTTATTTCTGAGAGAGAGAGTGTGAGCAGGGGAAGGTCAGAGAGACGGGGAGACACAGAATCTGAAACAGGCTCCAGTTTCTGAGCTGTCAGCACAGAACCCAATGCGGGGCTCGAACCCACAAACTGCGAGATCATGACCTGAGCTGAAGTCAGACGCTCAACCGACTGAGCCACCCAGGAACCCCTAGAGTAATTTCTTATAATTAAAAAAAAAGTTTTGCCAAATGATAAGTTTTCAAAATCAGCCCACTAGAGACACTGAACAAATCAAGAGTTCTGGATTCTGAAAGATGAGGGTGATGTGGTTACGCACAGGAAAGACTAAGAGTTTTTGCTCTTATTTCTGGAAGAGTCCTATTTCAAAACACACTATACACATGAGCACATATGTACACACACAGAGTGCACTCATGCACGCAAAGCTCTCGCTACATTTCTGATTCTTTCTAGTTATTAACCTTGTTCCCAGTGCTTTCTCGCTATGTTCAGGCTACAGTCAGCAGTCCTCCTTCAAAGGCTATTTCTAGACCTTGCCTTACTTGACATTACTTCTAAATTATTCTCTGTCAAAATTGCCTTTAAAATTCTAGAGAGCAGATCCACTGAAGATCTTGTTTGTTCAAAAAGCCAAATGAGACCAAAGACAGCCCAGCCTCTTGTAAGCACAATCCACACTCACTGACATAGCTTCGCAGATCCAACATTTTCTTCCTATGGCCGAACTCTCCAGACTGCTCCCTCTACACTCCAACTCCTGGTTCTGAATCCAAGAAATGTAAAACTTCTTTTGTTGTTGTTGTTCATTTATTTGTTGGAGTTGATCTTTCTTATTTTTGGTTTCTGGTTTGCTCTTATGGTCCTCAGACTGATTGTGAGAAGCTGTCTCTGCCCTGAAGCTTTGTCACTGCTTCTCTCACTGCTTTAGAAGGTGTCCAGTCAGCAGGCAGATGAAACCAAGAGGCCTAAGTGATGAAGAAATATCTCCAAAAGGTGGCAATGAGAGTGTTTGTGGACGTTGGAGACAGAACATGGTATAAAGGTTGAATTTCTTTTTTTTTCCCCCAAAGTTGATTTATTTATTTTGACAGAGAGTGAGAGAGAGAGAGAGAGAGAGAGAGAGCATGCACTGGAGTGAGTGTGTTCAGGATAGAGGCAGAGACAAAGAATCCCAAGCAGGCTCCGCACTGGCAGTGCAGAGCTTGATGTGGGGCTCAAACCCACAAACCGTGACATCATGGCCTGAGCTGATATCAAAAGCCAGACACTTAACGGACTGAGCCACCCAGTCACCCCGAGGCTGGATTCTAAAACGCATGTAAAAATGCTTCCAGGGTGCACTGATTTGGCATTGGCTGCCGTGGCAGGGCTGGGACAGGCCCAGGACTGGGGAGTTTTGCTGGAAGATTTACAGAGGAATCAAGGAAAGTGATGCCATTGCCTTTGTTTGTCTAAACTGGTTCCTATTGCTTTTGTCTCCACAGTCACCTTATATTTACCAGCGGGCACATTTTATCCCTGATTTTGTCATCTTTTCAGAATTCGGTATTTCCGTCATTCTTTCCTCACTTCTCACTTTTTCCTTATTAGAATTTTTTCTTCCCTTAACTTTCGTGACCATCCTCTCTCCTGGTTTTCCTCTCAGCTTGAATTTGTTTGTTTTTGGCTCTTGTTTGAATCCCTTTAATGTTGCCGACTGCACTTCTGCTACCCATGTGTTTGGCATAACTGTATCTACCTTCAAGCTTAAATCACGTACTGTATCTTAGTTCTAGATATTTTCTCTAGATTTCATTTCAGGAACTTGTCTATAATAGACCTCAATATTCTATGCTCCTTCCTCTCGAAGCTGCCCTTCCTTCCTATTTTTGGTCCTAAATTACAGCACTGTTACACAAGCCCCCGGGCCAGAAACAAACCCCTCCCTCTGCTTTACCATCAACAGTAGATAGTAAATGTGCTAAGTATTGCTTTAAGCATGTTCTAAACCACAGGTTCTCAAAGTGGGGCTCTCAGATCACAACAGCAGCAACAGCACTTGGGAACGTGTCAGAAATTAAAGTTTTCAGGCCCCACTCCAGAAGTACTCAGGATGAAGGCAGCAGTTTGTTTTAACATGCCCTCTAGGTGTCTTTGATGTACACTGCAATCCGAGGACTGCTATTCTAAACTTGGGATTGTTAACCTTGGGGATCCATGTTTGGGCTTCAGGAGGACCAAAAAACACGTGTAATTATACCTAAAACTGAGTGTATTTCCATATATGTATTTACAAGTAGATCGCTTTTAGTCCTTTATTTTCCTTTTCTTTTATTATTGTTTTTAATGTCTATTGTTGAAATAGAGACAGGGTGTGAGTAGAAGAGGGGCAAAGAGAAAGGAGACACAGAATTCAAAGCAGGCTCCAGGCTCCGAGCTGTCAGCACAGAGGGCTGGAACTCGAGGACAGCAAGATCGTGACCTGATTCGAAGTCAGACAGTTAACTGATGAGTCACCCAGGTGCCCCATTTCCTTTTACTTTTAAATGGGTTCAATGCTTCCGCAATTTGGGACTGTTCTTTGATTTCCGGGACTACCACCACTTACCCTTTGATCTAGTTCTCTTGCCTTTAGTCTCCACCCTTTTCAATGGATCTTCATTTTTTAAATTAATTTTTAAAATATTTTCTTTATTTCTGAGAGAGAGAGAGAGAGAGAGCATGAGCAGGGGAGGGTCAGAGAGAGAGGGAGACACAGAATCTGAAGCAGGCTCTGGGCTCTGAGCTGTTAGCACAGAACCCAATGCAGGGATTGAACCTACAAACCGTGATACCGTGACCTAAGCCAAAGTCAGATGCTCAACCGACTGAGCCACCCATGCGCCCCTATGGGTCTTCATTTTGTAGTGACAATGATATTCCAAACCATGAACCTCATCATGGTCATTCTTCTGCTCAAAGGCCTTCAGTAACTCTCAATAGCATATAAAGTGTATAATAAACTAACTTAGCATGACTAACAGCACCCTTTCATCAAAGCTTATTCTTTTCCGTGCATCTGAATATTCTCGATCTTACTTGGATTCTCATACCTCCCTGCATTTGTATATTCTGCATACTCAGTCTATAGAATTCCCTTCAATGCCTCGCCAGTCCCCCATTCCCCTTAGCCTACCTAATTCCTGTTTGAGATTCAGCACAAGGCATATCTCTTCTGGGAAGTTTATGTGGCCCTCTTATATACTCCCAATTTTTATCTGAGCTTATCCCTCTGCTAGTAGGTTTCAAATGTTCACTTAAGACCCTTATACACTCTCAGAAATTATTGAGGACCCTGAGAGATTTACAGGATATCTATCCGTATTTAACACATTAGAAATTAAATCTGAGAAACTTATTTCAAAACACTTATAAAATGATATGTTAATATAAATGATGCATTTTTATAATAAAATTATACTTTCTAGGGCGTCTGGGTGGCTCAATTGGTTGAGCATCCGACTTCGGCTCAGGTCGTGATCTCACGGTTTGTGGGTTCAGCCCCGCATCGGGCTCTGTGCTGACAGCTAGCTCAGAGACTGGAGCCTGCTTCCGATTCTATGTGTCCCTCTCTCCCTGACCCTCCCCTGCTCATGCTGTCTCTCTCTCTCAGAAATAAATAAAAACATTAAAAAATAAAGAAAAAAAATATACTTTCCACAAAAGAATTTGAGAAGAGTGGAATTGTTTTACATTTTTCAAACGTCTTTCATGTTTAGCTTAATAGAAGACAGCTGGATTCTCCTGTCTGTTCGTGCATTCAGTCTGTTGTGATATATTTTGGTTGAAACATATGAAGAAAATCTGGTCTCACACAGATAAGGAGTTGGAAAAGGGAAAACTATTTTCATAGCCTTTCTAGATAATTCTAGATATTCTTCTTTGATACCACACCAAACTAGACATATGGTAGTTTCTTAAGAGTGCAGTTGCAGTGTGGACTGAGTCTGAAACTGTATCAATTAACTTTTTGTATTCTACATTAAGTTGCATAGGTCTGTCTTCCACTTTGATGACTCATTCGATTTTGTAATAGCATGCACTGGTTATTCTGAAAATAGTTGTTCATTGAGTTGTATAGGTCTTCTAAATGCTCACATATTTTATTATATAATGTCAAAAAATACATGTGTTAATAACGCTAGTATTTTTTTAACAGAAAAGACTTTGCTGTAAAGTGGTAATGTAAGGGGGTGTATACAGGTTTTACACAATTTGTATTTTTGTGTGAATACTCAATCACACAAGTGCTTTTTCTGGAGAAAACTCTTACTTGGACATGCATTAAGTACTTAACCATTTTTTCACACATTAAAAAAACGTGAATATTAGGGTGAAGATTTAATGAAATTAATAATATTTACTCCTTTGTCAAGGACACTCTTAGTTTATTTAAACAATCTTTTTTTTTTTTTATATGTTTATTTCTGACGGAGAGGGAGTCAGAGGGCAAGCTGGGGAAGAGCAGAAAGAGAGAGACGGAGACACAGAATCTGAAGCAGGCTCCATCCAGGCTGTCAGCACAGAGCCTGCTGCCGAGCTGGAACTCACACACCACAAGATCATGACCTGAGCAAAAGTCAGGAGCTTAGCCAACTGAGCCACCCAAGTGCCCCTACTTAAACAGTCTTAAATTCTGTATGCTATGATTGCAAGGAGGTGAAGAATACAAAATATACCTCTCTCCGTGGGTTTTGGTGCCTGCCTTGATTCCTACTAAGGTGCCAGCAGTTTAACCTTGTATTACTTTTACAACGTTAGAGCAAATGCCAACAGAGTGAAAAAGGTCAACAAAGTCTTAGCATTATATTGAAAATTGCTTTGAAGGACTGAAAAGGCCTTGAGGACCCTCGGGGTTCTGGGGATGGCATTTTGGGAGCAGCTGCCCTAGTTTCACATACTGGGTTGTCCCTCATTAGGTTGCAAGTTCTATATAGACCATCTGTAACTGTCTTTTATGTGCCCTTGCCTAACAGTGTCTGATATGTAACGCTCAATATTCATATCTGCGAAATGAGCGAATAAACGACGAATAAACAACCACTGCAGAGCCTTCATCTTACTGCCTCCTTTCTTAATTCAATAGGAATTTAAAAGTTGTGTAAATTTTTCCAATGTGCTTTTTAATCAAGACGCCGACCAATGTTTTCAGTAGTTGGGGTGCGGAAGCCTCCGGTAGGTGATCGAGACCTGCGACAGTTTGGTCAAGTATTAGACTCTCATTCCTCTTTCACAGCCCGGGACCCGCAGGCCAGGCCACTTGGTTCCCCATTCCTACCTAGGGTAAAGACCGGAAAGACCTGGGTCTCCTCGTTTATGGGAGCACAGAAATTAGATTCAGAGGAAGCGGGGGCGATGGGGAACCGATAAAAATTCTGACGAGTACAGGACTAACAGGAGCTAAGGCCTCGGGCACCCAGGAGCCCCGGGCTACGGCCTCCACCGACCCGCCGGGTTGCCGGGGCGACGCTTCCGGCAGGCGCGCGCAGCCCTGGGAGCAGGGGAGTTGCGGAATGGGCGGCTAGACCTGCCCGCCTCCGTGAATTCGCCAGCGGGAGCGCGCTCGCGGCCGCGCGTACTTCGCTTTCCCGGCTCCGTCGCTGACGCGTCGTAGACGTTGGGGAGCGGGAGACAGCAGCAGCGGGTCGGGATGAATCCCGGCGGCGGCTTCGGTTTGGCTTTAGGCTTCGGCCTCACCCCTACGGCGGTGATTCAGGTGACCAATCTGTCGTCGGCGGTGACCAGTGAGCAGATGCGTACGCTTTTTTCCTTCGTAGGAGAAATAGAGGAGCTGCGGCTCTACCCCCCGGAGTAAGTGCTCGAGCTTGGCTGGGGGAGGGGCGCGGGCGCCATAGAGACCTCGGGCACCGAGGCGTGGGGGAGAGCGCGGACGGGGGCGCGCGGTGCCCGTCACGTGATCTCCCGGGCTTACCTTGGTGCCCATGTTTGATTAGGGCACCGCGGCGCGGGGTCCCTGCGGTTCTGCTCTCCTTGTTAGATGGCCTTTGGGGGTTAACCTTTGCACCGAGTCCTTACAGAGAATGTAGAGAAGTTGTTTTTCGGGGGTGCCTTTCCGATTTGTGGTCTCCGCTGGGTCCTCGTATTCAGTGTCTCCCCTTTTTTCCTTTTTCTTCCCGAACTTAAGATGGCCGCAGGTGGGCCCGGAATAGTCCTCATGGCAAACGCCTGTTAGCGTTTTTGCAATGTGAAAATCTCGGAGACCGCGCGGGAGAAACTGCCCGCTTGCTAGGGCCTTAGTGTCCAGCCGTTGTTGCCGATTAGAAAGCTAGCGGCTGATGACAAATTGGAATTAGGGCTACCATTTGTTTCTAGGGTGGTGGTCACAAATTTAGCATCTTCTTGGCTAATCTGACCGAGCCCATCCATGTTGTTAAAGATCATGTCTATTCGCCCTTTTGGCAGCGGATTAAAATTTCCGCTTTGAAGGTCACACTGTCCTAAGCCTTTCAGAAAAAGTATTAGTCGGTTCAGGATTATCTCTGCTGTATGCTCTAAAAGTCTAGATCTTTATTGGCATTCACAGCTTGCGGTCACTTCCCAAGTATGTATTCTGAAGTAAGATTTCCCTTGTGTAGTACTATGTACTCACAGAATTTGTAAGGGCTTACGGGTTGTTCACATCCTTACACGCATAAACTTTTTTTTTTTTTTAATATAGAGCTTAGAATCTTAAAATACTATTTTGTTCATTGTATCAAAATCCTTTGAAGGAGGGGCTAGTAGTTGCCCACGATTTCTGTCTTTCAAAAGACGAATGTTTCTGACTTTTTGGTTTATTTAATAATGATGTATGTAGATCTATTTTTCTTTCGGTTTCTTATGTATGAGTATATCGCATTGCCACGGAATACGGTATTAGTAAAAGTTGGTGTTTGGATTCAAATTTTACTTTTTAAAGTTTTTCTCCACTTTGTCCTCTGAAATATTTAATATATTCGGAAAAGTTGAGAACATAACACCCACGTTTCCTTTACCTGTATTCTTTCTTTACCAGTTGATTTCTTTCTCTGTCTCCCTCTCTAGCTATCTACATCCTCTACACTTCCTCTTTCTTTCCATCTTTTTCAAAGTAGTTGCAGACCGCATGATTATTTTTTTCTCAACACTTAAGTCTCTGTCTTTAGAACAGGTACATTCTCCTACGTTACCACAATACTATTAACATGTGTAAGAAATTTAACATTGGTATATATAACAAGTAGTGCATATTTTAGTTTAACCAATTATAATCTTTTTCTTTTTTTGGGTCTAGAATATAATCAGAAACGACATATTGCATTTAGTTGCTACCTCTTTTAATGGAGAACAGTCTTCTCTCACCTTGTTAAAAAATATTTCATGACATTGATAACTGTTTTGTAGTTTGTTTTGTAGAACGATGAATAATCTATCTGGGTTTAGATTGTTTCATATTAGAGTGTTTATCTTGATTTGATTCAGATAATAAATTTTTTTGTTCAAGAATACTTCTTCATAAGTGCATGCACATACATATTTATTGATTAGCCGTGGCATATATAGCTTGAATATCTTATTTAACTTGTGAAAATGCTTTTTATGATCTCTTAATCGTTCAGAACGTTTCTTAATAACTGAGAAGTATTTGGAGGAGTGCTGTACCCTTAGGAGTTGGAATCGAGCAGTAAATTTTTTTTTTCTTTTTCTTTTTTTCTTTCTTAATATTTTATTTATTTCTAAGAGGGAGAGAGAGAGAGAGAGAGAGAGAGAGAGAGAGAGAGAGAGAGAGAGAGAGAGACAGAGACAGACAGACAGCGTGAGCAGGGCAGGGTCAGAGAGAGAGGGAACACAGACTCCGAAACAGGCTCCAAGCTCTGAGCTGGCAGTCAGCACAGAGCCCGACGCGGGGCCTGAACCCACGAACCGCGAGATCATGACCTAAGCGAAAGTCGGACGCTTAACCGACTACGCCACCCAGGGGCCCCCCAGCAGTAAAATTTTGTACATGAATCCTTGTGAACTAACCTTGTTTCAAGGTTGTGGTAATACGGTGTGTCATAGGTAGAAGAAATATATCACAGAATAGTATTCAGTGGCAACATAATATCACTTTCATAGTTAAAACCAGGATTTTTACCATAGTAAAAACCAGCATAGGGTGCCAGTGTGCTGCCAGTTATAATCTGACACTTAGTAATGGGCTGTGTTTTGAAATTAATGTTCATTACTTGGCATTTAAAAGTCAAAAAGAATAAAAAGCTTTTAAACATAGTGGAGTTAGTGTGTCATAAACTGTAATATATTTTGCAAAATTGTAACCTAAATATAACACATAATATTAAGAAATTAATAATTAAGAATTAAGAAAAAATTCTTAAATCAGTTTTTCCTTGCGCCCTTATTCCTGTTTTTCCAAAATACTTACATGCTTTAAGAGGGTGCTTTCTGCTCTCTAATGAAGTTGTCATTACCTGGTCTTTGTATTAAAGATATATTTGCAGTTTTGAGCTGAAATGGATAACATTGCAATAGTAGTAGTTGTATAGACGATAGATGATTGTTTTGCAGTGTCTCGGAAACCATATTTTATTATTAATGTTTGGAAGCTGATTAGGGTTTCATTTGCTTTAAATTTGGAAATACATTTCTTTAATAGAAAGGGAAAAATCATTTCTCATTAACATTTTAAGAATTCAGTTGCTAATATGACAATTCACATTTTAAATTTAATTCTTTTGGAATGTGGCAGTGATTCCATTTTTTAATTTTTAAACGTTGAGAATTAGTGTGCACATTCATTGTATATGTTAAAAATTCCCCATTGTGATCTTTTTTTGTGCTGCCACGTTGATAAATATCCAGAAAGTGGTTTGGGGTTTTTTTTTCTGCCATTTTTAAAATTTTAACTTGTTGCACATCAAATGAATATCATGTCATGGAAACCTTTTCATGTCAGTAAGAAATTTTTTTGTAGTTTTTTCAGTAACCTTATTTTCTTAGGTATAATGTATATACATAAAAGTGAATGGCTAAACTTACAGCTTGATGAATTTTCACAAAGTGAACATACCTGGGTAATCAGCATCCACATCAGGCTTAACCTGCACTCTAGAAGTTTCCCAGTGTCCCCTTCAAATGACTAATCCCCAAAGAGTAATCCTATTCTGATTTACAACACCATTTCTAACATCAACACCTATGTTGATTTTTTTGCTTGCTGATTTTCTTCACTTCTGTGGTCTTCAAAAGTATTAACAAGCAAGGAGAAAATGTGTCAACTACTTATTTATTTATTTAGTTAAAAAATTAATAGAATCAGGATAGTCATTTTATGAGAAATAGCGAAAAAGAAACACCCTACATCCTATCAAAACCTCTCTTCATTTCCACGTATTTGCCTGCAATCCTTTTTATGTGTGGTTATTTTAATACAGTGTAATGGAAGGATTTATACACTAGTCGTAAACTTTTTTCATTCAGTGTGTAATAAGCATTTTTTTCATATCGCTGTGGTTTATAGCAATAACATTTTAAAGGCTGTAATTATGTCTTAAGTGTGTTTTTGAAATTCTATCACTGGATACTGTTGGTTCCTTTTTTGGTGTTTTAAGTCTGTGGGTTTTAGCTAGAAATGTGTATTTTTGATTGTCAGCAATGATAGGAGTGCTTTCTGGCGTTTGGTGGGCAAGTGTAATTCATAGAAAGATCTTAACATAGGGAAAAACTGTGCCATCCAAAGTGCCACTGGAGTCCTGCAGAGAAATGCGGTTATAAATTATGTGTCAGTTAATATTTTTATACATAAGTCTCTGTACTTTGTTCATGCTTTGGATTATGTCCTTTTTGATAGATATGACAGTCCCGGGTATATTACTACCATATATTGGCTTTAAAAAAGATTGTACAGTGCAGTGCCATTACCTGTTTAATGAAAAACAAAATAACCAGTTAGGGCCCACAAAATTTAACTGATGCTCAAAAAGTTGGTTCTGTAATTTCTGTATTAAAGTCCTAGATAGAAACTTCTAATTTTTTTTTGCAAAAACGATTGTAGAAAGTTTTGCAGTTGAAAAAAGAAACAAAGGAGCACCCGAGTGGCTCAGTTGGTTAAGTGTCTGACTTCAGCTCACGTCATGATCTCGCAGTTGGTGAGTTTGAGCCCTGCTTCAGGCTCTGTGATGACAGCTCTGGCTCTGTACTCATAGGTGGAGCCTGGATCCTGCTTCAGAATCTGTGTCTTCCTCCCCCCCTCCTTTAAAAATGAATAAACATTAAAAGAAAATGGAAAAAAAAAACGAAAAAAATGTTGGATTTAGCATATGAGGTTAAAGTAAAATCTTCCATATTTAGATACTCTTTGTTCAGAAGCTTGCACTTAGAACAAATGGAATATGTAATATCTTTTAAAAAAATTAAAACCCTAGGGCGGGCCTGGGTGACTTGTTTGAGCATCAGACTCTTGATTTCTGCTCAGGTCATGATCCTAAAGTTTGGGATCAAGCCCCGTGTTGGGCTCCGTGCTGCGTGTAGACCCAGCTTATGATTCATTCTCTCTTTGCAACCTTCCCCGGTTCTCTCTCTCTCTAAAATAAAAAAAGTTGTTTTTAATTAAAAAAATTAAAGTTAAAATTCTAGGTCAAAATTACTTTTATCTATTTATTTTTGTAAGTTTATTTTTGAGAGAGAGAGAGAGAGAGCACGTGCAAGCAAGGGGGTAGAGGCGGAGAGAGAGGGAGACAAGGTGACAGAGTATCCCAAACAGGCTCCATGTTGTCAGCACAGTCCTTTGCAAGGCTCTGAACTCGTGAGCTGTGAGGTATGACCTGAGCCAAAATCAAGAGTTGGATGCTTAACTGACTGAGTCACCCTGGAACCCCCAAAATTACATTTACAAGTAACAATTCTATTTAATTAAAAAAGTATATCTATTTAAAAGTTTAGATTTGTTAGAATGAAAGATATAAGTATAAAAGTTGGAAACAATGACTTATAAATAAATAAATACACATTTGTTGAGGAATTCATCATCTGTATTTAGGCTTGCCACTATATTTTATTTTAGATTATAATGTTTAAAAGTGTAAGTATAAGTTGAACTTTATCTTGTAGTTTTAGAAAGATCATTGGAGATAAAGAGAATTTCTTAGAGCACTGGTGTAGTCATGCCTAGTATCCACACTCTTAATGATAATGTTGGGTTAGAACAGATCAACCTTTTTAAACCAGTTCCTGGGCTTCTCAGATCTTGGTATTAGTAGCCTGTCTTAACGTGGAGTTGCTTTAGTAATCAGTGTCCCATTTCTTGGTCCTCTGGATGTTTTAAATTTGCAGTCATGTGGGTTTTAAGTAGGGGTATTGGAAAATGCATTTTTATTTTTCAACAGTGATGATTTAGGTTTCCATTCTTTCACAAAAGGATTTGTTGGTTTAGGAATATTGTCTCCTGGCAGTTTGCTAGGCTTTTGAAAATTTCAGTGCTAAAAGAGAGTATACTTGTAATTGCTAGGGCATTGTAATTCTGTGTTTTCTGGGGGAGGGTTGCAACAGACAGAAACACTGCTACCCAGTTTAGCTCACGAAGAGGTAAAATTATTGAAAAGATGGATATTTCCCTAATAGAATAAAGATTATAGTATAGATGGGCCTCATGAGAACTGGACTGAGAACCAGAAAGATATCAGCATCCAAGGTGATTATCTGCCTCTTCTCAGAGGCTTTATTGTCCACTCAGTTTGTTTCTGTGTATCTGCTCTATTTTCTTTGCAGACTTACTTTGTACTCGGTCATCTGGCATCTGGCCCAATTCCTGACTCTAAGTGACTTTTCATCCCAAGAGAGAGAATCTGATTGTTCCAAGTTCATTTGATCAAAATGATAGACTGTTGGTTAGTCAGTGAAATGGGCCCTTATGTCATGTGACTAATCAACTGTGACTAGAGGCTTCCAAAATCTGTTGAGGGTTTCACCCGAGGAAACTGATAAGGCTTGTGCTGAAAGTGGATAGAATGTCTTGGTAGCACATTATAGGAGGGGTACCTAATCACTTTGACATCTTAAAATGGCTTTCCAAAAGATTTGGAAACTTAAAGTCTTGAAAAAAAGTGGAATTACCATTCACAAAGGGAGGTAGGATATCATAGGCAAAATGGAATAGCATGTGCAAAGATGGCCTAGATATTAAGAATGTGTTCTGGAAACCACAAGTATTTCTAATGCCTGGATTTTGGAGTGAATTTATATGATAAAGCAGTAACAGAACTGTGTCTTTGAGGAAATTTAAGCAGTGGGACAAAATTTAGGGTTTGGAAAGATCACTCTGGCAGCCTTTGTGAAAGACCATTATTAAGAAATTCAGATTGGAGTCATTGTGATTTTTTTTTTTTTTAGGAGCCATTGTTATACGAATGAGAAATGATTAGGGCCTGAATTAAGGCCTCGATAATGACAATGGTAAAAGAATTAATGTGTGCAAATATTTGAGATGCAGTCTTCACAGAACTTAATGAAGAATATAAGGAGTGAGGGTCAAGGATGGAAACAACCTCCAGATCTCAGTAGTTTTGTAAAAACAGATTATTTTTTATGCTAAGCTTGCAGAGTAGGGTCTCTGCTCATTGTGGTCAGTCACTCTGGGATGAAGCTGATATAAGCAGCCACCCATTTCTCGAATGTGGCTAGTCACTGTGGGAGACGAAAAGATCCAAACAATGGCTCTTAAAGCTCCTGAATATCATGCGCATATTTAATTGGCTGAAACAAGTTGCATATCCACATTTAACTTCAGGGAACAAAGAAATGGAATTTTACCATGAAGCCAGAAGAGATTTGGAAATGTTTAGGGAACTGTACTAATGACAGTTACATTTAATGACTCCCAGGTTTATAACTTGGGTAATACAGTGATATTTTTAACTGAGAGATGAAGTATAGGATGGGGACCAGGATTGGTGAGGAAGAGGGATGATGAATTTATTTTAGACTCAGTAAGTTTTGGGGGATGGGCTCTGTGACCATCACAGTGTAATATTCCAGCAAGCACTTAGATCTGTGGTCTAAAGCTCAAGAAAGGCCTAAATTGGAGATTTGGTAATGTAAAGATGAGTTAACATCTAGAGGTGAGTGTTTTTACCTCAGGGTCCAATACATAAAGTGCTGGTCTTAGTTGTTTGGGTTGCTGGTAAGGTAGGCATTGTTGGCGTGTGCCTGTTGAAGCCTTAGGCAGGAGTGAGTTGGGTTGGGTGAGAAAGAGGTAGTTTGGTTTTGTCAACTCTTATTATTCTATATATGTTAATAATAGTATAAATAGTTCCAAGTTCTAAATGCAAATATGTTTTGTTATCACAGTATTTTATTAATAGCATTAATATGTATGTTTAGCCATTATCAAGATGGATTTGTTGCTTTATGTGAAAGATTGTTTAATTTTAAAAACGGCTTCTCTTTGTGGAATTGCTAATTAAATAGCACATTAAAATGCTTTTAAAATTCTAGATTAGTTGAATGATTAAGGTTGCATGAGATTTGGATTTAGATGATTACACTTAGATTTAAGTCCCAGTTTGCCATTTAGTAGGGTTAGGATTATGGTCTGATTCCTTGATCTGTTTTTTTTTTTTTTTTTTTTAGTGTTTTATTTACTTCTAAGAGAGGGAAAGAGACACCGTGAGCAGGGGAGGTTCAGAGAGAGAGAGAGAGAGAGAGAGAGAGAAAGAAAGACAGACACAGACAGAATCTCAAACAGGCTCCAGGCTCTGAGCTAACTGCCAACACAGAGCCCGATGCAGGGCTCGAACCCACGAACCATTAGGTCATGACCTGAGCTGAAGTCGGATGCTTAACCGGGTAGTCGGAGCTACCCAGGTGCTCATGGTTTTTCCTATTTTAGTGTGAAATATCTTAATGCTTTAAAGGACTGTATGTATTATATATTAGGTATGTATTTAGCCCCAGTGTTTTTTTTCCTTGCTAAAGACATCTTTAGACTTTAATTGAAAATAATCGTGGACAGATTGACAAAATGATCATCACTGAGAATAGTATATTTTGGAATCTAAAGAGATGGATTCATATTATGGACAACTGCTTTCATCTGAGCTGTGTCTGGTTCCTTTTTACTATAGGCTGCCTAGGTTAAAGTGAATCTGATAGGATTTAGAAGGGTCTGTGTTTTTTTTCATGTAAAATATGTAAAATTTTGTTTGCAGAATCTTTTGTCAGGAAAATCACAATGCTGCCTAGGATAAAGCAGTTTAGTATATGCAAAACACCTTAATTTTCATACCATGATGTCTGTCTCTGAGATTCTGGTGAAGTTTTTAGTTGGAAGGGTTGGAAGTGGTTACAGAATTTGAAGTCTTGAGGATTGGGGCTTCTGTAAAGTGATTTTGCCTATTGATGGTGTACTGGTTAAACATTTTTGGGTTAAATCAGCTGTTTTCACGTTTCACTGTGATTAAGTACTCATTAATTTACATTTCAAATTTTTACCGATGAAATGCTAGGCCTTCCTAAATTGCTGTCAGCCTTCTCAGACAAATTTCCAGTAAAAGACTAAGTTTTGCCAGGTGTAGCTACTCTGGACGACAGTATAGAGGTTCCTCAAAAAGCTAAAACTACCCTACCATTCAGCAATTGCAGTACTAGGTATTTACCCAAAGAATACAAAAATACTGATTCAAAGGGTTACATGTACCTTGATGTTTATAGTCAAATTATGGAAATAGCACAGCTGTCCCATCGACTGGTGAATGGATAAAGAAGATACACACACCCACACACAGTGGAATATTACTCAGCATAAAAAAGAATGAAATCTTGCTATTTGCAGTGACATGAATGGAGGTAAACAGTATGCTAAACGAAGTAAGTCAGAGAAAGACAGATACTGTGTGATTTCACTCATATGTGAAATTTAAGAAACAGAACAAATGAGCAAAGGGAAAAAGAGAAAGACAAACCACAAAACAGACTCTTAACTATAGAAAAAACTAATGGTTACCAGAGGGGCTGTGGGGTGAGGGGATGGGTGAAATAGCTGATGGAGATTAAGGAGGGCACTTGTGTGATGAGCACCAGGTGATGTATAACTACAATGTATGTTAACTATTGGAATTTGACAAAAATTTTAAAAAGGCTAAGTTTTGCATTTTCATGTCTTAATGATCCTTAGCAGTCAGAATTCTTGTCTTGATTATGTAAGACTGTATAAAGATCTAAGAAAGAAATTTCAAATGAAAACGATGAAACCAACCAAATGTTTACTAGTCCAATTGTTTTTCTTTTTCTTTTGCAGCAACACACCTCTTGCTTTTTCTTCCAAAGTATGTTATGTTAAGTTTCGTGACCCATCAAGTGTTGGCGTGGCCCAGCATCTAACTAACACGGTTTTTATTGACAGAGCTCTGATAGTTGTACCTTGTGCAGAAGGTTGGTATCTTACGTGTTTTTTTCTATTATTGTAATCTCTGTCCTGTGTGTTACTACCTTTGGCTTTCCTAGAAATTGGTAGGTTGACAGTACACTGCTCTGCTGTGTGTGTGTGTGTGTGTGTGTGTGTGTGTGAATTAAATTTGAAGGAAATAATTTTTACCTAAGAAAATATATTAAAATGGTTGACTTATTCTGTATGCTTGAGATTTAATAGCCAAACATTTAAAAATTTCATGAATTACGTGGCTTCTCTGGTTTGCTTTTGTTTTCTCTAGTTAATTTGCAAGTTGTAAATGAAGCTTTATGAAATTAAAATATTAAGTCGGTAGGGGAAATTATTTGTAATCTGTGAATAAGTGAGCATTTGCCCCAATGTATACAGTATTAATGGTATTACATAAATAAAAGCTATGCATTTTACCAAATTGAGGTTAAATGGTATTTGTAAGAAAAATATTCATAATTTAATCTCTAAAGTTCCTCTTAAGGTAATTCACTTTGTCACTGGGACCATTATTTTATATTCAGTGTGACTGCTGTGCAACTGAAATTTACTTTTTTTATTTTAATGGTTTTTCATGGAGGGCCGGTTGGGTAATTGAAGAAAAAAATCATGGAAAGTAATTTTCCAAGGCCTCCATCAAGGAAATAGGTGTTGAAGATGGGAACAAGGCCAAAAGTCTTACAGTTATTACATAAATTTAAGACTTAATCCGCTTTAAGAGCTAATTATTACTAATATTATTTTTTAATAACTTCTGTTTACAGAGTCATTCACATATAAGAGGCTGTGGTGAATTTGACAGTTCTAGTGTATAATTTTTATTCAGAGTACAGATTATGGCATGTATACATGGAGTTTTAGGTTATTATAATTTAAATGTGTTTAAAATTTGTTTTCACTAGTGGATGGTAAATGTTTTACAACATAAAAAATTTACCTAGAACAATATAATGAGCTTTCATCTATAATGTTTTAAAAACAACCTCTTTTAGAGACCAAGTTAATATTAAAATAACATAATATATGGTAAACATTGCTGCACTTTCAAAGTTTTATGCTTGTTTCAGAATGCCTATTCTGGGATGTCTTAAGTATTATAGTTAACTACAGTGAGTTTCGTTCTTTTGGTTTTGAAGTCCCAGAATAGGACATTCTGTATTTTTTTCAGATAAATTTGAAAGTCTTTTCCCATGCCTGGGGGTTAGAATGTAGTAGGGGGAATAAAAATGGGTCAAAGTTAATTATTTTCCGAAGCTATCCTTACCTCTTGATCTGTAAGTGGACAGTGAGCCCAGAATTAGCAAGATGAGAAAAGAACTGGTAATGGTGTAGTTCTGCATACCAAGTTCATATCAGTTTCGTGCTAGGTAAACTGCATGGGAAAAAAAGAATTTAGGGTGTTAAATGGGAATAGTAATTATATCTGAAAATTATGCCATCACCAGCACAGGATCTTGTATTATGTTAGCTCATTACTGAATTGAAAGGAAGAGTATTTTTCAGTGTTGCTTTGTTGGAACCTTGCTATATCCTATTGGATTTTTCCTATATTTGAGAAGCCCAGACCATGATTTGTCCTAAGGTTCCAAGGTTATGGGTGTGTAAGAGGTTCCCTTTTTTGTTTGTTTTAGTTAATAAAGATTGATAAATACAGATTTATTATAATAACCCTTGAATATTGTTAGTGTTGCCATTTTGAGACCATTTCACTGGTTTTGAACATGGAAGTTTAGTTGTATTTTAGAACACTGATAAAATAATTGGTATTAGAGAAACATTCAGGTACACATCTTTCACTATTGAACTAAATACCATAGAACGCTTTATAGAAACTGAAGAATGTTACAGTGAGCTGTTAAAGATCCGATTATGTGCTGCAAACAAAGTTATAATGTATTGTACTAAAGGAGATAGCAAAGTGAGTTTGAAGTAAACCCAAAGAAAGAGTTCCCATGAAGTAAGTTCTCTTAGAGAAGATGGTGCTGTAACATTCGTGTATTCACCTTACTGGCTGCATTCTTTTTTTGATGTTACAGAAACAGCATTATGAAAGAAATGAGAAAACCATAGAAACAGTTTTAAGAAAATTTTTTTCAGTTTCTTTCAATTTGCTGTTTTTGTAATGCAGACAGTGTTGTAACAAGCCCCTAAAACTGTCTTAAGTATGTTTGGTGTGTAAGTTTCATACAGAGTAAGCGTTAACTATTGTTAATAAAACATGCCATTTCAGAATAAAATATACTTTCATTATACTTGTCCAGATATGACCTTTTTGTTGTTGCGTGCATTCCAGATTTCTTTTTTATAAATGTTAACACGTAGAAAAAGATAAGGTCAAACATAACAAGGGTGTCAACCTAATCATCAGTCGTAACTTTATGTCCACATTTTCTGGTAGATGGATTTTGACTATTAATTTGGTTTTGTATGTTTTCTCTATGTGATATTTGTGCATTATTAGATGACTAGACTGGCCAAGGCAGACCTGTTACACTTGCCTGAGTTAGGCATTGTTTGCCATGCCACTAAACCTGCCGTCAAGTGAAACCTTCATTGGGGAAATGAGATCGGAGTCTGAACCGCAGAAGATGGACGCCCTGTCTCTGTTTTTTATTGTTTTACTTTAATTTCATTTCTTTTTCTTTATTTTGTCCCTTTTTTTTTGTTTTTGTTTTTGTTTTTGTTTTGTTAAATCTCTTTCACTTTAACTTGTGAGCTGGTTTTCCAGTTCTTTGTAAATGGTATTCCATTAAGGGTTCATAACATTGCTTTGCAGATTATATTTGGGAGATGATTAGCAGAGCTCAAACTTAACATAAAAGAAATTTTCATAGTAAACTAAACTAGGTACAGTGTTGTGAAGCTCAGTGAGTCTTAACTGGCGTTACAGACTGTACAGGTACATTTTGTTCTTGAAACACTAAAACACTGACAGAATTGTTAGGAACATTTTGTGATCTCATTGCAACATTTTTGCAGTTTTTCTCCCAAATCTACATCTTTCATAAAAGCCAGCTGATAGCTTCTAATTTTCATCCTTCCCCCTAGAATTTTAGGCATACAAAATCCTCAAGGAAAATAAGTAAATTTCTTCAGACATTCTAGGGTTAGAGGACAAGCAGAAACACTCACCTTCTTGTATTACTGATTATAGAAAATAACTTATTTCCTTGACTTATAAAGACTTATACTTGCCTACTTGGGGAATGGATATTCGAAAAACTCGAAAACTTACTTGCATATATGTTTCTCTGCTTGAAGTTTTTGAAAAAGTTTCAAATGTTACCAGCTTCTAAATGGATTTTGAGGATTAGGACTAGTACTTTAATTTTAATACTGTGAGAGCTATTTTTCCTCTCAGTTGTCTTTCAGGAGTATAGTTTGGGAAAAATGCTAAATGCTTGTTTGCTTTATACTTTTATATACCCTGACAGTATTTGAAAGGTAAATTTGATAGAACTATATCTTGGAAGTTAAGCAGTGGGACTTTTTTCTTAAAGGATCTCTTTAATGGTAATTAGAATTAAAACATGTGCATACCTATGGTTAGACTTAATATTTATAATAGTCTGTTACTACTGTGATAGGCAATGAGAGTCAGACAACCAGTTGATAAGTGAGTCTTTATAGCATTCAGTTTTCAGCCTGTGTTGAATACTTTGTTTTTCTACACTGTCTTTTGTAGACACTTTTGCTTATTTAATTGACACTTAATTCTAAATTGGGGACATTAATAGATTGAACTATTTATTTGTTTTTTGGGTGCACACGTTAGGGTAATGAAGCATAAGATTTACACTGTGGAACCTCAATTGATTTATCAAGGTACATTCAGGTTTTATAAACATTTGAAAATAATATATAAAACAGGTCTGGTAGCTATATAAGTAGCTTAGCATATATGTGGGTATACAGATACATGTATTAATATCAGTAACTAATATAAAATAAATTATTGTTATTTGATGTCTTCAGTAAGGCCTATTTACATTTTAGTTGTATTTATGCATGTTTAAAAAAATCTGTGCTTATGCAGAATTTACATGAAATAAAAAAATAACTGTTTTTGACATTAGTAAATTAATGAGACTTAGATGTTGCAAAATTTAGGAAAAAGGCATTTGTTAAAGCTAATCAAATGTAATTTTTCTGTTGCTAAAAATAAGGTGTAACCATTATTTGAATCAAAATTTAAAAGCTGTCTTGAATTCCATCCATGTTTAGAGGTATATGCAGATAATATTGTTTAGAGATTTATCCCTGCACATTGGGTTGTTTTAAGTAGAATTTTTACCTCTAAAATCCAACATGGTGCTTTTGAAATGTACTCCATATGCTGTTTCCAATTTAGTGTGACTTTGTACACTGTGTTTTAAATTACTTTTGAAGACTCCATAATGGAAGTGTGTAGCCAGCTACCACATAATTATAAGTAGTTCTTCTAAAATATGTGTAGTCAGATTTTTAAGAACTATTTTAGTGGGGGCAGTAAGAGAGAGGACTTAATGGGAAAATGTGTGAAAGTTGCAGTTCTTATCAAGATTGATTAGAGTTCAATAATTAAGTATGGCAAATTGAACTTATTTTAGAATAAATTTTTCATTAGTTGTAGGGATTTTTTTTCTTTTTGGTGTCTAAGAATATTTTAATGTTTTTGTCGTTATTTTTGTTAGGCAGTTAAGATGCTTATAAGTAAAACATTTAGGCATTAACCACCCCTCTTCAGACAAGGATACATAAATTGGTTGTAAAAGCCAAGAATTTAAGACATTTCGTGAGACGAGGGACCTTTTTTTTTTTTTTAAGGGATTCTCAAAAAATTTTAGTAGTTTCCCAAGGTGTATTCTTTGAAAATTGGATTCTTTTAGCATCTCTGACCTAGTCGGTGAGATGTCTTACTAACTGGATGGGTGTAGGCTTCTTTTTAAATTGAAGCTGATTACATACCGTAGGCTTTTGTTTTTTTCTGTCTACTTTAAAGTGAATGGAGTTTATTGGAAGGTTATCAAAATTGTTTGCATCACCAGTAGGTCGTTTTAGTAACCAGGATAGGGGCACCCATTAAGGAACAAATTTCAATTCGCACATATTTGTTTTTTCTTTTTCTTTTTTTTGACTAATTTGGTTATTTGCCATTTCTGGGGATTAAACTTTAAAAAATGTTCTTCTTTTCTGTATCTGATGTTCTGTGTGCTATTAGTGATGCAGCCAACACGAACGGTTGTCATGTGTAACACAACTTTCGATCACCGCGAAAACACCGTCCTGGGAAAGCGTCCATGCTTGATATCGTTTGGTTCATGAACATTAAGTTTCCAGTACAGGTGACCCATAGCTCAAAGTGTTAAATAATTGTCTACATTATTCAATTTTTAAAATAATATTCCATTAATGAGATTGTTAGTCTTTGAAGTTTTGCTCACTTTTATTTTTCCTAAGTAGAGCAGGATAAAAGGAAAGACTTAAGTTCTTATTTATTTCTTTATACAGATCTGATAGATAGATTCATTTATTATTATTATTTTTTTAAGTGCAAGGGTAATTGTAAAATCATAGTGTAAAGTTTGTGTGGTGTTTCTGCTTTCCGTAATGTTTGGAACTTGCCTCTGCAGGTAAAATTCCAGAGGAGTCCAAAGCCCTCTCTTTATTGGCTCCTGCTCCAACCATGACAAGTTTAATGCCTGGTGCAGGCTTGCTTCCCATTCCGACCCCAAATCCCTTGACTACAGTAAGTATTACACACCCTTTTTTGAAAGGGATTTATGTTCACTTGTTGAATGTTCAGTTGAATAAAGAAGTTAGAAAATTATTTCTATTTTAAATCTTTTTTTTTTTTTTTAAATGAAAAGGATTCAGAATGTCTACTTAATTTTTCCCCCACGTTATCACTGGCTTAAAGTGACTTTTGGAATTACTTCTGAAATAATTGGCGTTCCTTTGAATTTGAGAACTAAAATAGATTATTCACTAGAAAATCAGTTACTGAAACTCCGCATTTTAGGTCATATGAGGAATTGGAAAATCTAGGTAACTGTATTTCCCATTTCATGAAGACTAAATCTATTAAAGTAAAATAAAATGACCCATAGCTTTGTAATGGGAAATGAATTTCTGGGAAACATTTGTCTGATACTGAGAAAATGTAACAAGGTGAAAACATGGCAAAAATATTTTTTTCATTAACTATATACAGTTAAATAGGAATTTTACTGTTTTTATAATTTCTAGGAGGGGTTAAGAAAGATTTTGCCGTTACTTGTCTCTTGTGGTTTTTTTTGTTTTTAGAGTGAAAGAGAGCGTATGCATGAGGGTAGAAGAGGGTACAGAGGGAGAGAGAGGGAATCTCAAGCAGGCTCCACGCTAGCATGGAGCCTAACACGTGGCTTGATCCCCTACCATGGGATCATAACAAGGTTTGGTTCCTCAACCAACTGAACCACCCTAGTGCCCCTGGTTTTTATGTAATAGATTCTAGTCATATTTATTTAAAAAAATTTTTTTAATGATTTTATTGTTTTATTTCTGAAAGAGAGACAGCGTGAGCAAGGGAGGCTCTGAGAGAGAGGGAGACACAGATCTGAAACAGGCTCCAGGCTCTGAGCCTAGCTGTCAGCATAGAGCCCAACGTGGGGCTTGAACCCACGAACCATTAGATCATGGCCTGAGCTGAAGTCGGACGCTTAACCGACTGAGCCACCCAGGCGCCTCTAGTCATACTTATTTTAAAGAAGGGTCATTTTTCTTCAAAAGTTAATGTAAGACAAAATATAAAATTCACCTTAACTACAAGTTGTATGTTAGCTTTGTGATATTAGATTATTAGGGAGTGAACTAATACTAGCTTTATGATAGTAGTTAATTTTTTAAAATACCTTTTTCTTTCATATTTTTAAAAATTTTAAGTAATCCCTTCACCCAGCATGGGGCTTGAACTCACAACTCAGAGATCAAGAGTTGCATGCTCTACCAACTGAACTACCCAGGACCCCCTCCCACCCTTTTTTAAAGTAAGCTGTGCCTCCGTTGTGGGGTTCGACCTCGTTACTTGAAGATGAAGGGTCGCAGGCTCTACTGACTGTGCCAGCTAGGTGCCCCTGTGGTGGTAGTTTATTTACCCAAGTAATAAAAGTGGTCCCTGAAACTTTGAAATGCACAATTTTAGTTCTTTTTCTGCATAAGATTGTTCTGCTGGAGACCTGCATTGTGATCTGTGGTGGGAAAACGGTTTTTAATTGAACATCTGATTGTTTGAGTTGGCCTTTTTAGAAATTTTCTAGAAAATTTTAATTTGGTTATTTTCTGGCGTATTTTAACATGTCAATCCCTGGATCATTACTTTTGTTTCAGACAATATTATCCTGCTGTCTTGAAAATTCTTAGGGTTTATTTAGCAATAGCCTCAAGTTTTTATTTTAATTTGTTGCCTTGAGAGGAAATGGTTCTCTCTTATTTCAGCTATAGATTATCTATTATTTTGAAGTCTAATTTATGAAGAACATCTGGAGTCAGAAAAAAGGGAAGTGGCCTGTTTTGACTTGGCTCCTGCGTACCTCTCTGACTTTTTTTTCTACCTGTTTTCCTGGCTTACTCTCTATTGGCCATGTTGGTTTTGTTTCTTGAACATGACAAGCATATTTTTGCCTTAGAACTTTGGTGGTACTTCATCCTCTGCCTAGAATATTTCATCTTCAGGGAGACCATGGTTTTTATGTCAGAAAGCAAAGTGTTACATCAGGAGTCTGGATCATCTTTAACACATCAAAGACCAAAAGGGTAACTAAATACTACCATATTAAATAACATAGGTATATGCCGAATGGTATAGTAAAAAGAGACAGGAAAAAGTTCCTAAAGAACTGAATGATCTTTAAATTTGAGAAACAAAGGGGTAGATTAGATGCTTTGGAAAAGCCTATTTTATATATAATGTCCTGGTGGAGAAAATTTGCAGATCAAAGAGGTTGACAACCTGGAAAGGCCTATTTAATGCTTAAAGTCCGTGCAAAACTGGTAAATAATAAAGCCCATATTTGTTATTTAACTTCATGGGATGTAATAATTCTCTTGTACAGTAAAACACATTTAATGTAATGACCCTCAAACATCTGTGTACCTTATACAGTAGAAGACAAGGGGTGAGCAGGGAAAAGGAGTGTCATTATAGAAACAAAATATGGAGAAAAACTAGGCTCAGAGGGTGGTAGTCTTGATTCATAGAGGTCACTCACTCTGAACTAAGATATTTTATACAGCTTTATGATAACTTGAAATGGTAACGCCGAGCAACAAATCTAAGATGTTAGTAGCAGGATACCACAGATTATAATATGTGCTATGAAGAACAAAACAGTGATGTCGTAGAGAGTACATGAAGCTTTATATAAAGTCAGGGAAAGCTTGGAGGGGATGGGTGACCTGATGCCTAAAGAATTTGGTTGTCAGAAGCTGGGAGAAGAATTTTTTGGCAGAAGGAACACCAAGTGAAATTTCATTAGGTGAGAAGAACTTGTGTTTTCAAGGAATAGGGTGGCAGTCCGTATAGCTGAAGCTTTGTAAATCGGGGTGGTGGAAGTATGTGTCGTGAGATATTAGAGGGATAGATAGGGTACTGATTATAGGGCTTTTTGGCCATGGAAAGAAATTTGAATTTTATTCTAAAGGTAATTAGAAGACATTGATTAGTTTTAAGCAGGGTAAGACATGATTTTGACATGTTTTAAAAAGATGATACACAGGCCACTTGAGAAGTGTAAGCGATACTTGTTTCATCAACTTATATTTTCACCTTTAGGAAGTTTTGTTCCTTGATAGTTGCTTAATCATAGTTTGTAACAGTGTACAGTCAGTGCTCAAAATTTTTTAAATTGCATAAATGGAAAGTTGCACTGTTTTTTTCCCCTTTGAAATGTCTTCTCATTTTTCTGCAGAATTTTCCATATTCAAATTTTGAGATATTTTATCTTTTCTAATTTAAGTTCACATTAAAAACTCGTTCCTTGGGGCGCTTGGTTTCGGCTCAGGTCATGATTTTGCAGTTTCATGAGTTCAGGCTCCACATTGAGCTCTTTGCTGGCAACATGGAGCCTGCTTGGGATCTCTCTCTTCCTCTCTCTGTGCCCCTCCCCCACTCACATTGTCTCTGTCTCTCTCAAAAAAAAAAAAACTTAAAAAAAAAGTTCCTTAACGCTTGAACTAAAAACTGAATTTAATAATGTTATGACAGATCTTTCAAAGGTTTTTTCTGTTCCTACCAGAGTATAAGTAAGTTTAATATAATATTTTAGATTTCTTTTTTTTCTTTTTATTTATTTATTTTTTAATGTTTATTTTTGAGAGAGAGAGAGAGAGAGAGATAGAGAGGGAAAATGCATGAGCAGGGGAGGGACAGAGAGAGAATGAGACCCTGAATTGGAAGCCCAGAGCTGATAGCACAGAGCCCGACGTGGGGCTTGAACCCATTAACTGTGAGATCATGAGCTGAGCCAAAGTCGGACCCTGTCTGAGCCAGCCAGGTGCCCCTACATTTCTTTTCTTAGGTAAACTTTGTCCCTGTTTCATTTTTAGTCTGTACATATGGTGCCCTGCCTTTACCACTTGGTAGCTGAATAAATCATTAACTTCTGTAAGTCCTTTTCTTTGTGAAATTGGCATAATATTCGTATTTCTCTTTTAAGGTTGATATGAGGATTATATTAATAACTCGGCAAAAAAAAATTCCCATGATTATTAACTATTGGGAACTCGGTCACTGTTGCTGAATGCCCAGGGTACACTTAATTCTCATTATTTGTGAATTTTGTACTTGTGAATTCACCAACTAGCTAAAATATATTTGAAACCTCAAAATCTGTACATGGTGGCACTTTTGTGGTCATTTCTTGACCCACAGAATGTTGAAAAATTTGAATTGCTTGATATGTGCATTTTCAGATAAGTTCAACCAGCAGTACCCTGTCTTCTTATCTTCTAATGCTGTAAAAATGGTCCTTTTTGTAGTCTGGTGCCATGCTTTTTAATGTTTTTTTATGTATTTTTTTTGTTGATGGTACTTTTTAAGCTAACCTCCCCAAGTGTTGAAGTGCTGTTGTAATGTTCCTGACAGCTAGAAGGCTGTGATGGGCCTTACAGAGAAAATCCATGCCTTAGATAAGGTTCATTGAAGCACTGGTTGATAGCACTGCTGACTGTGAGCTCAATGTTAATGAATCAGCTTTATATATTACATTAGGTGTCTTTAAATAGAAACACATAAAGCAAGATAATGCAGTTATTGGTGAAGAAAATGTGACCAGAAGCTTTCAGAAACCTAGCTCTGTATTTTCTGTAGGAGTGATGATGCAGTGTTCAGTAATTCATTTCACGGCACCTTTATAGTACATAACTACTGTGAAAATGAGAATTGACTGTTCATTTTTAGTTTCAAGTTTGAAAGATACCACACAGGAATTATGTTGTATTTCTGGGGTGTTTGGATGGCTCATTCGGTTAAGTGTTCAGCTTCGGTCCAGATCATAATCTAGTGGTTCCTGAGTGTGAGCCCTCTGTTGGGCTCTGTGCTGACAGCTCAGAGCCTGGAGCCTGCTTTGGAGTCTGTGTCTCCCTCTCTCTCTGTCCCTTCCCCCCATGCACTCTGTCTCTCTCTCTCAAAAATAAACAAACATTAAACACATTTTTTTCTTTAAAAGAATTATGTTGTATTTCTAATTGCATGTAGAACTTCTGTGACCTCACTCTCAATAATTCAGACACACACCTGGCTTAAAGCTAAGACTCCCTAATCACTTTCCATTCTTGTTGAGTTGATTGTTTCTTTTTAAGATTAAAGAGTGGTAGTAGTTGATGCTAATAGAAAATGTTTTTTGTTTTTGTTTTTTTTTTATAGTTGGGTGTTTCCCTTAGCAGTTTGGGAGCTATACCAGCAGCTGCACTAGACCCCAACATTGCAGCACTTGGAGAGATCCCACAACCACCACTTATGGGAAATGTGGATCCTTCCAAAATTGATGAAATTAGGAGAACAGTCTACGTTGGCAATTTGAATTCCCAGGTAACTCATTTAAGAAGAAACTGATTGGTAGAACCTCTTACTCTTCCCATTCTTGAAAGTCATATTGATTAATATTTACCTAATATTTAAAAAAGAATATACTTTATTAAAGTGTGACTTTGTTTCTTCAGACAACGACAGCTGATCAACTTCTTGAATTTTTTAAACAAGTTGGAGAAGTGAAGTTTGTGCGGATGGCAGGTGATGAGACTCAGCCAACTCGGTTTGCTTTTGTGGAATTTGCAGACCAAAATTCTGTACCAAGGGCCCTTGCTTTTAATGGAGTTATGTTTGGAGACAGGCCACTGAAGTAAGAAACCCTAAACAAAGAAATTTTAATGATTTTGGAAAAACTTAAAGTATTGCTGATATAATTAAGGCCTTTTTTTTTCTTTTTAATAGTAATTGGCAATTTGTGGAAAGGAAGACTTTGTGTTAAGTATAAATGAAATACATGGATTACTTACCATTTTAGTCTTTAAAGTTATATTTCAAAATGTCTTATTTTCTATCTTATAAGATCTTATTTGATGTTACCATTGTTTATATGCTCTGTGTAATGATTGTAGGTCTTTTTTTATAAGCTGTAATAAGTCAGATTGGTTTTGTTTTATAACTATTCTTATGGATGATTTAACATAGGAGTTGAAGGTAGAGTAATGCAGTAATGAGAATTTTGGTAAATCCAAAATCCCAGGAAGAAAATACTATTAAATACTTGAGATGTTTTAAATCATACATTTAAAATTTTAATATTATATCTTTGCAGAATGAAAAATTGGTGTAGACTTTTCATGTTGAAGTTAGAAATTCTGTTTCATGTAGATTATTGAGGCAACAGTTTTATCTGAACTTCGTAGATAATTGCCGTAGTTATACAACTTGATCACGATTCAGCTGTGAAAGGGTACAAATCTCTTTTTAGTGAATGCTTGTCTTCTCAGTGTGAAAGGGTAAAGTGAGACTCACCAAATTCATTTTTGTGCATCAGGGAAACCACTGTAACCTACTAGGGAAGAGCTTTATCAGGTGCCTCCCACTTTTGAAGCTATAGCTGACTCACTCATGGTCCATGTTGATTAAAATTGTGCACATAACATACAGCTTCCCATTCATCCTCCCAGGTTGCAGAGCTATCAACACAATCCTGTAAGATGAGAAATGATTCATTTTAATATTGGTGTCAGCATTTTAATTTATTATAACTCTAAGTTGTGTGGAAAAATACTTGTCCTGGTATATTCAAGTTGTTAAAGAAATCAGGGTTCAGTTTTTCTTTCTTTTTTTCCTTTTGACATTGCTAGCAAGAGGTAAGGATGGGTGGTAGTGAGAAGAATCATGGTTTTGATGTTGGTTTTGGTTATTTTGTATTTAGCTTTATTGTTCTTAGTGTGCTTTCAAGATGTCCTCACATGTATAAATCTTTGTATCATATAAACATTTGTTTCATGTTTTGTAAAATATGGTGTGTATTTGTGATATGCTAATATTTTTAATTTAGAATTAATCACTCCAACAATGCAATAGTAAAACCCCCTGAGATGACACCTCAGGCTGCAGCTAAGGAGTTAGAAGAAGTAATGAAGCGAGTACGAGAGGCTCAGTCCTTTATCTCAGCAGCCATTGAACCAGGTAAGGCAATAGTGTTGTTACATAGGTCACACTTTAAGATCAGAGAATCGTAGAACTGGAAGGAATTTTAGAAACTATCTTGGTTAGCCCCTTCATTTTACAAGAAGACTGAAACTCAAGAAAGAGTAAGTGACTTACTAGTGTCTAAGGTCAAACAACTGCTTAGCAGAAATATGTTTTCCCTTGATGCTGAATTGAGGCACATTAGCTTGAGTTAATCAATTCTTTACATTTTCATAGCACAATTAGTGCTCAAAACTGATTTGCTTAAAGCAAGGTAGAAATGTTATTGTGAAGGTAGAAAAGAGAATAAATATACTTGAAATGTTCTAATCAAGAAGATTCACTTCCCTTCAAAGTTTTAATTTTAAAAATAGGAAAGAGAGCCCATGATTCAGGAAAAATACAGAGACCGTTTTAGGAAGATAAAAAGGAACACCTACTGAGACTTTGTGTTGCTTTTACTAAAAGTTAAAAATCTAATCTAAAAATACGTAGGTGGTTTACAGTTGAGCAGTTGAGCACATTTTCTAAATTAGCACTCAGAATTTAAGCTTCACTCTAGCAAAATAAGTGGAGAGAAGATTTACAGTCACTGTCCTAGGAATTACAGACATGTTATAATCGTACGTTATGGCAGCAACAAAATACTACGAACAGCTGTTTATAATCATCTGGTTTATATGTACTGCTGCAGGGTGGCTGCACTCAACGAGTTTATGCAATGACTTTCTTGGATGTTTCTGAAGGATAATTGCACAGGAGGAGGATGTACAGAGAGTAGGCCCCTTGCACTATACATGTGGTACATTCCACTTGTGCCTGATTATTAACTGGGATCTTTAATTGTTCTGAGCTTACACTGCAAAGTGGTTTTTTCCTCCCAGAGTCTGGAAAGAGCAATGAAAGAAAAGGCGGTCGATCTCGTTCCCACACTCGTTCAAAATCCCGGTCTAGTTCAAAATCCCATTCTAGACGAAAAAGATCACAGTCGAAACACAGGTGAGAACTTCTGCTATCATCTTTTAAAGTTTTGTTGTCTAGTATTTGAAAAAGTTAAGATTTAGGCATAAATATCAGAATTTAGAAACTTGAGCAGAGTTCACCAGGAATTATGGTTACCATTAAATGTTGCTTTAATTATAATACTGTAGTTAAGAATGAAATTTTATCTAATCAGTGTATAATTTTTATGATCTCAGATTTTAGTTTTAGAAGTTGGTTTTCTGTTGCAAGGTGCAATTCTGGTTTTTCTAAGAATAAACTTCACACAGGACTGACAGAAACTTTTCATTCTTCTTACTGAGAAAAGGGAACTCCTCCCAACCCCCAGTCTCCTCAAGGCTTGGGGTGTAGAACCTTGGGTCTCGGTTTCTAGTAGTTACCTGTGTCTAGGCCCATGAGTCACATGGGGTGCTTCACATCTTTGGTATCATTGATGATAGCCTTCTTTGGGACCTGAACCACAGGAGTAACTTGGCAGCTTTAGCTCCAACTTTTATGCTTCAGATCGCTTTCTTTTCAGTTCATCCAACTTTTTTTTTTTTTTTTTTATGTTTCTTTGTCTTGAGAAACAGTACATGTGTATGAGCAGGGATGGGTAGAGAGAAAGAATCCCAACAGGCCCTGCGCTGTCAGTGCTGAGCCTTAAGAGGGGCTTGATCCCACAAGTGTGAGATCATAACCTGAGCCAGAATCAAGTGTTGGATGCTTAACTGACTGAGCCACCCAGGCATCCCTATTTATCTTATTTTTGAGTACAGTTCTATCATTTTAATTTTTCTTTATTTAAAAAAAAAATCTGTTGTATTTAGTCCAGAGTGGACCTCAAAATGTAAACTTGTGACAGCATCTTGATTGGAAGTGCCCTAAAGAATCATGGCTAAAGTGATAAGTTTTACTGTCTTCTTTAAGATACGGAAGGATGTGTTTCTGAAATGTGAAACTAGATATACAATGGATCCTGATTACGTGTTGTATGTGCATGCATACTTCAGTCTGAAGAGAAGGGGTAGAGGAAAATGTATGAGTATGTGTCTGTGCTGAGTGTATGGTGGTGTTAGAGGAGGAGGAAGTTTCGAGGGGAGGGAAAAAAGGAAACCAGTGTGTTGTGTGTTGAACCTCATTAGCAAGCTCCTTTAGTCTGTTTTTCTGTGATACCAAGGAGATTGAAGCAATGAAACAAAAAATATGTTCTTTGTTTGACTCTAGTGAACTGTTCTTCTAACGTTTACTCATACATACTTTTCTGTTATTCTTAGTCTATACAATTTTTGGGGGGATATGGTTTTACTGTCTCCCTCCAAGGCCTTCCACTAAGGCGAGTTCAGATCCAAGTGAAAGAAGTTGTTTAATGTGCAAGGAATAAGGCAGTGCAGCACAAGCCAGAGTTGGAGAAGGAAAGTGGTACTAGGTTATGGATATTTCTGCAGGTGGCCAGGATGTGATAAAGGTAAAGGAGGTAAAGGCAATACAGAATTAAGCTGAAGAGTAATTATTTTTTTTCTGAGGAAAAAAAGAGACCCATGATTGAATCTCATTTTGTGTTGATGACAAAAGCTGTGCTTCAAATCTGATATCTTTGTGGTTTTCTAAGGTTGGAAAACAGCAAAACTTGATTAACATTTGTTTCCTTGACAAGGTCTGTGAAGATTTATCTGTTGGAGCATATTATTTAACTGTGCTTTAAGATGCTTGGTCTTACCATTTTAGGTATATTTGGAATTTTCCCTTTCCAAGGGATAGTGGGAGAAGGATTATTCAGTCTAAATATGAAATCAGTATTTAAAATGAAAATGATTCGTTAACTGTCGTTCATAATTCATGAGAATCCTTTCTCATGTAGGTCTGACTACTTGGCATTAGAAATTATTCTTAAAAAAAATTGTTTTTAATGTGTTTATTTTTGAGAGAGACAGAGACAGACTGTGAGCAGGGGAGGGGCAGAGAGAAAGGGAGACACAGAATCTGAAACAGGCTCCAGGCTCTGAGCTGTCAGCACAGAGCCCACCACAGGCTTGAACTCATGAGCCATGAGATCATGACCTGAGCCGAAGTCATATGGTTAACCTACTGAGCCGCTCTGAATTACTGGGTAATTTCAGGTGCCCCAGAAATTACTTGTACTTGATACAGACATGCACATTTGTATATATATATATAAAACACTCAAATATATTTTTATATATGTAGAAACACATGTGGCCTTTATTGAGCTCATAAAGAAATACAAAGGAAGATAGGTTCTGTTTTGGGGGGGTGGAATCCCTTACTCAAAACGTTTGACTTACGGGTCTTGATATGGAGGAACCTACTCCTGTTACTATTTTCCTGGTAGGGGAGGAGGAGGATGGCAAGCATTTCTTGGCTTCCCCTCCCCTGCTAGTTGGATTTGATACCATCCTCAGCCCTGGCTCTCCCCCACTACACTTAATAACAGGAGTGTGAGTTTTAGGAGCCTTTGCTCTTGAAGGCTCACCCTACTTTCTCAGCATTCTCAGATGCTTCTAGAGCCTCCCTCCACACCCCCTTCCCAATCCTTTCCTTGTTCTTTCCCCTTTTATAATGGGAGGTAGGAAGGAGTTTCTCATCGCTTTGACTGGGTAGATGTGTTTCCACTTTGTTCAAATTTTTATATGTTTTTTTTTCAAAGGTTAGAAAAGGTGGGTGTAGTACTGTAATCATTATATTTTAAAGTTCAGTAACCTTGACAGACCAACATGGGAATTCTAAGACATTTTATAGTATTTTAATGGGAAACAGCAAACTTAGAGTTGAACTTTGATGAGTGACATAATGGTAAGTTGCCCTATATTTAAACAGTTTATAAATGCAGTTTTGCACTTTATTCTAAAATGAGATATCCTAATGGTAACTCAAGTCTTTCTCTTTGGTTGGATTAGATTTGCTTTTGACTTGAAGCTTTTAGTGTTCCTAATCAGAACACTTCTTGTAGGTGACTAGTGGGTGAGATAGGGACTTGGAAGTATTTAATGTCAAAATTAAAACATAGTAGTCACTCTTGGGACTTTGAAACTCTGAGGACCCATAAGGTAAGGTGGGAAGTCATTGTTTTTTAAATAAACTTTTACTTATTAAGGCTTATTTTAAAAAGCTGTTTCTTTTCTTAATTATGGTTGGAAAGCAGTGTTTGAGGAAAACAAATTTACTATGTATTTTTTCAGTAAGATTAACTAGAACAGATACGTTAAGACTTCCTATTAAATACAGAGAAGCAAAGGCCTTATAAAACATTGCCCTTATGTGGATTTCTATAAATGGATTAAAAAAGTTTTCAGTTTTGCAGTTTTGCCTTACTACCCAGTACCTGACCCTTGTCTTTTGCTTTATTAGTAATGAAGATGTCTACAAACTGTGACTTACCTTCTCGTATTAAAAATGTATGAAGATGAATGTATAATTTTAAAGCCATATAATGTATGAGTGATTCAGTTGAGAATTAGCTATTAGATAACTGAAAACTGTATTTATTTTATTTTTTTTAATGTTTTATTTATTTCAGAGAGAGAGAGTGTGTGAGCAGGGGAGGGTCAGAGAGAGAGGGAGGTACAGAATCCAAAACAGGCTATGAGCTAGCTGTCAGCACAGACCCCGACACGGGGCTTGAACCCTCAAACCATGAGATCATGACCTGAGCCGAAGTCGGGCGCTTAACCAACTGAGCCACCCAGATGCCCCTGAAAAATGTATTTAAAAAACAAGATTTAATTAATGGAAAATTGTCTGGAGATTTTTCTGGTTTTTTGGTTTGTTTTTTTTTAGTGTACCATAGGCATTTAACTGTATGTATTTCTTTCATAGATCTTTGTTTTTTAATTCATGAAAACATGACAAGATGAACTTTAATTGTATAAAGCGTACTTGTGGAAGTTCATATGATCTCCTTGGAATATATAGATAGAAAGTTTTCATATGAGTTAATTATTAATAGTGATGTTATTGAGCATTAAGGATCTTAAGTGTTTACTCTATGCAAGGACTGCTAGGCAGTCTTCCGTGTATCCTCTGATTCAGTACTCGTGACAGCCCTTAGGTGATGTGGGTATGATTCTGACTCCAACTTGACAGACGAAGAAACTAGGCTTAGAGAGGGTAAGTGACTAGCCATGGTTCTCAAAGCTAGAGTGTGGCACAGCCGAGTGTCAGAGCCACATTGGTTCACTCCAAAGCTGGTGAGTCTCCTCACTTTGTTATTTAAGTCGTGTGCATTCAGTTTTGTTATATTTTAATACAGTTACTAAGCTACCTCATTACGAAAAAAATTACATCATATAAGCAATGTTTCAATGGGAAGAAGGGGCCTAGAGAATATCAGAATTGGAGTAAAAGTTATTTTTCCTACAAGAATTCCAGTTTAATAAAGGTTTCTTCTAATAGCTGTGTTTATGTAGTTACAAAATCAAGGTCTTGCGAATCCAACATTTAACTCATGACTGATGTTTATTTTCCTCTTGCACTAGTAGCATAATTAGTACTGTGCATCCTTAATGCATTCTTAATATATGTTATGACAAATCTCATACAGGCAGTTAGAGACACTGTTCAGTCACACAGCCACTGTTTCTTGTCAGACCAGAACCGTAAGTGGTCCTTGTAACAAGTGTTCCTTGTAAGACAAGAGTTTAATTTAATTTATGCTACAAAAATGTGTTCTGTGAGAGCAGTCCTCTAATAATTGGTATATAATAGCAAAGGAAAGCCACACGTGGATATACCAGCTTCAGTCTGACATAGAGAAGAACTTAATTTCTTTCTCTGTCTTTATGTTCTGGATAACGAACTGTTTGGTAAAGTTGCCAGTACATAATTTATTTCACATTTATCTGAAGCATTTCGTAATAGAGAATTTTAAAATACTGATAATACTATTGGCTTAAAATTTTTCTTACCTGAAAGACATCTTTAATTTTTAAAAATAAATTCTAAGAGTAAGTTTTAACATTCCAACAATTTGTTTTTCTTTAGGAGTAGATCCCATAATAGATCACGTTCAAGACAGAAAGACAGACGTAGATCTAAGAGCCCACATAAAAAACGCTCTAAATCAAGGGAGAGAAGGAAGTCAAGGAGTCGTTCACGTTCACGGTGAGTTTTGGGGAAATTAGTGGTAATTGTTTTGTGGCTTCATTTGTTAAAAAATGATTGTGATTTAGATTTCTAATGAGAGACATGAAATTTTTCTGATTGTTTTAGTAGTGATTAATATTGGTTGCCATTCATTTGAATCTAATGATGACCATAATGACTCTTGAGGTTTCTAAAATATTTAATTGAGTCTGATAATTGTTTTATTTAGCAGCTTCATGTTCACCTGTGTTATATAGAAATTATTATGTAATGTGTTCTAAGCTGGTATAAATTGTTTTGTGTTGATAATTGTTGAGCACAGAGAGGGAGGTCCTTTTTGGGGAGTAGAATAATTTTAGTTGTGAATTTATTTATTTATTTTTTTTTAAAGGGACAAGAGAAAAGACACCCGAGAAAAGATCAAGGAAAAGGAAAGAGTGAAAGAAAAAGATAGAGAAAAGGAAAGGGAAAAAGAAAGAGACAGGGAGAAGGAACGTGAAAAAGAAAAGGAACGGGGTAAAAACAAAGATAAAGACCGGGAAAAGGACCGGGATAAAGACAAGGAAAAAGACAGAGAGAGAGAGCGGGAAAAAGAGCATGAAAAGGAGCGAGACAAGGAAAAGGAGCAGGACAAAGACAAGGAACGGGACAAGGACAGATCCAAAGAGATAGATGAGAAAAGAAAGAAGGATAAAAAGTCCAGAACACCACCCAGAAGTTACAATGCATCAAGAAGATCTCGTAGTTCCAGCAGGTTTGATAATGCTTAAACCTTTTATTGGTGACAAATGAAAACAAATTGTTCCATGCAAGTGGGAATAGTCCAATAATATGAAAAGGTTCTCGTCTAATTGCAGAGTCAACATTTCTCTGTTAGAGCACTTGCCAAGTATGGAGCCTGTGGGAGGAGGAAGAGATGATAATTGGACAAGATGATCTGGAAAGTTTTAACTACTTTCTAATCCATT
The DNA here is from genome assembly GCA_017311185.1 of Proteles cristata cristata. Lineage (NCBI taxonomy): Eukaryota > Metazoa > Chordata > Mammalia > Carnivora > Hyaenidae > Proteles > Proteles cristata. The sequence goes on from JAESUZ010003824.1 coordinate 282,197, forward strand.
GTTTTAACCTTGGTGGTGGCAGTGGCTGCTGCTGCTCATTTTGTTGGAGGATGAGGTGGCAAGGGCAAGTGTTTCTTCCCTCTCCTTTTTTCCTCCCTCACTCCCTCCCTCCCTTTCTCTCTCTCTCTCTCTCTGTCTCTCTCTCTCTCACTCTCTCTCTCAAATAGGAAACAATTGATCTCAGACTTCTAAAATTTCTTTGGAATGATGTGGTAAATTCTGTATGCAAAGTGATCACTAAAATTGCAGTGTTAGTCCTTTTGTCCTTTCATTTAATTTTTACTGCTCTTATTTTGAGTGAGTGCATGATGTTTACATTTTAGTTTTCCTTTATCTGTCAATTTTAAGGTTTTGTTTTTTACTTAGAGACTGTTGCCTCTATTAATAAGTACACTGCCACCAGGTGGCAGCAGGTTGCCATAGTAACAGCTGCAAAAAAGAGGACCTTCCTTGATTGAAGATTATCTAAACCTATATCCATAACTCCAGATGATACCATAACTGATAAACAGAGGTTCCTAACTTGTGTTAAGCTAAGTTGTATTTTAGTCAGTTTTCTGGATATTTTAAATGTGGTTTTGCATAGAAAATAATTGGAAATGAATGTATATTTCCTGTGTTGTTTTTTTTTTTTTTTAACTTTAGGCTGTTCTTTTTAAATTTTTTTAAAATTTATTTTTGAGAGAGACACACACAGCATGAGCAGGGGAGGGTCAGAGAGAGAGAGGGAGACACAGAATCCAAAACAGACTCCAGCCTCTGAGCTGTCATCATAGAGCCCGATGCAGGGCTCAAACCCGTGAACCATGAGATCATGACCTGAGGCGAAGTCGGATGCTTACCCGACTGAACCACCCAGGCGCCCCTAGGCTGTTCTTAATACCAGTGTTCGGGGGGGAAAAAAAAATACCAGTGTTTCGTCAGATAACACAAGATAGTAGCAAGCATTTTTTGAATGCTTTACTGCATACCGGATTTTGTCTCAGCACAGTTTGTCGTGACCTACCTCATTTAATCTTCACAGTAAGTCTGTGAGAAGACTTTATTACCATGATTTCAAAATACGAAGAAATTGAAGCTTAGGGGAAATTCTCCATCTGCTCTGCACTTTGATATTAGAAGCGCAGTAGCTCTTTCTCCTTCTTTTATGAGGTTAGGTTTAATTGAGAATTCTATAACTGGTACTTGGTACCTGCTTTTAAAAACTGCCACAGAAGCATGAAGTTGAAAGTAATGGTATATGTTCAGATGGAGCTTAAAATAGATCACTGCCATATTTTGGCAAATTGGACCAAAAAAACTGAAGAATTTCCTTGACCTCATTGCTCCAGACACCATTTGAGCCTCGCAACTGCAGCTTCACTGCACAGTGATTTTACTGTGTCACATATTCCGTCCTGTTTATGTGATCATTAGTCACTGCCCTTTGTAACACAAAATAATGTTTTGATTCCTTTTAAGTTCAATAGAATTTGCTTTTTTGATGACTTTGAAATATTTAATTAAAATTTTCAGGGGCCATTTTAAGTTGCTTCATTTTTATGAAAGTACAGATGTTCACATTCATTCTTAAATATATACTTAACTCACCACTGGGGCCTGGAGAATAAATACTGACTGACATCAGTTTCTAAAGCTTCAGAAGTTTGGAATGTTTCATGCTTTCAGAGGAGCTTGGCCAATAGCATTTTTCCGTTTCTCATGTGTTCTTAGTTGTTGAGTAAACTGAAAACATTTCAACTGCTCAGAAAAATAGTGTGCTTGGTATTTCTATCTTCAGCATTGTCCCCTAATCTACATTTTTAAAGAAAATTTTGATATTTAAGCAGAAAATATTTATTGACACTGGGTATGTGCCAGAGACTTTACTTGGTATTTTACAGGTATTACCCTAAATTCTCATCACAATGCTCCTTTTCCAGAAGGAAGAATTGAAATTCAGAGTACATAATATGACACTAGTCATGCAGCTGATAAGGTGTGGAATCAAAATTTCACTAAGTCTGACCAACTACAGTTCTTCAAACTATGGCTGACTGATTAACATTCTAGATTGCTGTCTTTCTAGGCTTAGCTCTCATTATCATCAGGTGTCAGTCATTAAGATGTCCCCCTATACATAGTGCTCTTGAACAAAGACTTAAACCAGTCAGGGTGGAATCATATTTTATAAACAAGTAAGATACGCTGACATTCTCATGCTCTGAAATAAGTACCTCCCATTCTTGTGCTGAGCTATTAAGGCATGGCATTGACTGAATGGAATATCGTTACCTATGTGTTTCCAAAGGTCTTGAGCTTTTTTTTTTTTTTTAACATCTGCGTCTGTCACATCTGAGCATTATCTAATTTTTTAATATTTTATGAGAAATGTAGAGAAGATGTTTCATTAGCCTAGAATCTTTTTACTGAAGTGATATGGAGGACTTGAATTCTAGGGACTTTGGTTCTTTTCATCTATATGGTCACTAATCATCAGGGCTTCTTGTGAGATCATTGACCACATTAATTGTAATAAGTATTTTCCCTTACTTCATCCCCTGAAGTTTGGACATCTTGAAATTCATTGTTTCTCATTTGACCAGGTTTTCAATGAAGTAATTTTGAATATGCGTCATTTGCTAACATGTTAGCAAAGTAGTTTTAATAATACTAGACAATGTTAATCAAGGTAGCAGTTATTTTTTATTTCATATTTAAGCCCCAGCTTTTATCTATTTTACTTCTGTCTTAGCAACTTATACACTCAGTTTTAAATGAATAGAGCAATAAAATGGTAGGAAATTGGAGGGTAAAACAGTTTCTCTGTAAAGTAAATTAATGTAAATTCTTTTTTTTTAAAGAGTTTTAAAAAAATACTTTATTTCTGAGAGAGAGAGAGAGAAACAGTGTGAGCAGGGGAGGGCCAGAGAGAAAGGGAGATACAGAAACTGAAGCAGGCTCCAGGCTCTGAGCTAGCTGTCAGCACAGAGCCCAATGCAGGGCTAAAACCCACGAACCGTGAGATCATGACCAAACCAAAGTCGGACGCTTAACCGACTGAGCCACCAAGGTGCACCTGTAAATATTTTTCTTATAGACATTCTAAATGCTCGAACTGGAAAGTTCACTTTTTACAAGCCAACTTAATCTTTTAGTTCTTAAAAAGGACTTACTACCTTGTTATGAAATAATCCACAGTAGGGCATCAAGGAGCTAGAAGCATGACAAAGGATCTGGATAAATAAAACATGTTTTAGATGCTGAGGAAGAGCCTACTTGAGAGGATTCGGAACATCTATTAATATTCTTTCTATTTAGGAAATTATTGTTCAAATAAACCAGATGAAAACCTTTTCTGTTGTAAAATCTTAGAACATATTTTCCATGTCTAAAAACTTGATGGTTCAGAATTTGACCTGCACTGAAATTAGATAACAGAACTTTCTCTTAAGGGACATGATTTTAAACCGACCTTTTAAAGGAATACTGTTCACTTGAGAGCATTAAGAACCCTTTTGTTTTGTATATTTGAATTGTCCTGTATTTAAATTGCTATATTTTTAAATGATATATTCTCAACTTTCAGGGAAAGGCGTAGGAGGAGGAGCAGAAGTTCTTCCAGATCACCAAGAACATCAAAAACCGTAAAAAGGAAATCTTCTAGGTCTCCATCTCCTAGGAGGTAGGTGGAAAGCATAAATCCAGGAACGGAAGTGGGGGGAGAAAAATTTTCTTTTTAATCTACTTTTAAACCTTATTTTTTTATTTTTAAAATTTTTTAAATGTTTTTATTTTTGAGAGAGACAGTGCAAGTGGGGGAGGGCAGAGAGAGAGGGAGACACAGTATCTAAAGCAGGCTCCAGGCTCCAAGCTGTCCGCACAGAGCCTGACGCGGGGGTCGATCCCACAAACTGTGAGATCGTGACTGAGCCGAAGTTGGATGCTTTACTGACTGAGCCACCCAGGTGCCCTTGTCTTTATTTTTAAACTAAGCATAGTTAAAAGAACAAAGCTTAGAATTCCCTATTAAGGTTAATATTTTAAAGTAAAAGGTATTAGATCTCTGAATTCCTCCCCCCCTAATTCTAAAGGCATATTATTTTTATAAATGAAACTTGTTCATTTAGTCTTCTCTTAACTTTGATCTTGAATCGGTGGGTCTCCTATTAATGGTGAATGACAGAGGCAGTGGCACTGTAGGTCATTTGAAGTTCAGAGTTTTGCTAGTAGTCATTCAGCCCTTTCTGGGAGCTACCTCTAATTCTTTATCCTTTTCATTCCTGTTTATTCTCTTTTTTGTTTTGGAAAAGTAGGTTTGTTTTATTTGAATCTCATTACAGCAGATAAATTAATCTTGAACTAAGAAATTGAAAATACTTAATTGTGGTTTAGGCCACATGTGGTGGCCTCTGCATATCTTTAAAAAACTAATTGGGGGTATGGGGTGGAGTAGGTGGGGTTATAACGTCTGTTATATTACTTGGTCAAACCAGGTTACTGATATGCTTATTTACAATGTATTAGTGTTAGATAAGGCTGTTTGGTCAACAACATGGTAGGTCTTTAATTTCTTAGAAGTTAACTGGCATATTTTCAATATTCTTACAGCAGAAATAAGAAGGATAAAAAGAGAGAAAAAGAAAGGGACCATATCAGTGAAAGAAGAGAGAGAGAACGTTCAACCTCTACAAGAAAGAGTTCTAATGACCGAGATGGAAAGGAAAAGTTGGAGAAGAATAATACTTCACTTAAAGTAAGCAGCAGTCATTCAGTGTTTAGGCTTGGAATAATTAATAATTGTGATTGTTCTTTTTATATAGTACTAGTTTTAGGCCAAAACTTAAGAGCCGTAGTATCTTCTATGTTTTTGGTATTCTTTAATAATTGTTCAGTTGACAACTTTTTTAAGCTGGAGTTTTGAAGGGATGAGGTATGCGCTAACTGCAATTCAGACAAACACATTCCTTATTTTAGGGAGTCCTAGACTGGCATACAAAAAGACTGTCTCCAGGTAACGTGTATTTGATTTTATACAAGATTTCTGATTGAGGCCATTTTCCTTAAAATATATATATTTCCTGAAATATACTTGTTTCAGCAAATTTGACAAAAGTTCAAGTTGTCATCATTGGTTTTATAATATATACTGAAATTAGGTTTGTTGAATTAGAATAATTAATGGAAAACCAAACTCCACCAAGTCTGGTTTTTTTGGATAAATCTTTAACTACTTATGAATTACATTAATTCCTTTGTTATACCAGTAAGTATATTTGTACTTGGAAATGGATTATGAGTTCTGGAGGTTTCATCATCAGATTTCATTTACTCTTACGTTGATAGAGGTTTATGGTCAGTAACATTGACAACATCTTTTGAGCATTACTGTATGCCAGGCACTGTCCTACATGTTCTCATTTAAATCTCTTTTAGCTGTGGGCAGAGTTACTGTTCCGGAGCAGATTTTGCCAGGATGAATAGTGATTTCTTTTTCTACATCCTGTGAATTTTGCTGCTTTGATATCCAGATTACACATCTGTCCTGGCACCTTTGGCACCTGTTTGAATCTTTCAGCTGATCTGTCCCACTTTTTCAATTAAGTAACATTTTTTGAACACGTAGACTTTCTCAACTATTTTATTCTAAGTTACAGTTACCGGAGGACATATTGATATGTGTTTGTAGGTCTTATTTCTCTGAGAAGGTAATGGGAGAAACTACTCCGTTGTGTTCAGCTCACTGAAGTACACACTGTAGCCATAAGCAGATGTAATAGGCAGTTGCTGAGAAGACTATTCAGTGTACACCTTAATATTTATTGCAGGAGAAGGAACATAATAAAGAACCAGATTCAACTGTGAGCAAAGAAGTAGATGACAAGGAGGCACCAAGGACTGAGGAAAACAAAGTCCAGCAAAATGGGAATTGTCAGCCAAATGAAGAAAACCTCTCCACCAAAACAGAAGCAGTATAGGACTGACAGATGCGCCCCTAAACACACGCTGGAATAAAATCCAAAGTTATGAATTCTTCCAACAAGATGTTAAACAGTGAAGACATCCAGTTGAGTATAAAGATATGAACTAACAGCTTTTCTAGTTGTTAGGTGACTTTGTGGCCATCTTGTTACTGAGTAAGAAAAAAACAAAGCATGGACATCGTGAAAATAACAGGTGTTACCCAAACTCCTCATCTTCTAGAATTTGTGCATTTCCATGGTGGCTGACACACTCGTCATGTGGTTTGTTCGTGTTTGCCAAGAACCATTACAAATAAATGGGACGTCAAAGATCCAAATTTGTACTGTCCCCAAAGACTGGAGATAAGCATTGGAGGCTCTTTTAAAAAATGGTTGTTACTGAATTTTGTATTGTTTTACTTTTTTTTCCCCTCCAATTTCAGTATATACAGATTTGATGATGTGCTTGAAATCGGTGCAAATATATACACACCCTTGTAAGTGCAGAGTATGTAAGAAGTTTTAACATTTACTTCACAGGATTTACGGTGATTGTGTTAAATTCTCACTGTTGTGTTTTATTTTGCTCACTGTTTAGGACAACAGTTTTTTGTTAAAATAGTTTTACAGACTAAAATTGCTTAAATAAGTGGATTAACAAACAACTGACAATGCATGCTACTGTTCTCTTTCAAAAGGAAGAGCAATTGTGTTGAATACTAATAATAATGTATTAGTATTCAGTGTTTAGAATCATTGGGTCTCCTCACAAAGTAAGCATTTCCTTTTGAACTTTTTTAGACATTTCCAAGCTTATTATGAATAATATTACAGTGTGTGTTGTCAGCTGTAGGTGGCAAAGGTGCCATTATAAAAAGAAAACTGGGTTTTCAAAATGGGCTATGGGAGCACAAGCTGAAGCTTTAGTGCCTTCTACAATGTGGTATACTGTTTTCTAGAATTTTATATGTGCTAGTCATTCTCAATTCATATGGAACTTAGATGGATATTCCATTCACTCCCATAGAGAAAGTGTGCAGGTAGTGTGTCAGAAGAGCTTCTTACATAGTTCACCTCGCAGGAAGGAAGTCCTATTTTCAAGAATGACTTCAGAGCTTAAAACAACAATGCAGTTTTGGGACCATCAGTTTTATACTGTGATAATTGAATATGAAGCGTGTTCTTACTTTACTTAAATCAGAGCAAACACTTTCGTTGTCTCCATTGGATGGCCTTAATTATTACCTCTTAAAATCATCTTCTCGTAAGTGATGTGCAGAAATTCTATGTAAAGGAGAACACGTGAGGTTATTTGTTTTAAGGATATGTTTACTTGAGTTTAAAATATAGGTCATCCGTTATTCTTAGGCTCACTTTTTGCATAAGTATGCAAGTAGTAAAATGACAACATTGCTAATATTTTCCCCAAAGCCATAACTCAGTTTCAGAAATCTTTCATTATTGTTATAGTCCCCCAAAGTTACACTTTTTAATTAGCATGTTATTAAAAAAAAATCAAGTATAATTATTTTAATGCAATCTAATACAATCAAATTACTCCATTGCCTTACCTCATGGGAAGAGTTACTTATAGACTTAAAAAGCTGAGTAGCACATCAGTTACTTGGTTTCAACTTGAGTTTTCTTTTAATGTTAATACTATTGAAACTTAAGTATTTGATAGAAAATGGAAAGAATTGCCCTCATTGCAAGTAATGAAGCCTGGTTTGATTATGAAGCTGCTTAATTACTCCTCATGTGTTCAGAATTACTGTGTTTTTTTTCTTTTCCTTTTTGTCACCGTGTACATTAAAATTTTTGAAAATGCTTTACTATGTAAAGTATAGATGGTCATTTTAATCATTCAACCACATACGGTTGGCTAGTAAACAGCTTATTCTGATACAGGAATGCTTGGGTGCATATGGAAAGATTGTGAGTGTGTGTCTTGCATCAGCAGCTTTCTTATTTATAATATGTAGTAGAATAGAGCAAATGTTTGAATCTTTTTTATTTTTAGTACCATTTCTCTAATAAAGCTACGTATTTTAGAGGAGAGTATTTGTTTATGCATTTCAAAACAGCATCTTAGTTTATCATGTCTATCTTGTTTTATTTGGCATAGAGATTATTTCAATATGGAGATTGCATGTTTGTGTGGTGTTTTATTTCTTGTACTCTGGACTCTTAATGTTTCCTTTGTTGGCGGTTAACATAATTAGGTTCCTGCTGCTAATTATTTTCCTTGCTGATTATGTTCAGCTTTAAAATAATATTTCTATTGAAAGATACTGATTAGTAAAAGGAGGACATGAATAGGAAAACAGGAGATCCAGAGAAAGTGAAAAATGTCTTCATTGTGTTTATGGAAGCATAATTTTCTAGGGCCTGGGGGTATTGGAGTGAGTGTGTGCGAGAGAGAGATTGAGATTGAGATTATTTACTTACAGTAGCCTGATAGGTTTCCATTTATTTGTTATTTTCTTTCAAGCTATTTTGGTTTTTCTTTAAGACAATTCTTTTTCATCCCAGGTAGATGTTGTCAGGAAAACTTGAGGTAAGGCCAAGAAGACAGCCATTTTATTCTTGATCCTTTCTTTAATTATCTTTTTTCGCTTGATTATACAGAGAATACATTCTGTTCTTTAATTTTAGTTGCTCTCCATCATTCTAGACAACTTCTGTGGGTCCTCTTGTTTGTTTTCAGCAGTGCGTGATGAATTATTTATATTAAGGTGGGCCTTCATAATAAGAGGACCAGTTTCATGTGTGAAAACAAGTATAAGTTTTTAACTTCTACATTTGTCTCCATATTATTTCTCCATCTAATCTAATTAATTTATGGTTGCAAACACTTGTCAGCTTGTGATTTTGTTTAGAATTCTTAACATTCAAGAGTTTCAGTATCTGTGATGTTGATCTTCAAAAGTGTCAGAGGCTTAAATTTAGACCTGCTCAAAAATAAAAACTTAAATTTAGAATTCTTTCTTGTCAAGGAAGTAACTTCATTTGTGATTTTAGTTATTTGCAGGACCTCATTCATTTCTATATATATGTTGCTATCTTTATCTTAAAACTTTAAGAAGCCCTTAATCTAAATCAGCTCTGAAGATACTATTTAATTTTAAGAATTACAATATGTAGTAATAGGCTTTTAAACATTTAAAAAAATCTATTAGAAATAATATGATTTGATAAAATCGTATTTTTATGATTAGTCTTTTTAGTAGTTGAATTAGCTATTAGTATGAATCTTTTTGGAGGGATGCATTAAGTAACACTTCAATGCGTTATTATATTTTCACTGAAAGATAGTGTCCGATTTCAACTGGCTGGGTTATAAAGTAGATCACGTCCACAAAGTATGTTTCTTACACGTTTAAATATTTTTTCTTTTCACTGCCTACCTACATAGTATCCTCACATTTATTTAGTGTAATATTCATTTAAAATTGTTTGTTTTCAGATTTCAAAAGTTAGGGCTCTAAAAAGGGCTAAATTAGATTTCTGGAAGCAGTAGTCAAGTATAATGTAATATAAACACTTTTAAAATAAAAATGACTTCCCTACCTAATTTTGGGTTTGTGGCTGAATTTGTTTTTCTTAAATACACATCTATTGGTGATTCTGCCTAAAGATTGATACCTTATTTTAAAAATAAAAGCTAAAGCTATTGGTGGTTTTTTGGCCATATTCAGTTAGGTTGGTAGTAAGTAAGAACTACAGTTCTTTCCGTTCTATTTTACGGTATTTTTATATTTCCTAGCAGCTAATTTATCATAATAGTTTATATCTAAGATAACATTTCTTAATATATTGTTTTTAAAAGCAGGGTTTTGGTTTGGTGCCTGATTTTTAAGTTTACTTTGTATCTAGCTAACATTTTAATTTGGAAAATTGCCAACTTTTGGGAAACTTCATATATTTTACCGCAGAGATTTATTTTCTTGGGATTGGAATGGAATAATAGCTCTCTCCATTCTTAACTTTCATTTGCTAGATAGATAATTTCTTGACTAGATGTGCAAGTTCAAATTTCTGAAAATCATGCTGAAAGAATAAGAATCGAAGAGATGGAGTTCTACCAACTCGAGGCTGTGTGTTGGGCAGCAAATGGTTGGGGAGCAGTCTGCAGAGCTCCCTGATTTCCAGAAGATTACATCTGGGTGTATCGTGTTGTGGTTTAGGTAGTTCAGTTTAATAGTTAAATATTCTTCTTAATCTTACAATAGTGTTCTTTACATGATACTATGGGTTATCAAGGGAAGAGTTTAACATGTAAACATAAGATGCTGCATAGGTCGTGTATATTTATGTCAGTAGGGCTACTTCTAAGTGGTACTAGTAAAGATTTATCAAATAATGCTGCTATTGTGTTGCTATATTTTTAATAAAATGAAAATCTTAAAATCTCACCACTGTTGAGTAGTAATTTCACTTATTTCAGAGACATTTACTTACATACTCATGGCTTATTTTTTGTAACTGAAAGGTGATAATGGGCTCTTCTAGCCTTGTGTAAGGGTAATATCTTTCTGGTTTTGGTTTATAATATTGTGCTAGCCTAACAGGATAAGTTGGAAAATGTTCCCTCATCTTCAGTTCTCTGAAGGACTTTGTATCATATTGTCATTTCTTCTCCCATAAATGTTAGGTAGAGTTTCACAGTAAAGCTAACAAAATCTGGAATTTCCTTCCCACATTGCAAATCACTTTGGAAAGTAGATTCAGGGTTATTTATGTAGGTTTTTTTTCTTCTTGAGTAAGCTTTGGTGTTTGTGCATCTTCAAAGTAATTTGTTGTTAAATCCATTCCAAGTCTATTCTAACTTGTCGAATCTATTGCCATAAAGTTCATGGAATCCCCTTATATGTTAACAAATATAAGATGCATAGTGATATTTTCTCTCATTCCTAATATTGTTGAAAAGTCTTTTTATCAGCTTATGGGTTTAAAACGAATCAAGTCAGATTTTGCTTTATCAGATTTCCTCTATTTTCCTGCTTTTTATTTCACTTCTTTTTATTATTTCTTCTGCTTATCAGGTTTAGTTTGCTCTTTTTCTAAGTTTAATTTTTTTTTTTCAATGTTTGTTTATTTTTGAGAGAGGGAGACACAGAATCCGAAGCAGGCTCCAGGCTCTGAGCTTTCAGCACAGACCCTGACATGGGGATTGAACCCACGGACTGTGAGATCATGACTTGAGCCGAAGTCAGATGCTTAACCAACTGAGCCACCTAGGCACTCCACTCTTTTTTTAGTTTAAAGTGTGAGCTTGAGTCGCTGATTTGAGATCTTCTTTTCTAATACAGGTATTTTAACCCTATGAATTTCTAAGCACGGCATTAGGTGCATCTAGCAAATTTTGACATACTGTGTGTCTTTGTTTTCATTCAATTCAGAGCACTTAATAATTTTCCATTTGGCATTGTCTTTTGATCCATGGGTTATTTCCATTGTGTGTTATGTAGGGTTCAAATATTTGGGCCCTTCCAAAGATCTTTGTTACTGACTTCTAACTTAATTCCATTTTGGTTAGTAAATTGTTTATATGATTTGACTCCTTTACATTTTTCTGAGGCTTCCTTTATGGCTTACAATGTATCTTCATAAGTGTTCCATATGCACTTGATAAGAATGTATCATCTGGGTCTTTTTGAGTGAAATAATCTACAATGCCAGTTAGGTCATGCTGGCTGATGGTTTTGTTCAAGTCTTCCATACCATTACTGATATTCTGTCATTGCTGTCATTTAATGCTGAGGTCTTAAAATCCCTTGGTAGATTGTGGATTTTGTCTCTTTGTCATTATAGTTCTTTCTGATTTTGCGTAGCTACCCAGGTGCCCTAATAACTTGTAATTTTTAAGTGGTCTTAGGGTTTATTGTATGAATGGTAATTTATCATAGTCTACTCTTACATAGTAATACCACTTCATTTATAGTGTAAGAACTTGCCAATAATGCTCTTCTATTTTTCCTTCTCCCAGTTCATGCGATTTTTGTTCTGCAATTTATTTCACACATGTGTATGAATACATGTGTCATTCCCTACACTGTTAGCACAATACACAATTTCACACATGTGTATGAATACATGTCATTCCCTACACTGTTAACACAATACACTGTTAACAATTTTTGCTTAAACAACTTTAAAGAGATTTTGAAGAAGGGAAAAGTCTCTGATATTTACCCATATACTTAAAATTTATGGTGTTTTTCATTTCTTCATATAGATCCAGGGTTCTACTTAGTACTATTTTCCTTCTGCCTGAAGACCTCCTTGAACATTTCTTATAGGGGTGCCTGGGTGGCTCAGTCATTTAAGCGTCCGACTTCGGCTCAGGACATGATCTCACGGTTCGTGGATTCGAGCCCTGCGTCGGGCTCTGTGCTGACAGCTCAGAGCCTGGAGCCTGTTTCCGATTCTGTATCTCCCTCTCTCTCTGACCGTCCCCTGCTCACGCTGGCCCTCTCTCTCTGTCTCTCTCTCTCAGAAATAAAACATTTAAAAAAATTTTTATAGTTCAGGTCTGTCTGCTGGTAATGGATTCTTTCACCTTTTTTTTAACAATATTTTTTAAAGTGTTTTTAATGTTTTATTTATTTCTGAGAGAGAGAGCATGAGCAGGGAAGGGTCAGAGAGAGAGGGAGATACAGAATCTGAAGCAGCCTCCAGGCTCCAAGCTAGCCATCAGCACAGAGCCTGACGCGGGGCTCGAACCCACGAACCGTGAGATCATGACCTGAGCCGAAGTCGGACGCTCAACCAACTGAGCCACCCAGGGGCCCCCTTTCACCTTTTTCAGGCTGAAGTTTTTATTTCAACTTAATATTTTAAAGATACTTTTGCTGGATATAGACTTCTATATTGACTGTTGTTTTTTTTTTTTTCCTTTCTACTTTCCATTGTCCACTGGGTTACTTTGTTTCCAACAAGAGATCTGCTATCATTCTTATTATTCTTCTACCCAGAATGTGGCCTTTTTCTTGTGATCACTTTTTTTGTAGTTTATTTTCAAGTAATCTCTATACCTATTGTGGGACTTGAACTCAGGATCTTGACATCAGGAATCACATGCACTTCTGACTGAGCCAGAAGTTTTATGTTTTTATTTATGTTTCATTGCATGTGGTTCTTTGCACCTCTTAGGTCTGTATGTTTTTAGTTTCAAGTTTGGAAAATTTTCAATTATTCAAATACATTTTCTTCTGCCCTCTTTATTATCGCCTATTAATGTATATTTTCCCTTTGGTGATGCATAGGAGCACATGTACCCCAATGTTCATAGCAGCACTCTCCACAATAGCTGAAACATGGAAAGAGCCTAAGTGTCCATCAACAGATGAATGGATCAAGAAGATGTGGTTTATCTATACCATGGAATACTACATGGCAATGAGAAACAATGAAATCTGGCCATGTGTAGCAACATGGATGGACCTTGAGGGTATTATGCTGAGCGAAATAAGTCAGGCAGAGAAGGACAAATATCATATGTTTGCACGTATAGGAGGATTAGGAGGAACTTAACAGAGGACCAAGGGGGAGAAGAAGGGGGAAATGGTGGGGGAAAGGGAGAGAGGCAAACCATGAGAGACTCTTGAATGCTGACAAAAACTGAGGACTGATGGATGTGGGGGGAGGGGGAGATGGGCATGGAGGAGGACACTTGTGGGGATGAGCACTGAGTGTTATGTGGAAACTAATTTGACAATAAACTATTTGTAAAAAAAAAAAATGTATATTTTCCCTTGAAGTTGTCCCACTGCTTACATCAATCTCTTTTTTTTCCCCAGCTGTGTGTGTGTGTGTGTGTGTGTGTGTGTGTGTGTGTGTGTGTGTGTGAGAGAGAGAGAGAGAAAGAGAGAGAAACTTTGGATAGTTTTATTGCCATGTCTCTTGAGTTTCATATTCTGTAGAGTCTAATCTGTTCATTTTATTTAAGTATATCTTTTAAAAAATAACCTCAAGTCATTTTTATATCTTTCATTTCTCTTTTACATGTTTAAATGTAATTTTAAGCATATGAAAATGGAAGTCTGCTCTTACAGTTTCTAACCTACTTATTTGGCTCCATACTTTTCGCTGATTCTATCTATTCTCTACAAAAAAATTTTTTTTTTAATTTTTTTTTTTAATGTTTTATTTATTTCTAGGAGAGAGAGAGACAGCGTGAGCAGGGGAGGGTCAGAGAGAGAGGGAGTCACAGACTGAAACAGGCTCCAGGCTCTGAGCTGGCAGTCAGAACAGAGCCCGACGCGTGGCTCGAACCCACGAACCACGAGATCATGACCTAAGCAAAAGTCGGACGCTTAACCGACTAAGCCACCAGGCGCCCTCTCTACAAAAAAATTTTTTTTTTTTTAATTAAAGTGTTTTATTTATTTCTAGGAGGGAGAGAGAGAGAGAGAGAGAGAAAGAGACAGCGTGAGCAGGGGAGGGTCAGAGAGAGACGGAGATACAGATTCTGAAATAGGCTCCAGGCTCTGAGCTGGCAGTCAGCACACAGCCTGACGTGGGGCTCGAACCCACGAACCGCGAGATCATGACCTAAGCGAAAGTCGGACGCTTAACCGACTAAGCCACCCAGGCACCCCTCTACAAAAAATTTTTGATCAGACTTTGGGAAAAGTGCAAATGATGGATCCTGAAGCTTAAACTTTATGATTTTCATAGTAAATCCATCCTAGGAACTATTTAAGAAAAGAGTAAGGACAAGATCTCAGGATAGAGGCTTCAGTCCGTTCTCATTAGGCTGCGCCACGTGCAACATGGCCAGTGACAACCGATGAAGGAGGTAGTAATTACAAAGACTGACTTCTCCATGGATCATGAAATCTCATCTCTTTAAAGATTCAGTGATGCCTCTCAGCCAGGAGCTTGGACCCAGTGGGTCTCCTGTGCTTCCAGGGTCAGGCAGCCCGGAATCCAACTAGGCCCATGAACACACTGGGGTTTGGACGTTGGAGAATTCTCACTTCACAGTGTCACATGAGCTGAATCTGTGGTACATGCTTTTATCTTTGTTGTCCTAACTTCAAGCTCCTACTAATTTCATGGTGTGAGAGCAAGCTAGTTTCAGAAACTTGAGTAGAGGTAAAACGGAGTTTTACCTTAATCGGGATAATGTGATTATTAAACATCACAAAACTAACAATGTAAGGTACAACTAGCAACAGATTGTTGCCATGGGTAGAGTTGGCGATGTAAGCATGACTAGAATTTTGAAATTCTACAGCCAATCTCTTTGGTTTCAGAGTTCTCTAGTTTCCTGTGTATGTAGGCTCTTTATCTGTTCCTAAAAGTGATAATAAACAGTAATCAGTTAATAGCAATAGTAATTGTATTCTGAAACGAAGGAAGCTGGCAGCTTCTCACAGAAACTCTGAAATCCAGGGAGGTGGATGGGGCTGCTGCTGCCGCTGCGAGCTTCTGTGTTGCCTTTGTGTGAATTACGAAAAGGTGCTGCCTCTGGGCGAAGCCTCCTGGACACGTGGCTTGAAACGTGGAGCTCAGACAGGTTCAGCCTCCCTGGTCTCCCAGACTGGGCATTCCTGTGCAGTAAACAGACTACACAGTTGTCTCTGGGGCACCAGTGACAGGAAGTGGCTCCAGCGAGTCTCCCCACAGCCACAACACCTGGCTGGCTTGTTCGGCCTTTCTTGGTGTCAAAAAGGATAAAAGCCTAACTGTGAAATCCTGAGCCAGTATAAATAATGCTGCAGAAGATGAAGAAATGTTCACACATAACAGTATTTTAGAGCTTGAAAGGATTTGGGAAATGATCTAGTTCTTCCCTTCTTGCTCTTTAATGGGTAAGGATCCCAAAGCTCACAGGAAGTGAGTAGCCCCAGGTTGACCAGCACTAAGTAGCAGGGTCTGGCCAGGGTCATCAGCAATTTCCTATCCAGTATTTAACTATTTTTAAATGGTACATTAAAACCCATCTCAAAAATGCAGATAAAAAGCTATGTTTTCTGATTCAGTGAGTACAGGACTCCCAAACATCATTTATAGTATTTGGAAAAGCAATTTTCATTTCCGTAGAATCATGGCTTCTGGCAGTAATAATTCCATTACCCTTGATGAGCCAACTGAGACTTCCGAGTTAATGCAATTTGTGTTCAAAGATGTCCTAAAAGGCTGAGGTAACTTCATTATCCGCGCATGACTGTTAAACGTACTACTGCTATTAAACAATGGGAACATCTAACATGACTGTAATAGGATTTTCTGTTCTTTGAGGTCAGGTGCAAAAGTTTAATGAGCAATTTAATTGCTTGAAGTATTCAGTATGTCTTATTTTTGCTTCAGTGTTTTGGTAACATAGGTTCAGTTGAGATATTAGAGTTTGGTTTGGATGAGATATGAGAGTTTTTACCTTCAGGGAAGAAGACCCGCCTTAGAAGTCATGTCCAGCTTTTTCAGATCCTATACTGGCCCTAACCTCACCTGTTACTAATTAATTACTCTTCATAAAATCTACAAAACTTGGAGCTACATTTCATTTTAGAAATTTTACTCGAGTGAGAGACAACCACCACAACCTGGGTGGCTTAAGATCATAGAAATCCAGCCTCTCAGACCTCTAGGTCAGAGGCCAAGAGTCTGAGATCAAGGTGTCCTCAGCGTTATGCTCCCTCTGAATGCACCAGGGGAGAATCTGTCCCATGTCTTACTTTTGGCTTCTGGTGCTGCTGGCTATCCGTGGCTCCCTTGGCTGATTGATGTGTCACTCCAGTCTGTTCCATGGTCACATGGCATTCTCCCTCTAAGTGCCCTGAGTCTCCTCTTGTAAGGACGGTAGACCCATTGGATTAAGCGTTCTGATTAGTCCAGTATGGCCTCATTGTAACTAATTGTATCTGCAACAATCCTATGTGTGACTAGGGTCACATCCGCTGGGATTAGGAAATGAACCTATCTTTTGGGGGTGGAGGTCACAGTTCTAAATACTATATAGGATGCAACCTTACTCGTATGAATACAAAAACACTACCAGTAGTTATTAATTACCTTTCTATGGGGCTCTATGAGTCAGGTGAAGGTGGGGTGCGGGGAATCCTAAGTTACATCAATCATTCTTGTCCTCACAAGGTTATGAAAAAACTGATGATGAGTAAGTCACTTTAGGTATATGTCATAGTAGGTATTTATTAGAAAAAAAAAATAGATCCGTATAGGACACAGTTCACATCAATGTAGTTAGGGGAGGCCTCTCTGAGGATATACATTTGAACTAAAAAAGGTTGAAATGAGCCAGTGATGGGAAAGGCAAGGAGAAAAATGTTCCAGGTAGTGGCAACAGCGAATACTAAGGCCCCACGGTGGGAAAGAGCTCAAAACTCCAGGTCCTCAAGGAACAAAGAGGGGACACAAGAGGAGATCAAAGATGTAGGTGGGATCTTAACCTGATCGTTGATAAGTGGCTCCCCAGTTTTTTGTTCTCAACACTGCAGCTTAGAAATACGGGTGCATAGATGTATACGTGTACACACACACACACACACACACACACACACACACACGCCCACAAGTGGATGGTAAGAAGAGAAGTATTCAGTCACGTTTTGGAGATGGCATCTTAGGATGCTAATGTATCACTTTAAAGCCATTAGAAATAGGTGAGATTTGAGGAAAGAGAGTAAAGGAGAGTGGGAGCAAGTCTTAAACTGAGAACAAACCGTGCAATCACTAAGTGTGTTCATCATCATTATTTTGTGCCTAGCCTAGCACACAGCACCGATGCCACAGTGTGTAGTGAACTGAGATGTGGGATCCCAGCAGAGCAGCATGTGAATCCTAGCCCTGACTGGTCCTAGCTGTGTGACCGGAGCAAGTCGTTTAACCTCTGAGCTTCTGCTTCCATATCTGCAAAGTGCGATCAGTACTACCTACTTCACAGGGTAGGTAGGTACGCTTCACTCAGTACTTGTTGGTTTCCTATCCCTTTCCTCCGATCATGTATTTCAGGGGTCGAACGATGGGAAGAAGCAGAGAGGGCCAAAGAAAAAGGTGTTTTAGAACAACTTGAACTTATTTAGTGCCTTGCTTAATGCCATCCAAACAAACAGTGCGTTATAGATGATTAATATATATATTTAATATATATTATATTTAGTAGGTTGAGGGCTTCCTCCTCTGTTGGGGAAACATGTGTTCCTTTGAATCAGGAGGCCCCAATCTGTTGCCACTTGGGCCAGTCTTATTTTCTGTATGCTTGCTGCTATTCTGTTTAGTGATTTCCTCCCCTCCCCCACCCCCCTCATTTAAGAAAGCTCCTGAATGCAAGTCCATTTCTTCATCTGGGAGCAAATGGAAGGAAGATATCAAAGGCAGTTTGACTATCCTGGACTTTTTCTTCTTTTCAAGTACCTAAGTTAGTTATTTATGAAAAAGCCACTGGTAATAAAATAGATCACAGTTATTGTTCCTGTTGGGCAGGTCTCTGCCGAGTTCACAAATGAAAGTGAAGTTTGTGCTGTAACTGAGTCCTTGCCCAGGTATTTAACAAAACTCTGGACCCACTGAGTCAGAGTTGGGGGCTATAGGTGGGATGGAGGGAGATGGGAATATGATTTTAACATACTTTCCAGGGTATTCTTATTAGCCAGATTAGAATCTGAGAACCATTTTTGTATGCTGAGGAGAAAGTTGTTATCCATTCTAGATCCTAAAACAGGAATTTATTCAATCACCTCTTGTCCCTAAATGAAGCCGAAATGCAGAGTACATTCTATGTGAAGCACATCTTACTTAGCAAATGGATTGCCTCTGTTATTGCAACTCCAAGAGTCTTTCCACCGTGAGTTCCTCAAATGTTTTGAACCATGAGAAACTGGGCACAAACGTGACATCAAGGCTTAGAAAAATCTAGAAATAAAATTAATAAGTCACATTTTCAACCTAAGGAACAAAGTTTATTACTTAAGAAAAGTCTTTTTTCCAAAATGATTTTTGTAAATGTGAATTGTGAAATGTGAATTGCACATTAAGATTTTATAAAGGCAGAGGTCTGGAGTGTCGGTGTGCGCGTGTGGGTGTGCACATGTGTGCTTCTGCGTGTTTCATAGAAGACAGGCAGTCCTGTCTCTGCTGGAGAGTCACACGCATGTCCCTCAGGCTCCCTGCACCCTCCTCAGAGCTGGCCTCTGCAGCCACAGTGGCTTCCCATGTTTCAGACTGCATAGCACCGGGTTGGCGGTAGACATACAAAGAGCAGTCATCAGAGATTTGACAGTTTCCTAGCAGATATATGGAAGGTGTCTCAGTTGAGGAAGGAGTGCCGTTTTCTCACGCACACAAAGGGTCTATATGAGCTGGCAGTGGTGCTCCCCCATGAGCCTCTAACACCACCCCAGTCTTGGAAGCGATTTTCCTTCCAGGATAACCAGGATAACCTTTCAGTTTAAGTATAAACTTCTGGACTGAGATTTGACATGCTCTTGGGGGTAGACTTGGATCAGATCTCTAGTCTGTGTGTTTCCCACACCTTTTTAAAAAATGTTTATTTAGGGGCGCCTGGGTGGCTTAGTCGGTTAAGCGTCCGACTTTCGCTTAGGTCATGATCTCGCGGTTCGTGGGTTCGAGCCCCGCGTCGGGCTCTGTGCTGACTGCCAGCTCAGAGCCTGGAGCCTGTTTCAGTCTGTGACTCCCTCTCTCTCTGACCCTCCCCTGCTCACGCTGTCTCTCTCTCTCTCTCTCTCACCTAGAAATAAATAAAACATTAAAAAATTAAAAAAAAATAAAAAACGTATATTTATATTTTGGAGAGAGAGGCAGAGAATGAGAGAGAGGGAGACACAGAATCCAAAGCAGGCTCCAGGCTCTGAGCTGTCAGCACAGAGCCCGACGTGGGGCTTGAACTCACAAACTGTGAGGTAAGACCTGAGCTAAAGTTGGATGCTTAACCAGCTGAGCCATCTCGGAACTCCCCACACCTTCTTTGTGACATCTGTGAATTTCTGACCTACTTCCTTCTGTCCTTCCTCACTGGCTTCTCCATCCGAGGGGGCTGCCTCCGAAGACAGTCCACGGGACACACACGATTTTGTGAAGGCAGGAATGCTATTGAAGGCTTAAGGAGTTTCAGGTCCGCACAGGCACTGTGTTTACCACAACACTGTTTTTTCCACCTCTCTGGTTCTGTCTCCCACAGAACCATGATCCTGACGTTCAACTTTTCTTATGTTGTAGTCTGTAGAATACCCTCCTTGACAAGCTCACTTCTACTGGGACCAACCTTGCCTTGTTTACCTTGAACTTCTGGGGAATAAAGAAGTTTTAAAAATATGTACGTGTATTTTAGATTGTGTTTTAATTACCTCATTTTGAATAGGAAATAGTCATATGTTTCAAAATTCAAAGGCCATAAAAGCATACAGTTTCCTTCTTCAGAACATAATTTGTTTCTTGTGAGTCTTTCTAAGATATTTTATTTTTATGGAAACAAATTAATGTGCATTTATTTTCTTCCATTTTTAATTTCTTTAATGTTTATTATTTGTTTTTGAGAGGGAGGGCATGAATGGGGGAGGGGGAGGGAGGGAGGGAGACATAGAATCTGAAGCTGCTGCAGGCTCTGAGCTGTCAGCACGGAGCCACACGTGGGGCTCAAAGCCATGACTCATCAGATCATGACCTGAACTGAGGTCGGCTGCTTAACTGACTGAACACACAGCTTTGAACTTTTTGCTTTTTTCACTTAGTACAATTGGAATGAAATTTTTCTCCACCTCATTTCCACCATGGCCGGAGGTTGACAGAGTGTCCCCTATGGTGTAGGGAAAGCATCCAAGAGGCTTGGGTGGACACCAGGGTCACTGGGTGAGCAAGACTCTGTCGCAGGTCAGGACAGGGAGCTAAGTGGGCAGATTCTAAAATCTTAGAGGACTGGGCTGGTTTTTCAGAAAGTCTCAAGGAGAAGGTGGAGATTGGCTGGGGTCTTAAAGCAACTGGGGACAGAGCATATCCTTCATTGTTTTCTTCCCTTCATTGGGTTACACAGGCCCGCTGGAAGGTAAGGCCTTTATTTTTCCCCGGGAGTTGGCAAGCCACTTTCTTTTCAGGAGATTTTTCAAGCACCCTCTGGTGAGCTCTGGGTAGGGGCACTTTAAATATTTTAGGATATCAAATTCTTCATTTCTGTGTTTGAAAAAATAAAGGTTATTGGAGAGATGAGGTATTTCAGATTTTTTTAAGTTTATTTTTATCTTTGAGAGAGAGAGAGAGAGAACTACAGGCAGGGGAGTGGCAGAGAGAGACACACACATGTACACAGAATCCAAAGCAGACTCCAGGTTCTGAGCTGCCAGTGCAGTGCCAGATACAGGGCTCAAACCCACAAACTGTGAGGTCATGACCTGAGCCGAAGTCTGATGCTTAACCCTCTGAGCCACCCAGGCACCTCAGAGACAAGCTATTTCAAAGCATAAGGGACTAGTGTAAAGGAGGCACCAGGAACTGATTCTGGAATTTTCCTCTTCTCTCCTGAGGTACAGTAATCCAAAGTGTCTCTTAAAAATCCATCTTGCAGACCCAGGATGACATCTTCAGAAGATATTAAGCTGCTGAAATGAAAGCCACAGACATTATCACTTAAATAAAAGAAGCAAGTTTCCTCTGCTGCTTTCAAGCTGAATAGCTCTCAACCCAGCGCACTTCCTGTGTGTACGTGCACGCGTGCATGTGCTGAAGGGCTTCTCTGAGGTAAAGTGAAGTTCATGAGCCGAGACGGAGCTGAGCTGTCCAAATTGGTTTCAGCTGAGGGCCTTTGTTAGCAGAGGCCGCGCTCCTGCTATCCGTCTTGTTATTTTTTTCATTTTCTTTCTGAATTCATTTCTTGAGCTTGGGGCCTCAAAAATAACAAGCTTTTAAAATGACTGCGTATGATACTCTCAGGCTCCACAGAGCCCAGCACTCCCTGCTTCGTGAGGCAGGAGTCTGGGTCCCGGTTTCCAGACAAGTCCACTGGAACAGAGGTAGGGAGCCAGGTCTGTTAGCGCTCTCGGCTGGAGGATGAGGGAAACGAAGGTCAGGAGGGCGAGAAAGGTGAGG
The DNA here is from genome assembly GCA_017311185.1 of Proteles cristata cristata. Lineage (NCBI taxonomy): Eukaryota > Metazoa > Chordata > Mammalia > Carnivora > Hyaenidae > Proteles > Proteles cristata. The sequence goes on from JAESUZ010003824.1 coordinate 304,201, forward strand.
GTCGGAGGCATGGGGAAATACTCCTAAGTAATGGCTCAATTCTCAAGCGTTCTTTTTTTAGAAAAAAATTTTTTAACGTTTGTTCATTTTTTGAGAGACAGACAGAAAGCACAAGCAGGGGAGGAGCAGAGACATAGGGAGACACAGAATCTGAAGCAGGCTCCAGGCTCTGAGCTGTCAGCACAGAGCCCCACATGGGGCTGGAACTCACAAACTGTGAGATCACAACCCGAATGGAAGTCAGATGCTTAACCAACTGAGCCACCCAGGTGCCTCTCAAGCATTCTTGAGCAATCTTCACATTGTATTAAAGTTTGAAATTGCTGGGCAAATGCCTTTTGGTAATGGATTCCTCTTAATTTCTGGCTCATACTCTCTTGGACCACGGCATAGGCACCTGTGGGAAACTGCCAGGCACTTAGCCAGGCATGGACTTCTAAGAGGGTTCTGTCTTCCTTAAGGTCTGCCCCACTACAATTTGCTCTAGACCAGAACCAGAGTCAGAGCTCTGGGTGAGAACAGTTCCAGAGCGCAGAGGAAATATGGCTGTTGCTGAAAGGATTGCAGGAACAAAATCCCGAAAGTGTATGCTGGACCCAGGTGCTGTGTGTGGATAGAGTGTGAAGGGGTGAACTGGGGCTGGGGAAAAATTATTGATGAGGGAGCCCCTCCTGGCAAAAACATCAAGGCCACCAGTCTGCTGGCTTGCTCTTTGTTTTTTTTCACCTTTACTTTTAAATTTTTATTTCTTTGAATTTTGAGAGAGAGAGGGAGGGAGAGAGAGAGCGCAAGTGGTAGAGAGGGCTAAGGGGGGGGGTGGAGAGAGAGAGAGAGAGAGAGAGAGACTTTCAAGTAGACTTCACACTTAGCAGGGCTCCATTGCGCGACTCTGGGATCATGACCTGAGCCAAAACCAAGAGCTGGATGCTCAACTGATTGAGCCACCCTGGTGCACCATGGCTTGTTTTTTAATACAAGGACAGAGTGGTGGCATCCGGTTAACCAGCTGCAAAGCAGGGCTGCCTGAGTAGAGTGCTGAGGAAGGGCTCCAGAGCTCAGGGGGCCAGGGGTGCTGGAAGGGATTTACTGGGTGAGGCCAAAGTAAGTACACCCAACTATTTTCCTTGAGAGAACTGAAGAACACTCCCTCACTAAGCTGATGAAGTGTTGTGCCTGATTCGCAAGTCCCCTAAGACCCCCAAGGAGCCGACACCGATGCAAGTACAAAAGCGTCTTTTTTACAAGCTCGAGCAGGGGCTCACCTGCCTACTGATGTAGTGGCAGAAGGGGAAGCCAAGAACAATAGTGAGCAGGGTTTTTATGGGGTAAGGGACGGGGATGTTACAGTACGTGTAGCATCATCACATAAGCACCAATTACAATTGTCCAGCACCCCTGGTAACAGCTTTGACCATTCAGTATCTGTGAGGTGTTCATTACTTTTGGTGGGACCCAATCATGACTTTTGAGAATCCATTGAAAATGACCAATTATGAGGTGAGTTCAAAGTCCCCACGTGGGTTTTAGGCAAGCGGTGAGAAATTGGCTAGTTTGTACAGAATAACTGTCTACAGTTCCCAGCCTTGACTCAGACCACAGGAATGTTTTTTGATTAGCTGATCTGAGGGCGGTCCAAGGAGGGCTTTAGCCTTGAGCAATCTGAGGAACCGGGGCTACGTGTAGCCCAAGGTTGCTCTTAATGGAGGCCTTAATTTCAAAATGATGTTACTTAGGCTCTTCAGTGCAGGGGGAGGAGGGAGTGGGCATTCTTTAGAACCTCAGGGAAGGTTGCAGGAGACCTGCTGCCACCGAACTGGCCACTCCAGTATCCATGGGGATGAGTCACCAAATGGCAGATGCAAAGTGGATGGAACTAACCTAATAGCCAGGGGAAAGTCAACGCTGGTATATAATGATAAAGACCATAGAGGGCTGCTTCAACACCCAAGTGTTGAAGTTATAAAGTGAATGTCCTCTTCTTCTTCTTTTTTTTTAATGTTTGTTTTTGAAAGAGAGAGAGAGAGACAGAGTGCAAGCAGGGGAGGGGCAGAGAGAGAAGGAGAAATAAAATCGGAAGCAGGCTTCAGGATCTGAGCTGTCAGCACAGAGCCCAATGCAGGGCCCAAACCCATGAAATGGGAGATCATGACCTAAGCCGAAGTCGGACTCCCAACAACTGAGCCACCCAGGCACCACTGTGAATGTTCTCTTCTTTGTCTGCAAATCCCTGTTGACAGTTTTGTGCGTGTCCTTCCGGATCTCATCCCATGCACATACAAAGTTCATGTATTTATTATCATCCTGAGCTCCCATCTGACGGACTGGGGAATGTTCATTCTGCATGCCAAGCTTTATGAGGCTGACTGGGTCACAGGCTTGCCGAGGAAACACCAAACCCTGTTCTCTCGTGTTGTCATTATTCGGCTATCAGGATAATGGGGTGAGAACAGCTTTCTCCCAGGCAAGGACTTGTCCTCTGGCTTCCAAGGGGTTACAACTCAGACATGAGCCCTTGGGGCTGGAGCCGCCCACTGACCCCCCCAACCCATGCCTGACCACTGTAGTCCATCACACGCACTGCCACCAGTCATTTCTGATTATGCCTCTTACCTTAAAAGCATTCACTTAAAAGCAGTCATACCTTAAAAGTACTACACCGCTGTCGTCTACACTATAGAGTCCCAACCTGGTACGCAGGCCCTTTCGAGGCCCTCCAGGATGCAGTCCTGTGGTAGGTAGGCTGTGTTAATTGTTAGTTTTGTCTTCCCTTTTCTCATCTCCTTTCTTCTGGTTACAGACCCTGTTCTGTAACAATAAGGTGGGCATACAACTCGGGCCTGGCCAACCATTGCACCCCATTCACAAGAACCCAGTGATTGGTGCGGAGAAAGGCCAGCGTCTTGAATAAGGTCGATCAGATTGATCTCTGGCTCTAGGCAAGAGGAGAAGTTGCCTGATGAGGGGCTGTGCACCTGCAACTGCTGGTGCTTGTGATTCTGTGACAACCCGGAGGCAGCTGGGCTGCGGAGGGAGGGAGGGAGGCCAATACTCGGTGAGTACGGCTGAGGGAAGGCGAGAGAGACAAATGGGAGATATTTTTAGTGCTTACATCCAAACGTACCTGAGGCTGGCAGCAGCCCTGGGAGTTCCAGTTATGAGATCATTGAATTCCCTTCTTTTCTGACTCGCCTAATTTGAATTTGGTTTCAGTTCTTTCATTGGAAGAGTCCCTTCCTGATGCGGGCCCTATCCATCTTTACATCCCATGTTCCCTTCTCCTTCTTTCTTTTGAAATGTTTATGTATTTATTTTGAGAGAGAGACAGAGAACATGAGTGGAGGCAAGACAGAGAGGGAGACACAGAATCCGAAGCAGGGTCCAGGCTTTGAGCTGTCAGCACAGAGCCCGATACAGGGCTTGAACTATGAGATCATGACCTGAGCTGAAGTCAGATGCTTAATGGACTGAACCACCCAGGCGCCCCTCTCCTTCTTTAAATATATACCCTGAAGGCACCTGGGTGGCTCAGTTGGTTGAGCTTCTGACTTCAGCTTGGTCACGTTTCATGGGTTCTAGTTCTGCCTCAGTTTCCCCACTCTCCACTCTCAGCAAAAGCCTGCTTTAGATCCTCTGTCCCCCTCTCTCTGTCCTTCCCCTGCTTGCGCACACGATCTCTCTCTCTCAAATAAACATTTATATATATATACACACCCTGTGTGTTCCAGGCACACTCTGCTCCCCTCGACTTGGCCCCTTGCCTTCTCAACGTGGAATATCATCTGTTCCCCATCCTGTCCAATCCCATTTCTCCAAGTCCAAATCCACTTCCACAATGCCCAATTCAACAGGTCTCCTCCATGAGAAGTTCTCTCGGGTACTGTCTTAATCTGCTTGGCCTGCTATAACAAAATACCACAGACTGAGTGACTTATAAAAGTAGAAATTTGGGGCACCTGGGTGGCTCAGTCGGTTAAGCATCCAACTCTTGGTTTCAGCTCAGGTCATGATCTCATGGTTCATGAGTTCAAGCTCTACATCGTGCTCTGCGCTGACAGTGTCGGCCTGCTTGAGATTCTCTCTCTCCTTCTCTCTCTGCCCCTCCCCTGCTCTCTCTCTCTCTCTCAAAATAAGTAAATATTTTTTTAAAACCCAGAAATTTATTTCTCACAGTTATAGAAGCTGGGAAGTCTAAAATCAAGGTGCCTGGCTGATACCCTCTCATTGTATCTTTACTTGGTAGAAGAGGCTGGGGTCTCTCAGCAGCCGGATTTATAAGGACACTAATCCCATTCATGAGTGCTCCACCCTGATGGCTTAAGTCCCACCACCTAATACTATCATCCTTGGAGGAGAGGATTTCAACCTTATGAATTGGGGTGGGTACATTCAGACCACAGCAGAGAGTAGAGTTAAATGGTTGGATACTGTCTGTGGGCTCTGCAGCTTGACCTACAACATTCCAAAGTTACAAGCACGTATGGTGCTCAGGGAGCTGTGGCCTTTCAGAAGTGGATACGCTATGCTCTGACAGGACCCGCCCACAGAGCCCCAAGACGAGACAAGCATCACACCATTTATCATAAAAATTGATTTTTCTCCACCAGGTATTGCTAAGATATATCCATCATAGTTTGAACTTGGAATGTGCTGCAGCACAAAAATCACAGTAAGCATTTAGCAGCAAGGTCAGTGGAAGGTATTGGTGCCCAGAAACATAAATTGTTTCACTCTGATCTTAGAATCAAGGATGGTTCTGCAGTTTGCACAAAGCTCTCTCCAACTTTCTCAGCCTTTTCTTACACGTTATTTGGAAGGAGGCTTAAGGGCCATAGTCAAGATCTATCAGTTCACAAACATTTTACTGGCTTATATTTCTTTTGGATTCATGAATTGAACTCAATATCAAAATACACCAAACCAGCCCAATTTTGTCAGCTATAGAATTGAGTATTAAAAGAAGCAGCACAAGGGCGCCTGGGTGGCTGGGTTGGGCATCTGACTTTCGGTTTCGGCTCAGGTCATGATCTCACAGTTTATGAGTTTGAGCCCCACGTCAGGCTTTGTGCCCCTGGAGCCTGCTTCAGATACTGTGTCTCCCTCTCCAAGATAAACAAACATTAAAAAAAAAATCTTAAGGGCGCCTGGGTGGCTCAGTCAATTAAGCGTCTGATTTTAGCTCAGGTCATGATCTCATAGTTTGTGAGTTCGAGCCCTGCATCAGGCTCTGTGCTGACAGGTTGGAGCCAGGAGCCTGTTTCGGATTCTGTGTCTCCTTCTCACTCTGCCCCTCCCCCACTTGTGCTCTGTCTCTCAAAAATAAATAAATGTAAAAAAAAATTTTTTTTTTAATCTTGAAATAAAAGTTGGTTGCTTAAATGCCTGAGCCTTCCAGGTGCCCCAATTATGTTCTTATTCTAATATCACCACCACACATGTTCCTTTACCTTCTCCTTATGCTGTAATGATCTTCTGTATGACATCTACACCCAACAAAATCCCATTAGACAATGTTATAAATTTTCCCTTCAACTGCCATGTATATTTTAAAGAACTCAGGAGGAGAATAATACCCTATTATATTTACCAGATATTTACCATCGTTGTTTCCATTCTTCTGTTTCCTTCTGATATTATTTCCCCACTATTTGACAACCTCCTTCAGCAGTGCTTTTAGAGCAGCTGTGCGTAATGAATTCTCTTAGTTTCTCTTAGTGTGAGAATGCCTTCTCTCCTGAGGAATGTTACCCTGGATATAGAATCCTGACAGCTCTAGGGCCGCCTGAGTGGCTCAGTCATTTAAGCATCTGACTTTGGCTCAGGCCATGATCTCATGGTTCATGAGTCCAAACCTCACCTTGGGCTCCAAGCTGACAGCATTCTCCCAGCACCATTTGCTAAAGAGGCTGTCTTTCTTCCATTGGATACACTTTCCTGCTTTGTCAAAGATGAGTTGGCTACACATTTGTGAGTTCAATTCTGGTATCTCTATTCCAATGGTCTGTGTGTCTGTTTTTGTGCCAATACCATACTGTCTCGATAATTACAGCTTTGTAGTAGAGGCTAAAGTCTGGGATTGTGATGCCTCCCACTTTGGTTTTCTTCTTCAATATTACTTTGGGTATTCAGGGTCTTTTGTGGTTCCATACCAATTTTAGGATTGTTTGTTCTAGCTTTGAGAAGAATGCTGATGCAATCAAGTTTGATTGGGATTGCATTGAATGTGTAGATTGCTTTGGGTAATATTAACATTTTAATATTTCTTCTTCCAATCCACTAGCATGGAATGTTTTTCCATTTCTTTGTGTCTTCTTCAATTTCCTTCATAAGTTTTCTATAGTTTTTATCATACAGATCTTTTACATTTTTGGTTTGGTTTATTCTTAGGTATTTTATGGTTCTTGGTGCAATTGTAAATGGGATCGGTTTCTTGACTTCTCTTTCTGTTGCTTCATTACTGGTGTATAAAAATGCAACCTATTTTTGTATATTGATTTTGTACCCTGTGACTTTACTAAATTCATATATCAGTTAGGGTAGACTTCTGGGGGAGTCTGTCAGGTTTTCCATGTAGGGTAGTATCATGTCATCTGTGAAAAGTGGAAGTTTGACTTCTTTGCCAATTTTGATGCCTTTTATTTCTTTTTGTTGTCTGATTGCTGATGTTAGGACTTCTAACACTATGGTAAATAACACTGGTAAATGTGAACATTCCTGTCGTGTTCCTGATCTCAGGGGGAAAGCTCTCAGTTTTTCTCCATTGAGGATGACATTAGTTGTGGGCTTTTATAAATGGTTTTTATGATGTTTAAGTATGTTCCTTCTATCCCAACTTTTTTGAGGGCTTTTACTAAGAAAGGACGCTTTATTTTGTTAAATGCTTTTTCTGCATCTATTGAAAACATCATATTGATCTTATCCTTTCCTTTATTTATGTGATGCAGACATTTTATTCTTGTTGTCGTTTCTCCTTGAGAGAGATTGTACCTATTTAGAATATTAACATACCCCTACATGTAGGCCAAATTAGTTATCACCATTTAAATATATATTCTAGAGGCATCTGGGTGGCTCAGTTGGTTGAGCATCTGACTTCGGCTCAGGTCATGATCTTGAGGTTCATGGGTTTGAACCCCGCATTAGGCTCTGTGCTGATAGCTCAGAGCCTGGAGCCTGCTTCAGATTCTGTGTCTCTGTGTCTCCTTCTCTCTCTGCCTCTCCCCTGCTCCTGCTCTGTCTCTCTTGCTCTCAAAAAAAAATTACAAATGTATATATATATTCTAATTTGATAGGTTAACATAGGCCATTAATCAATTCCATTTCATTACTATTTTGTGTATACTATTGAAAATATTTTATGACTAAATAATATTTCACAATGTGATAGAGTACTCTTTTATTATTGGACATTTTTTTGTGCTATTCTACATAATTATCCCACAAATCTATGTCTCTATCTTTATTGATAATATTGGTATTATCTAATATTGGTATATTTGTATCTATCATATACCTGGTGTAGCTTTACATCCAACTCTATCTCTTTACTATAGATTTACTGAATGAGCTTACTGGGTCAGAGATTATTCAATTTTACCCTTTTATATATGTAAAAAATATATTAAAAAGAGTAAAATATATATTATTATATATAATATATTAAAAAGGGTATATATGTATAAAAGGGTGCATATTATATATAATAATATATAAAAGGGTAAAATATATATTATATATATAAACTTTATATAGTAATATATATTTGTATATTCATGCATATATATATATAGAGAGAGAGAGAGAGAGAGAAGCTGGAGGACAGAGAGAAAGAGAAAGAGAGAGGCCTCAAGGCAATTGTTTAAAATTTGTTTTTAATGTTTATTTATTTTTGAGAGACAGAGTATGAGCCAGGGAGAGGCAGAGAGAGAGGGAGACACAGAATCAAAAGCAGGCTCCAGTCTCTGAGTTGTAAGCATAGATCTTGACACGGGGCTCGAACCCACAAACCATGAGATCATGACCTGAGCTGAAGACAGATACTCAACAGACTGAGCCACCCAGGCACCCCTAGGCTGTTTCAAAATCTAGCCTTGAGCAAGGTAGCTTGGGTTATTATACTAGCAGTGGCTGCAGGGAAAGAAGAATATAGACGTGTCCAGAGTATAGAGCCCATATGATTTCCCCATACACTGGATGTGGGGGCGGTGAGTCAGTCTCCACAGGGGGGACAGAGAGACCTTTCTAAAGTTACATTTCAGGGGCGCCTGGGTGGCTTAGTCGTTAAGCGTCCGACTTTCGCTTAGGTCATGATCTTGCGGTTCGTGGGTTCGAGCCCCGCGTCGGGCTCTGTGCTGACTGCAAGCTCAGAGCCTGGAGCCTGTTTCCGATTCTGTGTCTCCCTCTCTCTCTGACCCTCCCCTGCTCATGCTGTCTCTCTCTCCTGGAAATAAATTTTTAAAAAAATTTTTTTAAAAAGTTAAAAAAAAAATAAAGTTACATTTCAAGTGTAAATGGCTTAAGCCCTTCAAGAACTCCCCTTCATTCACCATGAATAAATGCCCAAGTCAAACTTTAACAGAAACATTCTGGGCCCTCCATAATCCGGCCCAAGGCTGTTCTCATCTTGCCACTTTGTGTTTCACGCACTGGCCACAATCAACCATTGACTTCTCCCCTGTATCCCCACACCCTGTATGACTCAGCGCCTGCGTATTTTTCCCTCTCAAGTCTTTCCCAATTCTTGATATGTTAGTTTCCTGTTCCTGCTGAAGAAAGTGACACAAATCTTGTGGTTTAATACAACAGAAATGTGTCCTCTCACGGTTGGTTCTGGAGGCCAGAATCCCAGTCAAGGTGCTGACAGGCTGTGCTCCCTCTGGGGGCTCAGGCGTCGGGCCGAGACTGTTCCTTCACTTTTCCAACTTTTAGTGGGTCCTGCCATGCGAGGCTTGTGGCTGCCTCATCCAATTTCTTCTGTCCTTACTTGGCCTTCTCTTTTGTGTGACAAATGTCTCTCTGCCTCCTTCTTACAAGGACGCTTGGGATCAGAGTTTGGGCACATTCGGATAATCCAGGGTAATCCCTCATATCCAGATCCTTAACTTAATCCCATCTTCAAAGACCCTTCTTCCTTATAAAGTGGAGTTTCCAGATCCTAGGGATTGGGGCCTGCCATCTTTGAGTAGTCATTGGCTGCCTTGTTGGAGGCCCTTAGTGAGGTGAGTTCTGGCACGGAGCTCCTTCCTCTGCAGCGCTTACACACTTGCTCGTATGACCCGTTTTCCAGTGGGTGTTCACACACAGGTGTTCCCTCTACACTTAGCTCCTCAAAGCCGGGCATCGTGTCCAATTAACGATCACTCTTTCTCATCACAGCTGATGGTCAGGGCACGGGGATGGGTGAGTGAATGAAGATGCATGCAGCAGGGTCTGTAACTGCTATGTGCTCCTGAGATGTAATCATTTCAGGAAAATGAAATTGGGATTGGATTCCTCTGACATCTGCTCAATGGCTTTCTTGTTTTCTTTTCATGTCCAGCTGTTGTATCAGATTATCTCCATTCAACAAACCTGCCCAGTCTGGCATTGGGCCCAGTTACAGCTCTTGATGAACAGAGCTATTTTTGGATAGGAGAATATATGTTGTCCTTTAACTGCTATATGGAATCTAGAATTTAATATCTTTTTTTAAATTAAAAAATATTTATTTTTGAGAGAGAGAGAGAGTCAGAGCATGAGAGAGGAAGGGGCAGAGAGAGAGAGAAACCCACACAAAATCTGAAGCAGGCTCCAGGCTCTGAACTGTCAGCACAGAGCCTGACATGGGGCTCAAACTCATGAGCTGTGCGATCATGACCTGAGCTGAAGCCAGACGCTTAACAGACTGAGCCACCCATGCGCCCCTAGAATTTAGCATTTTTGAGGTTATCTGGGGCACTAGGGAGGCTGGTCATGGTGCCTGTTTCAGACATCAAGTCTCTCTGGATTATAAATGAAGGTAGCAGGACACCCCAACAATGGTCCCTCCCTTGTTATGTGGGTAATCATGGTGTTGTGTCAGGAGGCGAGTAGGCCCGATAAGGCAATACTTGGAAGCTACTCTGTCCTTGGCTTATAAAAAATTTTGTGTATTCCTCTGTCTATTTGTGTTAGGATTTAGTGAGGTATTGGCTTACATGGTGTGTGACATGAGGTCAGAATAATCCTCCAAGTTTCTACTTGCCAAATGGTTTCTGATTTTATTTACATTTCCCGGGACTTAGTCACGCATGGCTATGAGGAGAATAGGTTCCTCTGGCTATAAAGCAAATCAGTGTCATTCTTTTGCAACAGGTTTTCAGCTCTGAAAATGTACAGTGTTTGATTTTCTTCCTTGAATATTGGTTTCCTATTCTTTTCTCTCTTTGTTCCTTTGATTATTGTGAGTGCTATTTGCAGACAACTGTGCCCTACTTTGCTATATTTAAGTAGATCCAACTTATTATTAACCTATGTTGACACAGACCAGACACATTCCAACATGATGCTAGTTAAAATCATATGTATTTTAAGATCCCTATGGGGCAAACTGCGTCACATTTTAAAATTCGTGAGCAAAGTCTGGATAAATGGAATGATAAATTTCCCCAGCTGTTACAGAAATGCAATGATTTGTGTTAGGAATCTGCTTGAATGCAGAGTCCTGAATGAACTCTGCCTTTTTATTTATGTCCTTCCTTGTATACTCACAGCTTGTCCCCAGTGTCCCTTAGGCAGCCCAAACCCAAGGAACCTGGATCTCACTTTTTTCAATCCTAACTGGGTTGACAATGAGGCATCAGGTGGAGAAACTGAAATGGGAGAGGAGAGGGGAAATGGAAGAGAGCTGTAGCAAAGCTCTTTCAGCTGGGTTCGCCTGGGTCCCTTTAAACTTGCTGTCACTTCTGACGTTTGTGCAGTGACTCTCACTACGCTGTGGGCTCTGCTCTGCTGCCTGCTGTGTGCGTGAAAGGGCCTGGAAGAGCATGACAGCAGCGTGCTCAGTCCGAGCAGGGTGGCAGGGCAGGGAGCAGCTGGGTAGCAAAGAGCTGCATATGAGCCAAGGCCACTGAGCTCTTTGGCTTTCAAGGAGGGCCTGCTGGGAGCACCTGGGTGGCTTAGTCGGTTAAGCATCCAACTTTCGCTTAGGTCATTATCTCACGGTTCGTGGGTTCGAGCCCCGCGTCGGGCTCTGTGCTGACTGCCAGCTCAGAGCCTGGAGCCTGTTTCAGTCTGTGACTCCCTCTCTCTCTGACCCTCCCCTGCTCATGCTGTCTCTCTCTCTCTCTCTCTCTCTTCTCTCTCTCCTAGAAATAAATAAAACATTAAAAAAAAAAGGAGGGCCTGCTGATCGCACGCATATTTGCGTATTGGCTGGGGTAGGCTGTTACTGCCAGTTAGCAGCGCTCATTGCCTGCAGGCGTCGGTTAGGGCCTCCCCCCAACACCCTCACGGGGCTGTGCCTCTCAGACCTGCAGGCTCTTCTTATCTGGCTCTCAGTGCCCCCCAGCCAGACCCTCTTCAGGGGAGCTCTGCAGAGGGTTAAGGTGAGTAATCTCTCAGGTGAGATATTTGCATTTTAATAACGAATATTATCTGATTTTTACAATTATTTTGTAAATATTGTTCCTGAACTATAACGTACATACAGCAAAGCACCCAAGTGTTAGTGTATAGCGTGAATTCTCACGAGTTAAAGCCACAACCCAGATCAAGGTTAGCGTGTTCGCAGCAACTTGTGCCATGTCTGGGTCACCCTGTTGCCAAGGTAACTGCCCTTCTGATTTCTCTATCCACAGGTGAGTTTTGCCTGTGTTCAGTGGCTTTGTAAGGTATATACTTTTTTGGGGTCTGGTTGCATTGCTCAACATTATGTCTGTTAGAGTTTTCATTGTTATTGCTAGTAGTAGTTTTTTTTCCCCCTTCCTTTTCGTTTCATTTCATTGTATAGTACTCCATTTTGTGAACAAACCTCATAATTTATTCACTGTATTGGTGAACATGTCAGTTGATTTTGGCTGCTCTGAATATACTTCTATGAATATTCTTGCACATGTTCTTTCATGTGCATGTGTTGCGTTGGTTTGGGGGCTACGTCTAGGAGGGGAATTGCTGGGCTATAGAGCGTGTGTATGTTCATTGGAGTCAAAACGGACAATTCCCATCGTGGTTCTCTACCCAGTGACATTCCCACCAGCAATATCAGGCCCAGGAGCTCCACTCCTCACTAATCTGTGGTATTGTCAGGTGTTAACAATTGGCTTGTTTTAATTTTCTCCATTCCGGTGGGTAGGTAACAGTGTGTCTTCATGGCTGAATTTGCATTTCCATGGCGACTACATGCTGTTGAGCATCTTTAATAGTCTTATTGGCCATTTCTGTATTCTCTTTTCTGAAGTGTCTGTGCAGTAGAGAATAGATTACTGTGGATGGTCTGTTTACCCACATATCACATGTATTAAACACACACACACACACACACACACATATACTACATATATTAGATATATACAGTTAATTTTTTAAAAATTAAAAAAATTTTTACTTTGAGAGAGTGAGCAAGTGAGTGGGGGAGGAGCAGAGAGAAAGAGAGGAAGAGAGAGAATCCCAACCAGGCTCCACTCAGCACAGAGCCTGATGTGGAGCTTGAACTTATGAATTGTGAGATGGTGAGATCATGACTTGAACCGAAATCAAGAGTTGGGTGCTTAACCAAGTGAGTCACCATTTATATAGTTAATATATATATATTATATATATATATATATGTCGCTCTTGTATAGTTAATAATTTCAAAGCATAATTGGGATAATGTAGCGCATGCTTGTGACGGATTGAAAGGTGGCTCCAATTCTCTCCTCTCCATTTATTCAGAACTTTTGCAGTATGATTTTCCAAATCTTCTTCTATCATGAGACCGTATCAGTGTCCCCCTAGTCTTTGCTGGCCTTGTGACAGGTTTCAGCCAATAGAATGCAGTGGAAGTTCTGAGGCCTTGAGATGCCCGCATGTTTCCATTCTCTCTCCACTCCTGCCTTCTCCATGATAACAAGCCCAGACTAGTCCAGGGCAGAATGAGTGAGTGCAGGAATGTCAGCTGATAACCAGCATCTAAGGTAGTCTTTGCCTTAATAAGGTAGTCCTTTCCTTAAAGAGGCAGTCTTTATTAAGGGAAAAATAGCCAAATCTGATAGATGAACATAGTATTATATTTTAATTTGTATTCTTCATTACTGGTAAAGTGGAACATTAAAGATATACTTAATGGCCCTTGTTCATATCCTTTGCGATTTTCTCTTGAGGTTTTCATCTCTTTGCAGAGCTTTTTACATAGGAAGGATATTAACTCTATGTTACGTGCAGAAAATATGTTCTTTAGCTTTTTTCTCCACAAAGTTTATTTATGATATCTCTATATTATGTGTTAAATTTTTATGTAGTTAAATGTATTAATATTTTCCTTTACAAATTATTTCCTTTTGTGTAGTACTAAGAAAAGCAGTCCTTTTTCTAAGATTCTATAAGTTATGTACCTATTATCTATTAAAGAACATAAATATTCGAAGGACTAAATCTCTAATTGTGGAACATGGCTATTTGGTAGGTGTTAAATAAGGTAATCGGGACAGGGAACCAATACCAGTTAGAATGCTTTTATATGCCAATGCTCTACCTCAAATGAGTTAAAAATACAGATTTTGTTTCATATAATAAGAAGTTCATGAGTATGACAGTTTCAAAAAACAGTTAAGTCAGGAGCTCAACAGATTTGTTGGCACAGACCAGGTTTCTTTCCATCGTGCTGCATTGCCATTTGTGAGATGTTGGCTTTGTCTTCATGTGGTTTTTTTCATGGCTGCAGCATGGCTGCCCCTTAGCCAAAGGACAACATGTTTCCTTTTTTTCACCAAAGGAAATAGAAGAGTTCCCCCCACATTGAATACAGGCCCCTACCTTCAGTATAAATGAGCTATCTCAGGTCACGTGCTCACCCATACACTTTGACTGGAGAATGTCAGTCAGGGATTCTCTTATTTCAATCAGGACTCTCCTCTGGAAATTGGATGATAAAATATATAACATAATTGAGGTTTGGATAGGAAGGAAGCTAGAGGGGAAGGATGTTGGACAGGCCACCAATAGCAGTCACTCCAGGCCCTTCTAGGCATACCTTAAATTGGATACCATTTCTCAATGTGTAGCCTAAAAAAATTTGTAGCCATTTTCAATGTAGTCTAAAATAATGATCGACTTTAGATTCAGCTCAACCTTGATTTGGATTGAGGCTCTGCTTTTTATCAACTGTAGCATCTGCTGTAGCTTATTCAACTTCTTTAAACCTTAGGCTCCCCATCTGTAAAATATGAATAATAGCTCTCTTGTTTGGTGTGTACTAAGTCCTTAATAAATGGTGCTTATCATTATGACCACTATAAATCAGTTCATAATTCCAATTTCCTTAGCTCTATTTTGTCTAAACAAGACATTTGAGTCTGTTTGTGTTGGATGAGCTTTAGCTTACTTTGAGGCCAGTTATATTTATTGCCTTTTATTATTATTATTTTTTTAAATGTTTTATTTATTTCTAGGAGAGATAGAGACAGCATGAGCAGGGGCGGGTCAGAGAGAGAGGGAGTCACAGACTGAAACAGGCTCCAGGCTCTGAGCTGGCAGTCAGCACAGAGCCCGACGTGGGGCCCGAACCCACGAACCGCGAGATCATGACCTAAGTGAAAGTCGGACGCTTAACCAACTAAGCCACCCAGGCACCCCTGCCTTTTATTATTTTTTAAGACTTTATTTTTAAGTAATCTCTGCACCCATTATGGGGCTCAAACTCACATCGTCAAGATCAAGAGTTGAATGCTGTACTAACTGAGCCAGCCAGGCGCCCCAGGCCAGTTTTAAACACTGACCCGGCTTTTTCCCTTTCTAATAACACTCCCATCTACCCTTCCACTAGGCTTTTCTTTTCTCTTATGCTCATGAGTGGGCGTTTTCTGCACTTTATACACGAATGGCATTGATCCCACCCTTCGTACCCCCCACTGTTGATATATGGCTGAGTTAAAGTTTTGAGGTTAGCATTTGCAAAAAAGATGATTCTGTCTGTGGTGACATTGCCAACTCCCCAGCATGTGTTAAATCATCCTTGGGTTTTATAATAAAAACCAACTGCCTTTTCCCATTTGAAACTAATGTAAGCAGAGTTCTTTAATTTCTCTTACCTCATGCTTATCAAGTGAAGCCAAGCTCCTCTCAGGCATTGCCTGTGTGTGTGTGTGTGTGTGTGTGTGTGTGTGTGTGTGTGTGTGCGCATGCGCGCTCTCTTTTTCCTCTACCAGGATAGAAGGTAATCTGTCATCATGACCGCGAGGAATGGGTTGTAGAGGCAGGAAGACTGAGAAGCAGAAAGCCTCCTTGTGCTTTCAGTCCGGGCTGATGAACTGGGCCTCCGCACATAGCAGAGTAATCAGCACAAACGCTTGGGTCATGACCAAGTCAGTGTTTCTGCAGCTGGCAGCCATGATGGCCTCATCTTGAGCTGAGGCATAGTTTGCTTTCTGTATTAGTGATAGAAGTGACTGCCTCCCCATTTATCCAGACAGTACATGAGCCACTTGGACATCCAGAACATGCCACAACAGAGGTATGTGTCATAATTGTTACTCATGTGTTACCTTTACCCAAAGACAGTGTGACCCCTTCAATTACTTCAGAAGCATCTGGATATTCTTGCCATCATTGTGTTTATTTTTTTTTTATCAAGGGAGCTGCCCCATTATATTGGAAGGTGCCATAGACTAATAATTAAGCATATAGGCTCAAATCAGCCTGTCCAGGTTACTAGCTGTATTACTTTTAGTAAGTTAATTGACCTCTTTGAGTTGTGCTTTTCCCATATGTACAAAGAGAGAACAATAGCCGCTTGTGAAATCCTAGAAAACTACTTAGTCTTTGTCCCAGGTCCCTGGCATAGAGCTCCTAAACCCTTGTAATTTCCTGAGTGATAAGAGTGTTCAAGCGTCTTTTATTCTAATGAGATGACTCTTCATGCACCTTTAGATAGTTTCAGGATGGGGGCCAGTCTCCATAAAGACTAAAGGATACTTTTGTATCCTTTATAATAAACTGGTTATACTAAATAAAGTGTCTTGCTGGGTTCTGCGAGCGCTTCTAGCAAGTTGTTGAAACTGAAATGAGGAAGTGTGGGAGCCCTCAACTTTGCAGCCATGTCAGGCAGTGGGTACCTGAGGCATCCAATACTTGCAAACTGCAGTCTTGTGGGACAGAGCCCTTAAATCTGTGGGGTCTGATGTTAACTCCAGACAGAGTCAGAATTGAGTTGAATTGTGAGAGTGGCTAGTTGGTGCTGGAGGGTTGGAGAACTGGTGAGTTGGTGCTGGAGGGTTGGAGAAACTGGTGGATGGTATGGAAAAAGCCTACATATGATGTCAGAAATGTTGTGAGTAAAATCAGCTCCTATACTGCCGGGGTAATCTTGAAAAGTGTCTAGCTTGGTGCCTGGCCCACAGTAAACTCCTAAAAAGTGTTAGTGTTGATAAGGGCTAGTATTTTTTTTTCCAACAACAATGAGAACAACTTATGAATGGATTATATCTGCTTATTCACTTGGGGATTATTGTTTTATTTCATCTCTCTCAATTATATAGTTGATTTTTGTTCATACATTCAGTATATCATCCATTTCTTGACTCTGTGTTTTGGAGACTAGTCAGCACCACTCATTTCTTTGTGGGAAGGCATTGTTACTTGTTTTTTTTTTTAAAGCAATTTCTACTTCCAGTGTCAGGCTTGAGCCCATGACCCCAAGATGAAGAGTCACATTTTCCACCGACTGAGCCAGCCAGGCACCCTGACACTGATGCTTTCAAATGAACATGGAGAAACACATCTTTGTAGGATAATAGAGAAAAACAGCATTTGAATCAGCTAAAAGTCTTTTTGTTGGTTTGCTTGTAATGTCTGTTTTCCTCTCTGAGTTTGTCTTCTAGAGAAAGAGCTCAGGTTTGATGCTCTCATCTCCCGCAGCTGGCACGCAATCCTCTGTGTTGGACACTCCCTGCAGTGTGGGAAGGGCTGAGAGGCCGCCTGGGCAGGGTTAAGAGAGCAGCACTTACTCTTCTCTGGGTCTCGCTGGACGGTGGGGACGAAGCGTGTTATGTGCAGAGGCTGGTTGGCCTCCTCACGTGGTGTTGAAGATCCAGGCGTGGCCTGCTTGAGCACCATAAGGCAGTGAAACTGCATTCAGCACATGGCCTGCATAACTGATCTCATCATGTGGGCCCTGGGATGAAATTTAGTGGTGGAAACCTTGCTTGTTTTGGTCTCTGCAGTGTCCAGAGGGCCTTCAGTTTGGCTGAAGTAGCTTTGTAGACTGCACATTTCTGGGAAGGCCGGACAGAGGTGGAGGACTTGTGGGCTGGAGTTTCCAGCCTGGTGGCTTTGGGGGCCTCCATCCGGAGTGGGGATTCAGCCCTCTGCTTCTCCCTCTGGTCAGGAGGAAGTGACTCCGCCACCCTCCAGAGAAGGCAGCTCTTCATGGTTGTGGAAATGTGCCTTGTGGGAGGTCATGGGAGTGGGGAAGTTTTCCCTGCTACGTGTCATTCAGAGGCTATGGCTGAAGCCTCTCCTTTCATGGACAGGATCTCCTTCCTTCTGTACTCGGTTCCCAAGGCCAGTAAGAGGGCACTGACCTGTTTCAGCCCTGCAACGCCAGGACTTGGAGGGGAGCTTGTGCTTGGAGCATTTTGAGGTGCTGGGGCTGAGGGCTCTGGACATCTAAAGTGGGGCTCTCCAGCTGCCATATGCTTGTGAACCAAGAGGAGCCCTTGTTAGAACGTGGTTCTGCCCCAGTAAGTCTGGGAGAAAGTCCAAGATGGTACGTTTGTCACCAGTTCCCTTGTGTTGCTGCTGGTGGTTCTGGGACTACACTGACAGGTAAGGGTCCAGAGCAGAGGGTCCCAAAGTGGGGCCCCTCCCATCAGTAGTAGCACCCGGGAACCTGCTGCAAGTGCAGCTGCGTGCACTTGACCCCAGATGCACTGAAACAGGGATTCCAGAAGTCGGCCTGCAATCTGTGTTTTCACAAGCCCAGCAGGTGATTCTGACATTGGCTCAACTTTGTAATAGCCAATTTGGAACGGAAGGTCTATTGACCAGATCACATTTAACCATACCTCATGTTACTCCCTGCATATGGCTCTTTCCATGTGGTTAGTAGCTGTGAATAAAGAGGAAGAAATATATGTAGTTAAAAAAGAAGTCCTTGTTCACTTTTGAAAACTCACAAAATCCTGAACACTATAACCACAAAAGTGAAGTTTCTTCTCTTGCAACTCTCTCATTTCCTACGGGAAATAACCATGGTTCACAACTTTCCATGTAATCTAAGAACCCCACCTTTTTTTTTTTTTGTTATACAACTCAAAAATCTGCCCACAAATACATTATGGAGGGTCCATTTTTTTAGGGTGGGAGAATATTCTTTTCATTTTTTGCTCTCTAAATATAATTGTCAAGTTTGCCAATATACGGTATATACAGAGTACTCTGGGTTTCTGAAGTAGATTCCCCTGATTCATCGCTTACATACGACACCCAGTGCTCATCCCAATAAGTGCCCTCCTCAGTGCCCGTTACTCATTTCTTCCTCTCCCCCACCCCCACATCAACCCTCAGTTTGTTCTCTGTATTTAAGAGTCTCTTATGGTTTGCCTCCCTCTGTCCAAAGCTATTTTTATCCCCTTTCCTTCCCCCATGGTCTTCTGTTAAGTTTCTCAAATTCCACATATGAGTGAAAACATATGATATCTGTCCTTCTCTGACTGACTTATTTCACCCAGCATAATACCCTCCAATTCCATCCACATTGCTGCATATGGCAATATGGCAAGGTTTCATTCCTTCTCATTGCTGGGAGTTCTCCATTGTATACATAAACCTCATCATCTTGATCCATTCCTCAGTTGATGGACATTTGGGCTCTTTGCATAATTTGGCTAGTGCTGAAAGCGCTGCCATAAACTGGGGTACATGTGCCTGGAGGGTCTATTTTTATTTTTTTTTTTAATTTAATTTAATTTTTTTTTAAATTATGTTTTATTTATTTCTAGGAGAGAGAGACAGCGTGAGCAGGGGAGGGTCAGAGAGAGAGGGAGACAGAGACTCTGAAACAGGCTTCAGGCTCTGAGCTGGCAGTCAGCACAGAGCCCGACGCGGGGCTCGAACCCACGAACTGCGAGATCATGACCTAAGCGAAAGTCGGACGCTTAACCGACTAAGCCACCCAGGCGCCCCTGGAGGGTCTATTTTTAAACACAAAAATTAGTGTACCCTGCACACTGTTCTCCAAATTGTTTATTGCACCTCCCCTTCTTCCACAGGTATGTGGAAGTTTCTGAAAAGCTCAGGCCTTAGCGGGGCCATCTCTGTGACCCCATGTTGATGTGGAGGTAGCCTGCCAGGGCTCTGCCTCACAGACGGCTCCTGATGGGGAGCGGAGCATGAAGGTCCCTCTGCTTTGGAAAGGCTGCACTCCCTCTCTGAGGTGCCTCCTCCCTCCGCATGCTGCCCCAGAGAGGGGTGTTTGGAATGCACCTGCCTCACTTTCTGCTTCTCTCCCCTCTGTCTTTCTTCCCATATCTACCCGTTGGGAAGGACAAACCTCTCTCGTCTTCTTTCTGTTTAATAAGATCCAGTCTGGGGTCCTATCTCAGGTGCACTCTACACTGTGAAAGAAACCTGATGTGACTTGGCCGGCTGGGCTCCTAATAAAGAAGCAATGACTATTCTCCTGGTAACAATCCCTCCGGTTAGTTTTAACATCAACAGATGGGATACATTATGCTGGACAGGCTAGATGAAGAGGCTCTAGGCTGAGCTGCCAGAAGTGACTCCCAGAACACTGCAGAATTAGCCCACCAAGGGTGCTGCTGCCTCAGCTGGGAAGTTCAGGAAACCTCTGCCTCAGGCGCAGGACCACCTGGCCTCAGCCAGCACCACGTCAGCAAAATGTGCCGCTGTGTTCTGCCAGCGAGGATTTGTGAGTCTCCTGTGATGTGTCTGTCTGATGGAAGCTGGGAAACAGTGAGGGCCTGAGATCTAAGGGGATCAGGAGAAGGGGTCTTGCTTTCCAGCCTGTAGTATGTGCAGCAAGGCAACTGGGGGGGTAGAACGGTAATGCCTGAGACCGTCCTCAGTATCTACAACAGAACTGCTGATGACTAGGTAAAAAAAGAATGAAACTCTGTTGGCCTAATACTCCCCTGTTACTGTTGTCATCAGAATTCCACAGCTTCTGTGTGTCCTTAATCCTCATGGGTTTAAACTCTTCTGAAACTCTTATAAGCTGTGATACTTAAGGGACGTGGCTTTTTACCGTCCTGCACTAATGCTCAGTGCTGATATCTGCAGGCCAGAGCTAGGAGCTAAGGGGGAACTCAGAATGAAAACAGAGTGATTCCTGGGCCTCAGGGGATGGGCAGTCAAGTGGGACTCCCAGGAGCTACCTACTAATAGTACCAGTCACTAGTGAGCAACCGCGAGGTACAATTGAGTGGCTATTTATGCCTCATCACAGTCCTGCTTGATAAAGGTTCTCTATCCCTTTTGGTAGATAAGCCATGTGAATTTCAAAGGGATTGGGTAATTGGTCCATGTCACAGCTGGCACGTGGGAAGACTGGAATTTGAACCCAGAACTGGTTGCATTCAAATCTGATGTACTGTTCACTGTATCCCACTGCTTCCTATAATTGCCTACGACTTGGAACAGAAGGACACACTCAGCCTAACTGCATTTTTTACAGATTTGAACCAGGGTTAGCAAATGATGGCCTATGGGTCAAATCCAGTCTGTTGAACTTTTTTCTTTATTGAAGTACAACTATGCCTCTGTGTTTATTGTATAAGACTGTTTTTATGTTACAATAGCAGAGATGAGTACTTGAGACAGAGTCCAAATAGCATGAAAAGCATGAAATAATTACTGTCTGGCCTTTTACAGAGTTTGCCCTGATTTAAACAATTCTAAGCCTGTTTATCCTTCATCTTTATCTTATTTTGTTTATTTATTTTGAGAGAGACAGAGAGGGTGCAAGTGGGGGAGAGACAGAAAGAGGGGAGCAGAGGATCTAAAGCAGGCTCTGCACTGTCAGCACAGAGCCTGATGTGGGACTTGAACCCAGACTCTCTGAGATCATGATGACCTGAGCCCAAGTCAGATACTTAACCACCTGAGCCCCCTAGGTGCCCCTATCTTTCATTTTTAAAATAAGGGCAGAGCAGTCTCCTCATTTGAGGATTTAACATTTCTGTCTGTGTCTCTTTGTGAGCTCACCCCAGGCATACCTTATGTGAGGAAGTTTATTAGTGAAGAGCTCGTGGCCTTGTCTAGAGGAGTGCTCAGGCCCCAGTTCTGCCACTTACTTGCTCTACGGCCTTTGAGAAACTGCTTAATCTCCCTAAACCTATTTGTGCTCATTTATTCATTTGCCGGTTCACAAATATTTATTGAGTATCTGCTATGTGCCACTGTCCTATGTGTTTGTTGCAGACCTAAGAAAGGAAACAGAAAAGCCCTGACTTGCTGGAGTTGGCATTCCACCAGGTGGAGGCAGACACTAAGGAAAGAAGGAAAGTTTATGGCATGAAGATGACATTAAGAATCATGAATGAAAACAGCAAGAGAGGAGGACAGGGCTGGGAGAGAGGGTATAGAAAGGCTGTAGTTATAAATTGGGTGGTCAGAGAAGCCCTCCATGAGAAGGTGATCGGATTAAGGACAAGAGGAATGAGGAAAGGAAGTGACCATCTGTGAGGAAACATTCTCAGCTGAGATGAGAGAAAGAGCAAGAGTCCAAGGCCAAAGTGGATCTGGGGTGTTGGAGAAGTAGCAAGGAGGCCAGAGGGAGAGGAGTAGAATAGACAAATGGGTGCATTGGGGAAGGAAGTCCGCAATGTGCTGGGCTAACCTCACCTTTCATGGCTTTGAAGTTACTGTTGGGGCTCTGGCTTCTACTTTTAATGTGACAGGAAGCCAGGGGCACCTGGAAGGCTCAGTTGTTTGATCATCCGACTTCAGCTCAGGTCGTGATCTCGAGGTTCATGAGTTCAAGCCCTGCATCTGGCTCTGGCATAGAACCTCGAGCCTGCTTCAGATTCTGTTCCCCTCTCTCTCTCTGTCCCTCTCCTACCTGTGCTCTCTCTGTGCCTCAAAAATAAATAAAACATTAATGTGGCAGGAAGCCGGTGGAAAGCTTCTGAGGAGAGCAGGCCATAACCTGTTGTATGCTTTAAATGGTCTACTTGGTATCACTGTATCAAGAAGAGATTGGAGGTGAGGAGGGTCACCAAGGGTATAGCAGTGGACCACTTGGGTGAGAGATGATGGTGGTGCCCATCAGCGTAGTGCTGGTGAGTTGGTGAGATTTGGTTGGTTGGATTCTGGAAATACTTGAAGGTAGTTCCTTAAAGGTTTTTAAGGAAATACTTCAAGGTAGTTCCCAAGGGTTTCTTCACAGACTGGATACGGGATATGAGAAACATTCAAGTTTTTGGTCCACCCGCTGGGAAGGATGGGGTTGCCAAGTTTGAGATGGCCGTTAGTCAAGTGGGGATACTGAAGAGGCAGTTGGATATATGAATGAAACACTTGAAGTCTATGTTGTGGAGGAGATGCTGTTCATGGAAATGACGAGGTCCAGGGTGTAAAGACACGAGTGAGTGGCTAAGGTAAGATGGAGGACAAGAGCTTTAGGATGTGAAAAGGCAGCATATTGGCAAGATTGTCCATGAGGATATTAAAACCACTGAGTTTTGAAAAGAGTACTGTCGGAGAAAGTAACAGTGAGCCAGGAGCAAAAATTGTAGAGGAATAAGAGATAATGCCGGAACTCAGTAGATCACTGTAACCAGGAGGGATAGTGGATGGGAACAGTGTGGATGCCGTAAGATCAAAGCCAAGGGTGAAGGGTTTAGAAAGTAGAAAGGTCGGTGGGGGGTGGGGGGGAGGAGGGGGGAGATGGGCATGGAGAAGGGCACTTGTGGGGATGAGCACTGGTGTTATATGGAAACCAATTTGACAATAAACTATTTGTAAAAAAAGAAAAAAACAAACAAAACACTAGGTATTTTCCAAAAAAAAAAAAAAAAGAAAAAGAAAGAAGAAAGGTCAAGAAGTGGCAGTGAGGAGCAGGGGATGGTTACCCATCTCTAGTCTGGTGGTTTAAGGGCTGTGAGGGAGAAAACAACCACCACCTGAGAGGGCTGCAGGAGAAACAATATCTTCAGATTTTAGTCAGAGGGAGAGATAAAGGAAATGGTCCTGGAAGAGGCTGAGAGTAGCAGCGATTTCGCCAAGGACTGTTACGTGACCCAGAAGGTGCAGCACAGATTTCAGAGGCTCGGGCTCCATGATGGTGGGAGACAGGATCCAAAAAGGGAATTTCAGATGCTCTGGGGAGGTGAGCTGTGTGTGCTGACAGAGACTGCCGAGTTCTTTATTTTTTTTTTTTAATTTTAAATGTTTTTTATTTATTTTTGAGAGTCAGAGAGAGACAGTGCGAGCAGGGGAGGGTCAGAGACAGAAGGAGACACAGAATCTGAAACAGGATCCAGGCTCTGAGATAGGTGTCAGCACAGAGCCCAGTGCAGGGCTCGAACCCACGAACTGTAAGATCATGCCCTGAGCTGAAGTCAGACACTCAACTGACTGAGCCACCCAGGTGCCCCCAGAGCCTGCCGAATTCTGCGACTCCCTCTCAGCTCCTGCTAATCAAGGTGCCAGAGCTGAGGGAATAAGGTCTTTCTTGGGGTATAGAGCGCTTCCTTGCCTCCCACCATCGAAGGCAGGGAGGTCACAGCCAGAAACAGAAGGAACTCGGTCTACTTTATTTAGGAACAAGGGAGCTGGCTGGCAGATCACTCGTGGGCTCCAAGGTGGCCTGGACCTCAGCAGCAGGAGCTCACAGCTCCTCTGTTTGGTCTGCCGCTAAGACTCCACAACCAACTTTGAGTCTCCCTTGCTCTCAGGTCACATTTGGCTTAACTGACAGAATCAGGGGGCACCACTGTACTTCCAGGGGAGCCACCTCACTGGATCGTGGGGCAAAGATGGGGCCGCTCAAAGAGATGAGGAAACGAATGTGATCAGTAAAGACTCTGCTGAAGTGTTTCATTCATTAAACTTAAGATTCTCATTTATCAAGTGTGGGATAATAATACTATTTTTCTCATTCAGTTGAGGTGAAGATTAAATGAGCTCATGTATAGACAACATTCAGCACAGTGCCCGATACCTAGTTGGCACTCCATACGTGGTGGCCGTCGTTTCTCTCATTGTGGCATCTAATGATTTGTCATTGTACTGAGGGACCGATTTGACTTGTTCCTGCTGTAAGTGAGTCATTCAGATTGTAGAAAGCTGGGGAGAAGGCATGTGTGTGCTGGGCAGGATGGGAGCCCTGGGGTCTGGGAGGTCCCCAGCAGGACTCCCATGAATGAGCATTGACATTTCAATGTGTCTTTGCTGTTCTTTAGGTGAGTCTGAAAGAGCATTGTGTTTCTCATTGTATTTTATTGCTTTTTATTGAGGAATCATATCCTATAGAGACTTGCTTGAAAATGGGGACCCCTGATGGTCTGGGGACTCATTCTCAGCTAATGCCAAGGGTCTCCGTGGGTCTCCTCGTGGTGCCGACTGCTACCGGCTGCGATGGCAGCCCCTTCATCTCCCTGACCGTCATAGCTGACCTCCGCCAGCTTGCTTTTGTTTGGGTTCTCACTCAGTTTCTATTAGGACAGATCTTGAACATGAGCAGCCATGCATTCACCCTTTGGATAAGAATTTTCGTTCTTTTATTTAGTTATTTAGGGTTTATTGGCTTCTATATCTTTTTGAGCACTTGTGGCTGAATGTGGGCACAATGCATAAGTGTGCCCTCTTTTGTGTGCTTGAAAGAGATCATAAATGTATTGATGGAAGCTGTGTGGTAAGAAAAATGTGTGTGCTGGAATAATTTTGGTGCCTACTGAGAAATCCTGAAGATGCCTAAGTACACTGAGTCGGTAATGTATTATTGGAAAGGAGACTATTATAATTCAGATCACAGTGATTTTCAGCTACTGCAAGGTCACGGAGACCCATTCTGTGATCTCCTCTCTGTTGTCCCAGGTGGCAGAGAATCTAAGTTGTGGATATCAAATACTGACTTTCAGATTTCTTGCTTTATTGCTGTGGATTTCACTGTAAAACATGGGCACAATTTGGGGGAAATAAACTGCTATGGAATTGAGGAGCAAAAGTCCCAAGGCATCTTTGACATGAGTCATAAATAATGCCCATTTGTAACTCGGGGAATATATGATGATAAAGAGTCTCTGGGTATATTACTGATAACATTATTTGATCAGTTTCTTCCAATGTATCCTATCAGATGTCTGAAGAAAGTAGATAAGTGACCACAGACAGGTGTTTTAAAATAGATGATTTAAAAAACATTGGAGTGTTTATGCCCACCCTCTAGTGACACACTGAATTTCTGAAGCCAAGTGACTTTCCCTCATTATTATAAATGACAAATGATGAGCTTCGCATAAAATTTCTTATCAGGACTCATATTCACCTACAGCTGTTCTTGAACGGGGCATGGAATATCCTGGTTGGTTCTCTTTAGAATATCATAGTGTTTTGTCAATTCACTTTCTCCTCTTTTGATAGATTTCACAACAAAGTGCATACTTTGTTACTTTACGTGGATTTTAAATCCACGGTGATTTAAAATCACCGTGGCGAAACCCTGCATTATTATTATAAAATGAAGTAAGTTGATTCAATTTGTCTGGATCTTGGAACAGGAAATGTTTTTAAAAAATTTTTAATGTTTTATTTATTGTTGAGAGAGAGAGAGCAAGCACGAGTGGGGTAGGGGCAGAGCGAGAGGGGAACACAGAATCGGAAGTTGGCTCCAGGCTCTGAGTTGTTAGCACAGAGCCTGATGTGGCACTTGAACTCACGAGCCATGAGATTGTGACCTGAGTTAAAGTCATATGCTTTACCAACTGAGCCAGCCAGGTGCCCCAGGAATTTTTTAAGTCATCTTAAGTTATCAACTAAGTTGCGAAGAACCATCTTTTTATTGTATAGAGCAGTCCATAGGGTAAATGTGGTATGAACACTGAATTTTACATAGGGGAAAAGATTTCGATTGTCACAGACCATAAAATGTGGTTCCCAGAGTCTCCAAATAACTTAATGCTACGCTGAAAAATAAATTGTGAACCCGCTGTATTCCCATTCTATGGCTCTGTGTTAGATCCTGTTTCTCAGCCATGTTGGGTCATGGTGATTTGAACAGCTCCTGGGCCACAGTGGGGTGACTCACCAAGCAGTTCTCCCCCACGACATCAAAAGAGAATGGAGAGTGTTTACAAATGTCTATTTGGGACAAGATCCAGCCTTGGAATCAGGATGCCCCTTCACGAGTAAGCCAGGCCAGTTTTCATGTTATGTATCAAAGCTGGTACCAGTGTGCAGACTGAAATTACAATAACCCCGGGCATTGAACAACCATTTGGCTGCATGCAGAGACCCCAGGCCACTCCCCAGAAGAGAGTGCAGACTAACTCCATATCAAACTCTGAGCTCCTGCCCCAAGAAAACATTTGTTGTTTGCGTGAGACTAGATATCCCTTCCCCAGCACAAGGTATTTTAATCCCCATGGATTAGTTGGTATCTACATGGAGAGCTTCAAGGCAATTGCTTTCATTTTTTCCAGTTGACTCTCATCTCCATGCCTTTACACAGGCTCTTCCCTCTGCCTGGAACACCCCACCCTTCTCCTGGCTAGTTTCTACTTGTTGTTCAGGGCTCGGGTTAGAGGCCTCTTCCCTAGGAGCCCCAGTCTGGCTTAGATGCATGTCTAGCAGTCTGTGCTTGTAGTGAAGCCCTTCCCACTCCACATTGGAATTTTGGTTTGAATAACTGTCTCCACCACTAGGCTATACATTTTTTCTTGGTACTTAAATTTTTTTTTTCTATTTAAATCTTTCGTTCATCTTGATTTAATTTGGTGTGAAGTGTGAAGTAGAGATCTAGCTTAAGAAAGGATCTTTCCCCTAATCCTTTCCTTACCTACCTCAAGAAGATCACTACATACTCACTCTGTATTTATTGAGGGACCACGACGTATCAGCTGCAGTAGATGATGCTGGGGAGGCGAAGTGCATGATACTGCTCCTGACCTCAAGAAGCTTACATCCAGTTGGAAAAGACCTAACTACAAACAGTCATTAGACCATATGAAAGTGCCATTTTGACAGGCCAAGAATGATCAAATATTGGCCATTTCATATGGTTGAAACCAATGCAAAATAAACACACTGTCTTAGCTCGCTTTTCTCTGAACACGGAGCCCCGGGATAGATAATAGGCAGTTTATCTGTAAATGATTCAAGGGAGCAGGACTGAGAGGATGAGGGGAGCGACATGGGAAAGGAGAGAAAGCCAGTACACGAGGCGGCTTTTGGAGCTGGCCGCTGCTGCAGCTACTGGTGCTCAGTCGGCCGGAACTTGTCAGGGGCTTTATGAAGTGTGCGTCTGAATGGCCTGAACAGGGGATAAGAGGGAAGTGTTATCCACGAGTAGCCCTGGAGCGTTTACCTCCCTGCATTTCTTCCATTTGGCCCATGTGTGTATCTAGTGGGTTTCTGTGGGCATTCCATTCTTGGCGTCAGAGGAGTCCTGGGCCAGGCAGTGAGAGTTGTGGTCTGTACTACAAACATCAGTAATGGTAGATCTCAAGAGGAGTGGTTACTTCTGTGGAGGTTTGGCCCGGAGGGAGAAGGGCATGGTGCCTAGCGACCACCGAAGAAGGGAGGGTTGAGCTGAGCCTTGCAGAGCTCCTGGGTGCCCTCCAGGTGGAGGGGAGCTGGGAGTGGACCTTCCAGATGGAGGGAGCAGTGTGGGCCTAAGCCCAGGGGCACAAAACCTACTACATTTGGAGAACTTGAGGCACATTGGTATGGCTGGATTATAAAGCCTGGGGGTGGCAGGGCGGATGTGGCTGGAGAGATAGGCAGGAGTTAGATCACGAAGATGACCTGGGAGTTGTACTCTGTTGCTTGGGTGCCACAACAGAATGTCACAAACAGCAGAACTTGGACAAGAGAAACATAGTGTCTCTGAGTTCTGGGGGCCACGAGTTCAAGATCGAGGTGTTTGCAGGCTTGGTTCCTTCTGAGGGATGTGAGGGAGCACGTGCGCTGGGCCTCCCCCTAGCTTCCAGTGGTCTTCTGTCAGTCTCTGGCATTCTTTGATTGTAGAACCATCACCGCCATCTTTGCCTCTGTCTTCACATGCCTATCTTCACATGTCCCTTCTTTTTTTTTTTTTAATATTTTTATTTATTTCTAGGAGAGAGAGAGAGACAGCGTGAGCAGGGGAGGGTCAGAGAGAGAGGGAGTCACAGACTGAAACAGGCTCCAGGCTCCGAGCTGGCAGTCAGCACAGAGCCCGACGCGGGGCTCGAACCCACGAACCGCGAGATCATGACCTAAGCGAAAGTCGGACGCTTAACCGACTAAGCCACCCAGGCGCCCCTTCACATGTCCCTTCTTAATAAAGATACCAGTCGTAGTGAATTAGCACCGACCCTAATGATCTCATTGTTTATATGAGTATGACTTATTGTCAAGTTGGCTTTCATACAACACCCAGTGCTCATCCCAATAAGTGTCCTCCTCAGTACTCATCACCCATTCCATCTCTCCCACTCTCCCGTCCACGCTCAGTTTGTCCTCTATATTTAAGAGGCTCTTGTGGTTTGCCTCCCTCCCTCTCTGTAACTATTTTTTCCCTTTCCTTTCTCCATGGTTGCCTGTTAAAAATTTCAGGATCCACATATGAATGAAAACATATGATATCTGTCCTTCTCTAATGATCTCATTTTTGAAAACATCTTCTTCTTTAATGTTTTTGTTTATTTTGAGAGAGAGAGACAGACAGAGCATTAGTGGGGGAGGAGCAGAAAGAGGAAGAGTCACAGAATCCAAAGACAGGCTCCAGGCTCTGAGCTGTCAGCACAGAGCCCAGTGCATGGCTCGAACTCACAAACTGTGAGATCATGACCTGAGTCAAAGTTGAGTACTAAACTGACTGAGCCACCCAGGTGCCCCTAATGACCTCATTTTGACTTCATTATCTCTCTAAAGATCCTATCTCAAAAATGAGGTTATGTTCTGAGGTTCTGTTAACACTTCAACATATGAATTTTGGGGAGGGGCAGAATTCAATCCATAACAGGGGGAAACCAGAAAATGTGTTGGGAGTCAGAAATTGTCCTGGGCTCTGCTACTCTGTCATTGTGCCCCATCTTCCCACCCTGTGCTCTGGGCCCCAGGGGGTGAATGACACTCCTTATGCTTGGATGGTTTCCCTCCCCAAACTCTCCTCTGTGTTTAGCATTGGACAGTGCTTACATGGGGCTGGATATTCAAAGTGTTTACAAAATGTCTTTTTTTAAAATGTTTATTTCTGAGAGAGAGAGAGTGAGAGCGAGTTAGCAGGGGAGGGTCAGAGAGAGACAGGGACACAGAATCTGAAACAGGCTCCAGGCTATGAGCTAGCTGTCAGCTCAGAGGCCAATGCGGGACTCGAACCCACAAACCGTGAGTTCATGACCTGAGCTGAAGTCAGATCCTTAGCCGACTGAGTCACCCAGGCGCCCCTACAAAATGTCTTTAAACATCTGAATTTGCAACATCTTTCCCAGGCTAGACCACTTTGGTTCATATTTCACCCCTTGGAGTTGTCATAACCCTTTCATTAGAGTTTGTGTGTAGGTCTGTGATTTTGAAGGTGGTGTTGGTTCGCCTGGGTGGCTCAGTTGGTTAATCATCAGACTCTTGGTTTTGGCTCAGGTCATGATCTCACGGTTCGTGAGACTGAGCCCTGTGTTGGACTCTGCTGACAGTGCAGAGCCTGTTTGGGGTTCTCTGTCTCCCTCTCAGTCTGCTCTTTCACCACTTGCTCTGTCTCTGTCTCTTTCAAAATAAATACATAAATTTAAAGGAAAAAAGGCTGGTGTTAATGAGCTTGGGCTTTAGTGGGTAGATATTGAAGAGTTTTCAGGAAGAACGCATGATAAACTTAGTGCTTTTAAAGGATGATTCTGGAGAAAAAAATATTTTGAAAGCAGGATGAAGAAGAAATTTGAAGAAATCAAAACTGGAGGCAGAGCCCAGGAAGATGACTGAGGCTGTGATTCAGGTGAAGAACAATCAGAGCATAAACTAAGTCATGGGTGCATCGTAGGTACCCTTGGGAACTTGCAAAACACCCGTGTTCAAAACCCCCCTTAGACCAACTAAACCACAGTCTTTGGGAGTAGGACCCTGACTCTGGCCCAGTTTTATAAATGCTCTCTCCGTGATTGCAGTGTGATGTCAAGGTTGTGAACCCCTGACCTCAGGCAAGGCAATGGCGAAGGTTAATGGCATAGAGTTAAGAGATACTGAGGAAATAGAACCACAGGTTTTGGCAATCTATTCAGTGAAAGACTGATGAGCAGGAGAAATATGGAGGGTGAGTCTGATGTTCTTGCTTAACTGGGCAGTAGTATAGCTACCAGATACATATAATAAATTTCTAAAGAATTAGAATATTATTTTTTTAAGCTTATTTATTCTGAGAGAGACAGAGAGACAGAGAGACCATGAGCAGAGAGGAGAGAGAGGATCGCAAGCAGGCTCTGCACTGTCAGCATGAGCCTGATGCAGGGCTTGATTGCACAAAACATGAGATCCTAACTTGAGCCAGTATCAAGAGTCGGATGCTTAATGGACTAAAACCACCCTAGCGCCCCAAGAACTAGAATGTTTTGAGGTACACTAACACCAAAATTATATTAAATGTGATTATGGGATACTTGGGTGTCTCATTTGGTTGAGGATCCCACTTTGGCTCAGGTCATGATCTCGTGTTTTGTGAGTTTGAGCCTGGCGTCGGGCTCTATGCTGACAGAAATGGAACCTGGAGTCTGCTTCAGATTCTGTGTCTCCTTCTCTCTCCACCTCTCCCCCCGACATACTCTGTCTTTCTCTCTCTCTCTCCAAAGAATGAGTAACCATTAAAAAAAAAACATTAAAAAATACTCACAAAACAAACAAAAACAAACAAAAAACCATGATTTAATTTTTGATTCAGAAGACACTCGGGGTTTCCCAGTATCTGTATGGCATTGTTATGTGTGTAACTGAGCTTCTGTGCAGCACAACACTAGATGTCCATGTAGAAGGACTGGAGCACAAATGACTGCCATCACCATTTTCCTGTGGTGCATCTCACTTACTTTCCTGTTCACAAACCTTTAGTGACCCACCAATGTTTACATAGTAAATCCCACATTTCTTCCCTGGAATTCAAAACCCAATGCTTCCACCCATCCCTTAAGTAAACCCATTGCTCAAACTATTTTCTATGGGTTTTAGAATATTTTACTATAAATTAGTACCAGTTTCGGGTGTGTGATATGCATCAGGCACTGTTTGAGCCATTTATTCTTAAAATAAGAAGAAGCCATATTCTTCTGAGTTCTCATAACAACACTATATGGTTGGCTTTCTCAACTCTCTTATATGTGAAGAAACTTAGTCTCAGTAATGTTATGCAGCACCCCCTCAGTTCACCCAGTTAGTAAAGAGCAGAACTGGGATTTGAACCTATGACTGTAGCTCACATTATTCCTACCACACTACACCATCCTGTTCACTGTGTTTCAGCTTCTACAGTTTTGCACATGCTGTTAATTCTTTGTGATGTGGACTTCCTCAGGGGTGTGCTCGTACACATTTCGTTGCTGGCTTTCTCACTCTTGTTCTGCCGCGAGTATTGGTGGACATTTTTTTACAAATTTTTTTAATGTTTTATTTATTTCTAGGAGAGAGAGAGAGACAGCGTGAGCAGGGGAGGGTCAGAGAGAGAGGGACTGACTCTGGCAGTCAGCACAGAGCCCGACGCGGGGCTCGAACCCACGAACCATGAGATCATGACCTAAGCGAAAGTCGGACGCTTAACTGACTAAGCCACCCAGGCACCCCTGGTGGACATTTTTATTTACATCAATAAGTGTTGCAGAACTTCACTGTTTATTGATGACCTGAGTGGCTTTGCTCACACTTTTACACACAATTTTTAACAGTTTTCAAGTGCTGGAAGATTATTTCAGTTCTTTTTGGTGCCATTCACATGTAACAACTACCAATATGATTTTTTTTTTAAGATTTTATTTGTAAGTAATCTCTACAACCAGTGTGGGGCTCAAACTCACAATTCCAAGAGCAAGAGTTACTCATTCTGAGCGAGCCAGCTATGTGTCTCCCAACATGAAATATATATATATGTGTATATATATATATATATATACACACACACACATATATATAAAGAGTTTATTTGTGTGTGAGAGAGAGAGTGTGAGCAGGGGAGTGGCACAGAGAGGGTGACAGAGAATCTGAAGCAGGCCCCAGGCTCTGAGCTGTCAGCACAGAGCCTAATGGGGGTCAAACCTGTGAACCATGAGATCATGACCTGAGCCAAGTTGTACGCTTAACTGACTGAGCCACCCAGGCACCCCTAAAAAAAATTTTTTTTGTTTATTTATTTATTTTGAGAGAGACAGAGCATGAGCCAGGGAGGGGCAGAGAGAGAGGGAGAGAGAGAATCCCAAGCACACTCTGCACTGCCGGCACAGAGCACAGGGTTCGAACTCATGAAACTGTGAGATCATGACCTGAGCCAAAGCTA
Organism: Proteles cristata cristata; assembly: GCA_017311185.1. NCBI lineage: Eukaryota > Metazoa > Chordata > Mammalia > Carnivora > Hyaenidae > Proteles > Proteles cristata. The sequence goes on from JAESUZ010003824.1 coordinate 337,040, forward strand.
AGAGTCAGACTCTTGACCAACTGAACCACCCAGGTGCCCCCCTACACACCCAGCACAGAGCCCAAGGTGGGGCTTGAGAATGAGAACCTTGCTGAGAGCAAGAGGTGGATGCTTAACCGACTGAGTCACCCAGGTGCCCCCAACATGATATATTTTAAAGGTGAATCTATATTAAGATTTTTCTATTATTTTCTTATGTCTCAACAACCAGTGAAACAATAGATCATATCCTAATTCATAGCATTTGCAGATATTGACTTGTAAATGCTCCCAGCATGGAAGAAATTTAGAAAAGATGTGCAGTAGCATGTTATATAATATTATTATATATTATGTATTTAATATATATTAAGGCTATATATTATTATATAGCATATCCACTATTTAGATGCAATAGATGTAAATAACCTGAAGAGCAGAGATTATAGTAAAATAATTAGGAAGCGATGGTTTCTGAGTGTTAAGGTAATATATAATATTAAATTATATATTATAAATATACATTAACTTGTAAAGTATACTTTATTTAATTGAATGATTTTATAATGTAGTTTTTAGTAATGGCTGCATTTAAGAACTGGCTGTCAATATTCCTGAAAACTGTAACAACCAGATCTCGCAAGACAGTGCGAGCTGTCTCCCACACACCCCTGCTGTTCTTCCTTTCCCATGACTCAGATTCAACCCAATCTGCAGGGTCCAGCCAAAACTCCAGCTTGCTCCAAGACCTTCCAAGTACATCACTGGGTCTTTCTTCCCATAAATCCTTCAGTCCTTTTAGTTGATACCAGTCCTTAACATCTATCTGATACCATTATTCAATTCTGTCTTTTATTTTCAGAGGGTCTGTTTCAACAACACTATGGTCAACTCTGTGAGGGCAGGGGCTTGCTTAGTACCTTTGCACTTTCTGAAAATACTTAGCCTCCTCTTCACACACGAGGTACTTGATATTATGCTGTTGGTTTAATTTCTTTTTTGATAAATGAGCTAGATGCAGTTGTATCTTCTCTGTGTGTCCCCATCTCCTAAAGATGAGCACAAAAAAAGGCAAATGGGAGTTGATTGTATTTGCATAGCTCAGACATCGCCGACTCTGGGGGTTGCAAAAATCACGTAGCGTGACCTTGGCACACAACCTCTCTTTCTTTGAAAAGATCATCCTTTGGCCCTCAGAGCCCTTGGCAGCCCACATCCAGACATCATTACCGAATGGCATTACTTGCCTCCCCTGAGTCACCTCATCCTTTTCTTATGCAGGCCTTCTGTGTACCTGTTGAATTTTGAATGAAAACCCAATGAACAGAAGTTCTGCACTGAATTCTATATTTTGTTCCTTGCTGTGCTTCCATGAATATAAAACATCAAGACAAAGGGGAGAATCAGCAGGTAAAGATCAACACTATCCATATTTAATGGAAAGGGAGTCCAACTTCATAGATGGGAAAAACCATGTTAGAAGAAGGCCACGTTCAGTAACTTGCCCATGCTTCCTAAGCTTCTGGCAAAAAAGGAATATATATCCTATGACAGATTTTCCTGATTTTTAGTACCATCATTTTAATTCCTAAGGATAAAAAAAGTGCTAAACAAGTAAGGGATTAAATAATGATTGGTAATCAGGAAATTTCTCTCACCTACAATGGAGTACAAAAGTGGGGACAGGGATCTAGATCTTTCATCAAGAATGTAAGCTCTCTGTGACTGGGCTGGCCCAGTGCCCACCAGTCCCTCTCTTTAGGAGGTTGACAGTGCAACGCCCAGTCTCTGCCCTCTATAGAATGTCAAAGGTGGTAAGGCAGAAACGCCTGGAGACAGTGTTCTCCCTACCTGTCACTGGGTATGTGGTTCCCAGTACGGGACCCACGGTGGCTCTCGGCAAGGCTCTCCCAGTGAAAGCCTATCTCAGCAGTTTCTTCTCTGGTCCTCAGTGGTTTCCCATGTCTTTCTGAGGAAATTCCTCTGTTGGCAACATGAGCAGTAGCAGTAGCTTCATTTACAGCACCTGTAGCTCTTCGTAGCTGTGCCTTCCAGAATTGTTTTCAGGGCACCTGGGGTCTCTCCTGCGTTTCCAGCCTCTCCAGGATGTGCCACATCTCTCTGCAGCTGGGCAGGCACCATTGCTTCTTCTGCATTAAATATATAAATAGGGGCAACTGAGTGGCTCAGTCGGTTAAGCCCCTGACTCTTGATACTGGCTCAGGTCATGATCTCACAGTCGCTGAGATTGAGCCCCACGTGGGGCTCTGTACTAAGAACGTGGAGCTTGCTTGGGATTCTCTCTCTCCCTCTGCCCCTCCCCCTGCTCTGTCTCAAAATATTCATGGAAGAATGAATATCATTCTAGGAAGATCTAGGAAGCTCCCAACCTATACTCAGTGGGACTATGGGTTGCATTCTTGTTCTTACTTCTGCTTCCTCATTTAAATAATTGCACATTTATTCACTGAACCACCCACTCAGTATTTGCTGAGTACCTACTATGTGCCTGGCATGGAGAATTAGACATAGTGCTCCTTTTCAAGGTGCTCACCATCTAATAATATTTGTTACTATTATGACAACAACTGAAAATACTTACAGAATGCTTAGTATGTGCTATTCCTCAATACTTTTAGGTAAATACTCTTATTCTTCCTCACTTTCAGGTGAGAAACCAAGGCACAGAGAGCTACAGCTGCCCATATTCACACAGCTAGACAGGTAAATAGCGACTACTTCATGTCATAGCCGGTGATGCAGGAAGCCCCTGTGCAGACAGTATATTCATGAGTCAGGTGTGATTCAAATCTAACCAGCTATACACTCATACCCATTCCTAATTCTAGGATTTTCCAGAGGTAATGCACTTAAAAAAGAAAAAAACAGGGGCGCCTGGAAGGCCCAGTCAGGTAAGCATCTGACTTCAGCTCAGGTCATGATCTCCCAGTGTGAGTGATATGAGATTGAGCCCCACATTGGGATCCATGCCAGTTGATAGCCTACTTGGGATGCTCTCTCTCTCTCTCTCTCTCTCTCCCCCTCCACGGTCGTGTCTGTACACTCTCACTTTCTCTCTCTCAAAATAAATAAACATAAAAAAAGGAAAAGTAATTATTTTTTAAGAGAAACTAACAGGAAAGCAGTAACAATAAACTAAGAAAGTGCTTATCTATAATGGAAAAAAATCTTCAGTTTTAGGATTAGCGTGACCTTTAACTTACAGGTGTCTTTAGTCCCTCTGGAAAAATTCAACCCAATTTCTGGAGAAATGGTCTTTACAGGGCTGAATGAGAAAGAGTCAGAAAGATCTGTGATTGCTAGTGAATGGCCAGGAAACCTTTGCAAAGTAGAAAAACTGAAGCGCACGGAGCCCAGCTCCTCGCGTCTGGGAGAAAAACTTCTGCAGGCGTGGGGTGCGAGGTGGTGGGGAGACCTTCTGTGGGGACAACCTAGACCAACATGGCTGCTCTCAGGCTGTGGCAGCTGCCGAACTGCACCTCCCACCAGGTACTAAGTTAATCCTGCAGCTCTTTGAAGGCGAAGTGATGCCAGATCTCCTTGTGCCAAGCTTTTAAGGGCTGAAAGAGGACATTTGAACATAAATCAGATGACCCACAGCTTGAGAGACTTAATCAGTACACACGCTGGCTATAGCCACATGATACCATAGCCCTCATTGGCTCTATCAATTCAGAGAAGAAAAGTCAGTACAGTGCAAAACCCCCTAGGTTTCATGAGATTGAAAGAAGTCCTGGGACTGACCTACTAAGCCAGTGGTTTTCCTGTCATGTAGCAATGACAGCCATGGCTGGTTTCTGTCTTTTGGGTGATAATCTGCTTTGGAGTTCAGCTAAGAACACTCGGTCTGAGAGCTGAATCCTCCTGGTGGTTATTTTTCCACACTAGTTGGGGGCATGACAGAAGTTTTTCCCGTCAGTAAGAACAGAAGATGATGCCAAAAGGAAAGAGTTTAATGAGCTCTTGGCAGTGATTTGCACTTTTTTCTAGAAGAAGAGCCTCACATTCCAATGTGGTTTTGCAAAGCAGTAATTCTTTGCTGGCTTCTTCATAGCCATACTTTTCTGGATTATGGGGAGACAGTAATACGGTTTAAGTAATATGGGGCATTTAGTGAAAATTTCTTGTTTGATGCTAAGAGATTTGAGGAGCCTTTGCCAATTATTTTTTTGCCTTTATTTCTTCAAGTATTCTCTCTTTCCTTTGACTCTCTCTTCTCTTTCTGGGACTCCCATTGTGTATCTGTTGGTATGATTGATGGTGTCCAACAGGTTTCTTAAATTTTTTTTTCATTTCATTATTTTTTTTCTTTCATTTTCTCAGACTGGATAATCTTATTTGACTTACCTTCAAATGGTAAAATTTTAATTCCAGCTACTATGCTTTTCAACTCCAGAATTTCTATTTGGCTCCTTTTAATAATTTCTCTCTTTATTGGTATTGTCCGTTTGGTCAGACACTGTTCTTAGGATTTCCTTTAGCTCTTTGAACATATTTAAAATAGCTGATTTAAAATCTTTTTCTAGTAACTCCAGTGTCTGGACTACTTCAGAGACAGTTTCTATTGGGTATGCACTCCCCCCTCCATGTATGGATCATAATTTCTTGTTTTCCTATAGTTTTTTTTAAAAGTTTATTTATTTATTTTGAGAGAGAGAGAAGGAGGGAGGGAGGGGGAGAGAATCCCAAGTAGGCTCCATGCTGCGATCACAGAGCCCAACATGGGGCTTGATCTCACGAACCATGAGCTCATAACCTGAACTAAAATCAAGAGTTGGATACTTAATCGACGAGCCATCCATGTGCCCCCATATTGCGTAACTTTTACTTATGTATTAAAAATTTTTTTAATGTTTTATTTTTGAAAGAGTATGGGTGGGGAAGGGGTAGAGAGAGAGGGAGACACAGAATCCAAAACAGGCTCCAGGCTCTCAGCTATCAGCACAAACTGGACATTGAGGGCATTGTAATGTGTGACTGTGGAAATGAGATTTTCCATTTTCCCCAGGTTTTGTTGTTTGATTGTTTTTTGTTGTTGTTGTTGTTGTTGTTGTTATCTAGTGATTTTTCTGACTCAGAGTTTAAGTGTGTATTTTTGTCATTTGTCACTGCTGAAGTTTCTGTTCTGTTAGCCTTGTGGTCGGTTAATGAGTGCATACAGATTTCCTTAAATGCTTAGAAATGGCGTATCTCCCATTTTTGCATAGGGGCTGTCTGGGTGTGTATACGTTCAGTGCTCAGCGCAGCAGTTTCTAAGTCTGCTTTAGTCTTGACTTCCTGTGGAAGCCCAGTCAAGGTCATCTAGGAGAGAGGGTGTGAGGCCTTCTCAGGTCTTTCGTGATTATGTGCACAGTCCTGTTTATGTATGTGGCTTTCCAGATTACCAGGAATACGTTGGAACTTTTCAAAGCTCTTGTGCCCCAAGTGTATTATTTCCCAGAGTTTCCTCCATGCTTTTTTAAAAATATTTTATCTTTTTGAAAGTTTTTATTATTTATTTACTTAAGCGATCTCTACCCCCCAGTCTGAGACTTGAACTTACCACCCTGAGATCAAGAGCTGAGCCAGCCAGGCGCCCCTCCTCCATGCTTTTTAAACTGTTGTTTGTTCCGATCATGAATTGTAGATGTTTTTACATTTACAGTCACAACATTGTAAGTGTTTTTGACAAAAGCCCCTTGGCCAGTGGTTATAGTGCTGGGTGTGTTCCAGTAAGTGAGAAAAAACGTGCGCGTTGAACTGGTCTTTCATGGAAGCACAGGACAGATCAGCTGAGGACAGCTCTTTGCAAGAGAGGATCATTCTGCTCCCTGAGGTATCAGCGCTGATCCTGGGAATGTGGACTGTTACTTTTAAGGGTATGGTTAGGCTGAGGACAAGTCAATGGGATGGGGGTAAATTAAAATGTCCCAGAGCTCACTGTTCTTACAGAGATTCAGACTTTTTTCTTGATTAAGTACCCCTAAAGTTGTAGCAAGCTATTGGTTCGTTTTCAGGGTTTCAGACAAAGTTGATTCGGAGTTTTTGCCAGTGTTTTTATTGCTTTTATGGAGGACGGGACTTTTGCGGCTTCCGACTCTGACATTGTCACTGGAACCACCTTGCCTATTTTTCTGCCGGGGTTGTCGGAACTTATTCTCGTATTCTTAGAAGTTCTTTCTCTATCACAGATATTAACACCTCATGATCTTAGCTGTAAGTAGTTTTGCCCAGTTTATCTTTTGGTATTTTACTTTGCTCATGGTACTTTGGCCCAGGCAAAAGTTTTTGATTATGATATTATCATATGTACTAATCTTTTCTCTTGTGGATTTGAGCCATAGTGAGAGAAATTGTCCCTCTCTCTAATTCTAGAGCTATTTACCTGTTTCTTATGGTATTTATATAGATTTATGTTTTACATATAAATCTTTAATCCACCTAACATACTGTGTAGTGTGGAAATGGATCTGATTTTATCTGTTTCATACAGCTAGTCAGTTATACTGTTAGCATGTATCTTTCCTCTCTGACTTGAGATGCTGCCTGTATTGCATATGAAATTTCCACGTTATTTTTCTTTTATTTAGGTTCCTCCACCCTGGCTATTATTGTTTATTCTCCTTCCCAGTAAACTTTGTAGTATATTTAGTTTGTGCCAGATAAAAATTCTAATGATATTTTACATCGGGATTGTGTTAAATTAATATATTATCTTCATGGCAACTGGTATGCCTTAAAACATGCTTTATTTCTGTACTTCTTCAGGTACACTTTTGGGACTTAGGGGTATGCTTTATAGTTTCCCTTATAAAGATTTTGGGCATTTCTTATTAAGTTTGTACCTACTTGCTCACGGATTAAAAGAACAAATATTGTTAAAAGGTCAATAAGACCCAAAGCAATCTGTATATTCAATGCAATACCTATTAAAATAACACCAGCATTTTTCACAGAGCTGGAACAAACAGTCCTAAAATTTGTCTGGAACCAGAAAAGATCCCGAGTAGCCAAAGCAATCCTGAAAAAGAAAACCAAAGCTGGAGGCATCATAATCCTGGACTTCAAGCTGTATTACAAGCTGTCATCATCAAGACAGTACGGTACTGGCACAAAAACAGACACTCAGGTCAATGGAACAGAATAGAGAGCCCAGATGTGAACCCACAGACATAAGATCGACTCATCTTTAACAAAGCAGAGAGGAATAGCCAATGGAATGAAGACAGTCTCTTCAGCTAGTGGTGCTGGGAAAACTGGAGAGCGACATGGAGAAAAATGAACCTGGACCACTTTCTTATACTGTACACAAAAATAAACTCAAAATGGATGAAAGATTTAAACGTTAGACAGTAAGTCATCAAAATCCTAGAGGAGAAAGCAAGCAAAAATGTCTTTAACCTCAGCCACCACAACTTCTTACTGAACATGTCTCCAGAGGCAAGGGAAACAAAAGCAGAAGTGAACTACTGGGACCTCATCAAGATAAAAAAGCTTCCGCACAGCAAAGGAAACAGCAACACTAAAAGGCAACCGGTGGAATGGGAGAAGATATTTGCAAACTACTTATCAGATAAATGGTTAGTACCCAAAATTTATAAAGAACTTATCAAACTCAACACCTAGAATACAAATAATCCAGTGACAAAATGCACAGAAGACATGAATAGACACTTCTCTAAAGAAGACATCCAGGGGCACCTAGGTGGCTCAGTCGGTTAAGCGTCTGACTTCGGCTCAGGTCATGATCTCACGGTTCGTAGGTTCGAGTCCCATGTCAGGCTCTCTGCTGACAGCCAGCTCAGAGCCTGGAGCTGTCTTTGGATTCTGTGTCTCCCTCTCTCTCTGACCCTCTCCTGCTCACACTGACTCTCTCTCTCTCAGAAATAAATAAAACATTAAAAAAAATAATAAAAAAGAAGATATCCAGATGGCCAACAGACACATGAAAAGATGCTCAACATCACTCATCATCAGGGAAATACAAATCAAAACCACAATGAGATACCACCTCACACCTCACAACAGATGTTGATGAGGATGTGGAGAAAGAGGATCTCCTGTGCACTGCTGGTGGGAATGCAAACTGGGGCAGCCGCTCTGGAAGACAGTATGGAGGTTCCTCAAAAAGTTAAAAATAGGACTACCCTAAGACCCAGCAATTGCACTACTAGGTATTTATCCAAGGGATACAGGTGTGCTGTTTCAAAGGGGCACATGCACCCCAATGTTTGTAGCAGCGCTATCAGCAATAGCCAAAGTATGGAAAGAACCCAAATGTCCACTGACAGATGAATGGATAAAGATGTGGTATATGTACACAATGGAGTATTACTCAGCAATAAAAAAGAATAAAATCTTGCCATTTGCTACATGGTTGCTACATGCATGGAACTGGAGGGTATTCTAAGTGAAATTAGAGAAAGACAGTTATATGACTTCACTCATATGAGGGCTCTAAGAAACAAAATAGATGAACATAAGGGAAGGGAAGCAAAAATAACATACAAACAAGGGGGAAAAACATAGAGAGAACAAACTGAGGGTTCCTGGAGGAGTTGTGGGTAGGGGCATGAGGTAAATGGGTAAGGAGCATTACGGAAGACACTTGTTGAGATGAGCCTTGGGTGTTATACGTAGGGGATGAATCACTGGAGTGTACTCCTGAAATCATTATTGCGCTATATGGTAACTAATTTGGATGTAAGTTAAAATAAATAAATAAAAAGTTTGCACCTATGTATTTTATTTCATGTTTTGATATCATTAACGGGCATTCTCTTCCATTCTAACCATTTCTTCTTGGTATATGTAAAGCCTGTTTGGTTTCTTGATTCTAAAACCTGCTCTTTTATATCTGAGCTTTTCCACGGGTTCTTTTGGGTTTTCCAAATATAAAATAATAGCAGCTCCTGGGATATCACATTTTGGTGCTTTTGGCAAGGACTGTGAAAGCTCTCTGATGGTAAAATTCTGGACATCAGTATTTATTAATAAGACCCGTACACCAAGGTAATCTCTCACGCCCTTCAGTGTTTCTTTAGGGCATTGCTATGATTTTAGGCCTAAAGTAGCCTCTGCTAGAGAGTTTAAAAAGTGACCTTACTAGCACCCTTTGTGTCTACGAATACACGTATGTAAACACTCACACACCTACACACACAGTCTGTTTTGCGTTTGAGAAACTAACGTGTGTAGAGAGTTGAAGACATTCCACCCAGTGAGATGACCCGGTAAATGGGTGCAGCAGTGTTGAAAATGACCTCACACCCCTCACTGTCGTTTGCTGAAGGCAGGATAATAATTCCTGAAATGGTGCTAATGCTCTTGACTCTTTCAATGCAGTTTTGTGCCTCCCATTGTTTTCTTACTCTTACATTAATCCTCTGGCACCACGTGGGGCGGTGGTGATCCCATTCCAATTTCCCGGAAAACAGGGCTACCCAGGCTAGTCAGCTGCCTAAGTAAGGGTGGAGCAGGGATTAGAACTCCGATTTTCCATCTTAATGTCTATTCTTTCCAACACGCTCAAATACCTGCAAACCCTTTTGTTGCTATTAAAGCCCATTTCTTACCTTCCCTCAGAGGAACCTGGAACAGCTGCTCAGCATCTCCTATTATAATGTCTCTTCATATGTATGAATCCTGTGATTTTGTTCCCTTCCAGCTTCCCCTTCGGCAGGTTAAATCGCCCCGATTCTGTTCCTCCTAGAGTTTATCTCCCACCTCTTTTGTCAGCTTTAACAAAGAGGTTGTGACTCTTGGGTCCCTGCTCAACAGAGCTCTTCCTCATTATTTTGTAACCTTTATACCTCCTTCCAGGGAGAGTTAAATAAAGCCTGTGGATTTTTGATAGGAGCGTCTGGCAGGCTCGTGCTCGCTTGGAGAGGTTTCCAGCAAGGCTTGCTGATGAAAGCCTCGTGCCGGCGGCTGAGGCTCGTTCATGGCAGATGAAAGGCAAGGGCTCTTCCGCTCGTTCGAAAACCCACAAATGGTGACGGTGCCCGCGCGAAGGTCCAAATTCCAGAGCAAGTCCCGTTTTGGCAGGAAGAGATGGGTTGTAATGAGAATATTTAGAAACGGGGAACCGCTGGCTAATTACTTCAAGTGAATAATTCATTTTTTGGGAAAGACACCGTTCTTTCAGCTTGTTAATTGTGTGTAAAAATTATCCTTGACCTAGAATTTCATTATTGCACCTGAGCCAGCCTGAAAATTAGAGAAATTAAATACCATAAAATAGAAGTAGTAAAAAGGAGAATAAACCTTGAGAGTTAACAGCTATGCGATGTTCCGGATGTTAAAGCATGAAGCATGTCAAATGTGCTTCAGTGGTATTTTAAAAATGACACCAGACACTACTTCTCTTTCGGCATCTTCACGTTCTCTTCCTAACTGCTTCTCTCTGTACCCATGAAGAAGGTGTCAGGTTTGGATGATAGGGAGGCATACCATCCATCGACTGAGTTACTCACTTTTTTCCTTTCTAGGAACGGTAAGTGGCTGTCACTCTCCTTCAGAGAGTATTGAACTATGAGGCAGGGAAATGGGTTCATGTCTTACAGGAGCAGCTTCTTCTTGTTTGTGAAGAAAGTCCCTCTGCAGCTGAGCACCTATGCCTCCCTTGGATTTCCTGGTTGGTCTGTCACTGAGCCCTTTAGGGAAATGGAGGAAACACTGGCTTCTGAAAGGAAGACACTCTTCAAGACTAGTGTCCTCTCAGATCAAGCAGAGCAAGAGGGAGAGGTTTGAGACAGGCTCTCTCGTGTTCTGCAACTTAGAGAGAAGAACTGAGACTGATACTGATTCATTATTTGTTTGAAAAGAATTTCGGGGCACCTGGGCTGCTCAGTCAGTTGAGCATCCCACTGTTGATTTCAGCTCAGGTCATGATCCCAGGGTCATAAGATTGAGTACCATTGAGACTCTCTCTCTTTCTCTCCTTCTGCCTCTCTTCCCCACTCAGTCTCTCTCTCTCTAAAAAAAAAAAAAGAAAGAAGGAAGGAAGGAAGGAAAGGAAGGAAGGAAAGGAAGGAAGGAAAGGAAGGAAAGAAGGAAAGGAAGGAAGGAAAGGAAGGAAGGAAAGGAAGGAAGGAAAGGAAGGAGAAGGAAAGGAAGGAAGGAAAGGAAGGAAGGAAGGAAAGGAAGGAAGGGAGGAAAGGGAGGAAAGGAAGGGAGGAAAGGAAGGGAGGAAAGGAAGGGAGGAAGGAAGGAAGGAAGGAAGGAAAGAAAGAAAGAAAGAAAGAAAGAAAGAAAGAAAGAAAGAAGAATTTGGATAATGAATGAGTGCTGAGAACTTTCCAGAAGGGAGACCATGTGGTGAATCAAGGGCAAAGGTGTGTCAGTGATGAGGCTAAGTGAGGGCCCAGAGTCTACCTCACCTGGTGTGAGGTAATGTGATTTGGGTTCACCAGGGCTGACCAGAGAGGTTCTGAGAAGCATGATGAGTCAGGTGGGGCCTCTGCTGCTTCCTGAGCAGGGAAGAGACATTTTTAAAAGTGTCGTTTTGGGGAAGGAGTCTGACGGTGGTGCGCAGTATGGTCTGAGGGGCAGCACTGGGAATGAAGGGAGAGGGTGACCCCAGCATCTGTCATGAAGGGACTTTGCCCTGTGACAACAGGACATGTGGTGAAGTGGAAGAAACCTGTCTGGGCAATAGAAGGACTGCATTTGAATCCTTGTTCTGCTTTTGACCAGCTGGATGCTATGAAAAAGTGCTCCCCTGAAGAAGTCAGGGTTTCCAACTGGATGTGGCACGTGCATCAGTTTTCACCCGCAGATGTGTGTACGTTGGCGAGCACAGTGCTGTGGTTTTCACGGTCCCCACCACGTTTCTCTTCCCTCCCTCCCTTTCTTTTTAACGTTTATTTATTGAGTTTTTGAGAGAGAATGCGTGTGCATGTGAGCAGGGGAGGAGGAGAGAGAGATGGAGACCGAGAATCCTAAGCAGGGTCCATGTTGTCCATGCAGAGCCCAGTATAGGGCGAGAGCCCGCAGACCATGAGATCATGACCTGAGGTGAAATCAAGTCGGACTCTTAACCATCTGAGCCACTCAGGCACCCCTGCTTCAAACCTTCACATCACCCCCTCTCAGTGTACATCCTCTGCTTGCAGTCTTACTAGAATAGGCATTTTTATGTCTGGCTAGTTGGCTGTTGCCTGCTTCAGGTTACAAGTACTTACAGGCAGGAAACTATTGAACTTATTTTCTTCTAGCAGAATGTTGAGGGCAAATTAGTAATTAATAGGAGTTTATAATATTCAAATATGTAAACATTGACCCTCTTTCCTCTCTTTGCTTCTTCTGTACTTTCTGGGGAAATTTACAGCAGTTAAAAAGCATGAGTGGGGACCTGTGTTAAGGTTAGATTCTATTTTACCTTTCCTTACCCTACTCAGTTTGGACTTTTCATATATTTAGAGTCACAGATGCATAAGTACCTGTTTAGAAGGAAACTGATTCTGGCCCCTTTTGTTAATTTAGGACAGCGTCTTGGGAATTGTCATAAAGAGAGAGTCAATGTCAAAGCAGTGCAGGAGAGGATCCTAGAGATAGGCTCAACACCTCTGTTTTCCAGAAGAAAGAACTGAGACTAAGGGCAAGGGACTTGCTTAGTGCCTATCTCCTTGACTGGAGCCCAGTACACTCTCTGTTGAGTTCATGGCTTCTTTGGCTCAGTGTAAACATAATATTTGTAAGAGACTATCTTCTGCTTGGGGCTTGGCTCAAGACATTGATCTAAAGGTAATTAAATCTTTTAGATCAAAGACCTATATTGAGTTTAAAATTGCATTTAAAAATAGGAGTGGTGATGTTTCTTAAAATAATTTTTTAAATGTTTTTATTTCTTCTTCTTCTTTTTTTTAATGTTTTATTTATTTCTAGGAGAGAGAGGGAGAGACAGCGTGAGCAGGGAAGGGTCAGAGAGAGAGGGAGTCACAGACTGAAACAGGCTCCAGGCTCTGAGCTGGCAGTCAGCACAGAGCCCGACGCGGGGCTCGAACCCATGAACCGAGATCATGACCTAAGCGAAAGTCGGACGCTTAACCGACTAAGCCACCCAGGCGCCCCAAATGTTTTTATTTATTCTTGAGAGATAGAGAAACAGAGCATGAGTGGGGAAGGGGCAGAGAGAGAGAAAGAGAGAGACATAGAATCTGAAGTAGACTCCAGGCTCTGAGCCATCAGTACAGAGCCCAGCATGGGGTTGGAACTCATAAACTGTGAGATCATGACCTGAGCCAGTCAGATGCTAAACCAACTGAGCCACCCAGGCGCCCTAGTGATGTGTTTTTATACACCTAAAAAAATTTTTAGTAGGCTTCTTTTCCCAAAAGATTTAAGAATCATGTCACAGAAATCAGATGATTTTAAAAATGTAAAGATTAGGGGCGCCTGGGTGGCTTAGTCGGTTAAGCGTCCAACTTTCACTCAGGTCATGATCTCGCGGTTCGTGGGTTCGAGCCCCACGTCGGGCTCTGTGCTGACTGCCCGCTCAGAGCCTGGAGCCTGTTTCCGTCTGTGACTCCCTCTCTCTCTGACCCTCCCCTGCTCACACTGTCTCTCTCTCTCTCTC